>OY754308.1:54618623-55218623 GCA_963573325.1 Astragalus glycyphyllos | reverse complement strand
CAAACCTTTAAGAGCACTGGTAACAGTGTTAGACAAACGGAATATGCGAGCATCATTGGCAGCCTAAGGTATGCCACTGATTGTACTAGACCCGACATTGCCTATGTCGTGGGAATGTTGTGCAGGTTTACCAGTCGATCTAGTATAGAGCATTGGCACGCTATTGAGAGAGTCATGTGATACCGTAAAAGGACCTTGAATCTCGAAATACATTATCAGAGATTTCCAACTGTACTTGAAGGATACAGTAATGCTGATTGGAATACTCTATCAAATGATTCCAAAACGCCTCGTGACTATATATCTAGTATATATGGTGTTATTGTCTCCTGGAAATCTAACAAGTAGATCATTTTGGTTCAGTCCACTAAGGATTCTGAAATGATAGCACTGGCATCCGCCAGTGAAGAAGCTAGTTGGTTGAGATGCTCACTAGCAGAGATTCCTTATGGGAAAACCCACGACAGTTGTGTTGATTCACTGCGATAGTACCGCGGCTATTGCAAAAATAAAGAATCGTTATTACAACGATAAAAGGTGACAAATATGTCGTAGGAACAGCATTGTTAGAGAAATTCTCTCAAAAGGAGCTGTGAGAGTGGATCATGTACACACTGATTAGAACTTAGGCGATCCTTTGACGAAAGGATTAGCCAAAAAGAAAGTCCAAAATACATCTCAAAAGATAGGACTACTGCCATTAGAACGATGAGTCACTCATGATGGTAACCCGACCTAAAAGACTGGAGATCCCAAGAATTAGGTTCAATGGGTAATAACAAGTTGTGAAGTGATAGGAGATGAACATGCTATTGAAAGAAAAGAAGCATGAGTCCTGAAGCGAAGCAGGTTGAGATAATAGAAACTCTTAATGAGATCTATACTCTATGTGGAGTGGAGTACCTAGCTACAGGAGTACTCTTGATAGACTCACCTTTGTGAATGTGGAAGTGGGGCCGCTTCCTATGGAATTTTGGGCAGACATTCCTAGAGCGTTCACTAAACTGGGATAGACGTGCAGGGCCATAAACGCACGGGCTTTTGAGAATACACCTATGGAAAAGGTTGTGTGTGGTTTTGACAATTAGAGATAGAGTTCAAGACTACGAGTCACTCTTGTTGAATCTAAATCTTAACCGCTACGCAAAGGTTCAAGTCGTATGACACCTCTGCTTATGCACAATCTTATGGAGGCGTTTGACGCTACTTCTGAAACTTCTTTTTAAATTCAAGTGGGGGATTGTTGGAACTTTGTTAATTGTGAATTGAAAAAGTCCCACATTGGATAGAATAAACACTTTATGAGTATTTATAAGTGTGGACTTTATACCTTGGGTTGAAGCCTAACGGGTACCTAATTTTGTGAAATGGAGAGAACGCACATAAACTGACCACCACACATGCGTGAGCGCCGCCGGGCTGGTACCGGGCTTGGGCTTGGGCTTGGGCTGTGAGGTGTAATTTAATTTTTTGCGAAAATAATTAATTTATTTTATTTTGGTGCGTTCCTCGTCTAAATTCGTTGAACTGACCGGATACGATGAACTAACCGTTGTGTATCTGTTCCTATCCGTTAGTAAACAGATTCGTTGAATAGAGTCGTTTTGCGTCTGTTCTTATCCGTTAGTGACTTGGAGCGCAAGCACTCCGTTCTTATCCACTGTTGCTTGCGCATCAAGTCGAATTTAAAGCCTATAAATAGGTCCCTCCCTCACTTCATTCTACACCCCACTGGACGATAAATTACTCCTCCAGTTTTCTCTCCTCTCCCTCAATAATTCTCTTCTCTTCTGCTTTAAAGAATGGCCTACGAGCCATATTCAAGAGTGGTCTATGAACCATATTATAGAGTGGTCTACGAACCATATTCAGAGTGGTCTACGAACCATATTATTTGAGTGGTTTTTGAACCATACTTTGAAGGTGTATTTCTTGAGCGAAATTTTACTGTGCAGTAATATTTCGTAACAGTTTTGACTGGGCTGTTTTATCCTGGGGACGTCGTGGTTGATAGTCTGCCTGCACAATTTTGAGCAGTGCCACGAAACGTCTTAAAGAGAGCGACCTAGTCCGCGACTCAACCCAGTAATTTCTTCGGTGGATTGATTTTCTGAAATTATTTTCTGAAACTCAAAAACAACAGATTATGATAATGATTAATGTGATTATGATTAATGTGATTAATGTGATTAGTTTCTCTCTCTCTCACCCTCTCTCCTAATTAATATTTTTTCTACATAAAAATACTATTTAAAAAAATCAAATCTTTGTCGAAAAAAAATCAAATCATCCAACGTTGAATTTTTTTAACTATTTAATAAAAAACTATTTGACTTTAATTGATTAAAAAAAGTAATTCAGGTTTGGAGAGAGAGAAATTTTTACGTTAAAATTTTTTCATTTTGTTTTTTGAATAATTATTTTACTGTAAATTATGCAAAAAAAATACAAAGAGAGAGGTGATAGTTTTGTTTGACAAGCAATGATTCATAGCTAGAGCACTAGGAGTGCTAGAAACCGAAATAGACAAGTGGAATTATAGGTTGTTAATACAAAGAAGAACATCATTTCACTAAGAGAAAGCGAAATAGAACCTCTACGCACCCTATAGATAAACCAACTCTAAGATAAACACTTTATATAGGCTACATTAGAATCGGTATTAGCCTCCCCCTTAAAAAAACACCTAGAAAAAATTACTAAATCCGAAAAATATTGCGTATAAAAATTATTTTTATATTCTAAATCATGAAATTAATAATAAATATTTAAATTAAACTATCATTGATAACAAAATTATAAAGAAATGAATTATTTTTTTCTTAAACTGTGGCTCAAAGTTAGTAGACATCATAAAACTATTTATTCATATTTTTTTGATAAAATATTTATTTATATATTATTTTTTAAACTAAAATATTTATTTATATTAAAATGGATTAAAGTGTAGTACATATTTAATTAATTAGGGAGATCATTGTAATTCAAAAATTTCTTAGGGGAGTAGAGTGTAGTTTACTCTAAGTTTTTACTTCTCAAGGGAGGAGGGAGTGTATATTTTTGTTTTTGATATAAAATGGGGCAAAGAGCCCAAAAGCGATTACACAAGAACTAAACGCGGAGTAGAAACTCCAATAGCATCATCAACAACTAGCTGCCTAACACTGTCAAGAGGAGTATTAAACAACACAAAAGGGTTGTCCACCATCAAGCTACAACCAAAAGTAGCAAGACCATCAATCACCCTATTAGCCTCTCTGTAGACATGCTTAATAGAAACCGTCCAATCCAAAGTTAGCAATTGTCTAGTATGATGAACGAGATTACGCCCTTCAGATCTACCTGCAGAATTTCCAGATATACATTTGACGACAGAAGCTGAGTCCATATTAAGATCAATACGCCTAAAGCCTCTATCATAAGCCAGGTGCAATCCCACAAAAACGCTCCAGTGTTCAGTCACATGAGCATTAGCTAAACCCAAAGTACGAGAAAATCCCACAATCCAAGAACCAACTGCATTGCATAGAACACCCCCACAAGCTGCAGTAGTCGGATTACTCTAGAGGCCCATCACAGTTTAACCAAACCCAATCCTCTAACGGAGGTGTCCATCTGACATAAGTTTCAGTTCGAACTCTGGGCGGAACAACCACATTAACCAAACTATGATCAAAGAAGTGGGAAATGAAATTCAGGACCACATGGGCAGGATTATATGACCCAACGAACTCCGAATCATGCTCTCCCTTATTTTTCCACATCCACAAATGACAACAAGATGTGGCACAAATAGAAGGCCAAAGAACCTAAAACGTTTCTTTGCAACATAAATTAAGATTAAACATAATCTAGTCTGTAAGGTTACCTCCATAGAATCTGTTGGCTTGCACAATGGGAAGGAGGCGACACCACATAACCATAACAAGAGGACAATCACAGAGGACGTGAATCAACGATTCCTCCAACAACAGGGCACTTTGAACAATTGACATCTGAGTTGCTCCATTTTCCACACAGTGTCTTAGTTGGTAAACGCCCATGCATCACTTGTCAAGCAAAATAACGAACCCTTTCAGGCGTCTCAAGTTTCCAAACACGATCCCAGATTGCTACATTAGTATGGAGAGGCAAGTCCTGTAGCCTATGAAGCCCGGATACGGGATACGACACGATACAGATACGAGGATACGGGAAAATTTTGAAAATCAGGATACGACACGGTTGACATACTTTAATAAAAGATTAAATTAAAATTTAAATATATAAAGACAAAACAGAAAAAAATGGAATATAAACGCAAATAGAAAAAAAGAAGATAAAAATAGAAATATTACATTTTATAGAGATGATAAAAAAACTGCCCAATATAATTGATCAAGGAGGGGAGTTTAGCTTAAATATTGAGGGAAATAATAATTAATTACTAAAATATTATTAACTTTTTATATATATATATATATATATATATATATATATATATATATACATGACACGTATCGGACACGGATACGTTGCCATTTTTGAAGTATAGCAATGAAAAACTCACAATTCTTACTACCTAATTCTTTGGTGAGGGCCGTCAACTTAGGAGGAGAAGAGAGGAGAGGAAAATGTAATTATAAATCCTACATATTAATTTTTTGATACAAAAATCCTACATAGTAATTTAAGAAATGCAGTTTCATTTTTCTTTTTATTAATTAGAATAAAAAAATTAATTGCAATTATTAAAATTGAATGTGTGAAGACTGATGGTGTAAAGAAGTAGAATAAACTAACACCAAAAAGAAAAAAACGAGAATAAACATTACAGCGAAGGAAACGGCAGAAGCGATGGCTACAAAAGTAACACAAACCCACCACCGTTTTTCTCAAATTATTCTCTACATTATCCGCAATTACATAACGCCAAACCAAACGGATATCTTATTTATTACACGAAGGAAAGAGAAAGTGGCAGTTTCAGTAAATAACAACATAAACCATGTCCATTTTCCACTAATTCCCCCTCCAAACCAAACCCCAAAACAAAAACCCCACTCACAAACCCACTCTGCTCTCTCACTGCTCCCATCGAAAGCAGAGCAACCAGCAAAATCAAGCGTCCACAGATTAAAAAAAAAGAAAAAGAAAAACTCAAAAAGCTTCTGTGTTTTTTTATTCTTAAAGAAAAATGAAAAATGTCTCAAAAGAAATAAAGAAAAAAAGAAACGCAAAGCATGGAATCTAACGAGCAAGTTGGTTTGTTTCATCTCTGTTTTTGAGAGAAAAACAGAGCATCATTGAATGAGCGAGTAAAAAAGCTCCGAAAATCACAGCAATGGCGGGTTCAGAGGAAGTGTTCCCGTGGCTAAAATCACTACCAGTGGCACCGGAGTATCGGCCAAGCGCGGCGGAGTTTCAAGATCCGATCGGTTACATTTTTAAGATCGAGAAAGAAGCATCAAAATATGGAATCTGTAAGATTATTCCACCAGTTCCACCTTCTTCTAAGAAAACCGCAATTGCGAATTTTAACCGGTCACAGCCACAGTTCACGACACGTCAGCAACAGATCGGATTTTGTCCACGGAGACCTCAACCGGTTCGGCGACCGGTTTGGCATAGTGGTCACCACTACTCTTTCCGCGAATTTGAAGCGAAGGCGAAAGCGTTTGAAAAAAGCTACTTAAAGAAAGGTAAAAAGTGTGGTCAACTTTCTCCTCTTGAAGTTGAAACTCTTTACTGGAAGGCAACTGCGGATAAACCGTTTTCTGTTGAGTATGCAAACGACATGCCGGGTTCTGCGTTTAGTCCTAAGGGAGGGGGAGATGGTGCCGTTTCGGTTGGGGAAACTGCGTGGAATATGAGAGGGGTTTCGAGGGCAAATGGGTCATTGTTGAGGTTTATGAAGGAAGAGATTCCTGGTGTTACTTCACCTATGGTTTATGTTGCTATGATGTTTAGTTGGTTTGCTTGGCATGTTGAGGATCATGATTTGCATAGCTTGAATTATATGCATATTGGTGCTCCTAAAACTTGGTATGGTGTTCCTAGAGATGCTGCTGTTGCATTTGAAGAAGTTGTCAGGGTTCATGGTTATGGTGGAGAGATTAATCCTCTTGGTTAGTTAGTTCTTTTTACTTTGTTGATAAATGGTTGTAATGCATTGTAGTTGATTCAGTGACTTTTGTTGTTCTGTTTTTGAAAAACTTATATGGGTACTGTTTGTATATGGCAGTTACTTTTGCTATTCTTGGTGAGAAAACTACAGTGATGTCGCCAGAAGTATTTGTTGGTGCTGGTGTTCCTTGTTGCAGGTACTAAAATTTGGGAATTTTTTTATGCTGCCAGTTTTTGTTGTCTGTGATGCTGTTTGCTTCGATTGCAGGTTTATTAAGTTGTATAGAGAAGCAATTTCGAATTTATGTTGAGTTTCAGTGCCAATTGCATGTCCCTGCTGGGAATATAAACCTGAGCCAAAATGTTAACTGCATTGTTTTTTTTTTCCTTGTAGTTTGGCTGGTTACTTCCTTTGGGAGTTATTTGTTTGGTTGCTTGATTGGCTACCATTGTATGTATGATCAATTGGGATAAGTTTATCTGAAGGTTTTGATAGAAAGAAAGCAACTGTAATTTTGTGTTCTCGGGGATTTTATGCTGCAATGTGGTGGTTTTAGTTCAAGTCCCTTTGCTCCTAAATGTTTGTTTTAGACTAGGAATGTATTTATGGACTATCTCCGATGCTCTACTAGGGATGTTTCAAAGGTGTTCCTTTTTCTGATATGCAGCGAGACTTGACAGGCTTGTTTGATCAGCTCTGTTTCCCTTTTTGTTTGTTTATCTTTTTTGGGGATGTTATATCCTCACACCAGTTGCTCTCTCTCTCTCTCTCCCTCTCTCTCTCTCTCTCTAATATTCATTTCCATTGAATTAGGTTAGTGCAAAATGCTGGGGAATTTGTTGTGACATTTCCAAGAGCCTATCACACAGGATTCAGTCATGGTAAGATACCAATATGCTTAAAAAGTTTCTGTCTTTTTTTTGTGGTGGTGACCGCCTTTTATTATTATTGTTATTATTTCAGTTAATAGTTGAATTCTTTCGGTGCATGTAGGTTTTAATTGTGGAGAGGCAGCTAACATTGCAACACCTGAATGGTTGAGGGTTGCAAAAGATGCTGCTATTCGGAGGGCTTCAATTAATTATCCTCCCATGGTTTCACATTTCCAGTTGCTTTATGACCTTGGCCTATCTTTGTGTTCTAGGTCTGTCTTTCCTATTGATGTTTATTTCCTCTGGGTATAGGAGTTGTGCTAGTCTCACAAGAATTATCTTTTTAATGGTCCAGACTCATTTTAGTAGATTGCTGCAATTAAAAAAAAATATTAACTTTATATAGATGTATTTGCATACCTACCACAAGTTAAAAATATGTGGATTAATCATACTGGATATAATCTACATATAAATATAACTACTGATGAAGTTATTGATAGTTACCATTGCTCTCTGGGTTTCCCTTTGTAAGAGTTTCACATAAATTAATATCGTTGCATCATGGCACACTATTAGAGTAATTATGTTGACAATATGCGCTGTTTTTATATAAACAGCATGTAATTATTCTTGTATTGTCCATGCAGAATCCCTGGAGGCATCGGCACTGGACCAAGGAGTTCTCGACTCAAAGATAAGAGAAAGGGTATCGGAGAAACTGCAATTAAAGAACTATTTGTACAGGACGTGTTACAGAACAATGATCTGCTTCATGCACTCGGCAAAGGATCTGCTGTAGTACTTCTTCCCCGCGGCTCTTCTGACTTCTCTGTTTGCTCCAAATTACGTGTTGGATCCCAGCAACTAAAAGCGAACCCTGGGTTTTCTCTCAATGCGTGCAACTCTGAGGGAATTAATTCCTCAAAAAGTTTTATTTCAGATGACCTGGTGTTCAACAGGAATCATGGAATCAAAAAAGTAAAAGGTTTTTCTTCTGTAAAAGAAAAGTTTACTACATTGTGTGAACGGAACAGGGTATGTTCATTCAGTGCTGATGGTGACCTATGCACTTCAAGTTCAAAAACACTGCAAGGAGACACTGAAAAGGAAACAAGTCAGGGAGATGGGTTATCGGACCAGAGACTATTTTCATGTGTCACATGTGGAATATTAAGCTTTTCCTGTGTTGCTATTGTACAACCTAGAGAACCAGCAGCTAGATACCTTATGTCAGCTGATTGTAGCTTCTTTAATGATTGGATAGTTGGTTCTGGAGTAACGAAAAATAAATTTACTGTTCCCCTTGAAGATGCAAGTATTCCCAAGCAGAGCACTTATACAGGCAGGTTCTATTTATTTGATTTCATAAATTATAGTAAGAAATTTGTGTTTTGGATTTCTTCTCATTTTATCAATAATGACCACACGGCGTTGTAGAAGTAGGTACTTTGCAGGCCCATGTGTCATAAATATAACTATTTATTTGGTCCGTGTCTTTTATGTAAAAGCTTAATCCTGACTATAGAATAGAACTGCTAATGCTGTATCTGTAGGATATGACCCAGCTATGCATTGTCATTACTCGTGAGCTGGAGCTATCCTGTTTCAATCCCTGCGTTTTTCTTTTTCCTTGGGGGGGAGGGGGGTGTTAATGTTTGTTATTTCTCTATTTGAGTTGAGTGAATGGAAGACATTTCCCAAAATAAGTATCTGTGGCTAATGTTCTCTAGTTGAGTGAATGGAAGACATTTCCGATAACACTTTTTCCCCCCCTCGGTTCCTATGTAGAAGATTGTATTGATGATGGATTTAGGATAGAATTACCAAAAGTAATTACAGAAATAAAATTCCTCCATATTCTATGGCATTATTCTATTTTGTATCAGATTTGTATTTTTATTCTCTCTCACCTATACTCTTACCATAACTTACTTTCCCTTCACCTTCATGTTTCTTTTTAATCCCAATTAAGCTCTAGTAGGCTTTGGCCAATGCCTATAAACTTATAAGGCCTTCTCCCTCTTGGAGCATCCTTGAGCCTGTTTGTATCAGTATCTCTTTAAGTTTTTGTTTTTCTTGTCTTTGCTTTCCCCCTTTTGGTAAGATATTTTTCTGTTACAACTTAATCCTATTTGGAAACAGTAATCCCTTCATCTATTTTCATTTCTTCGAAACTAATTTTGCTAAAAGATTTGATAGTAACATAAATTAGCTGATGTCTAGGAGTCTGGGATTTAGTCTAGTTGGGATTCACAAAGTTGGTTTGGATCCTGTAGAGCTCTTGTAAACCACGGAGATTGCTGGGTAACTTGTATGTATAACTTTTGAATGCAGAATAGTAGTGAGTTCTTGCCATTTCACTGTCATTATCATAAAGAGACTGAGAGCAGTAATATGCATTATGCAAAAGGTTTATAATGTGTTTGAAAAAAAGCAGCTTAGTTATCTAAGCATCTAAATGCTAGTATATAAAATTTACTTTATCTCCCAAAAATGTTGTATATAAGTTGTCAGTTTGAGTCTTGCTTGACCAAGGTAGAGCTAGTGACATATTTTGTTCCATCCTGCAGGATCAACTCAAGAGAATGCCAGAAATGATTTATATGATGCTCCTGTTGAATCTGTTGAACAACAGACACAGATCACTGATCAAAATAACTTGGAGGCTTTGAATAATGAAAGAGGAAAAAGCAACACAGCTCTTGCATTGTTGGCTACAGCATATGGAAATTCTTCTGACTCCGAGGACGATCAAGGAGACTCAGATAATGCAGTTCACGGGGTTGATTTGAACATGGTGAAGCATCCACCTGCAAGTAAATCTCAGGAGATGTCTTGGTTGCCTTCTCATTTTCAAGATTGTGATGCTAGTCGGGCTAGACTTGATGGAGATGATATTCCTTCGACGAGTATCAACAATTATGAGTACTATATGCATAAGAGAGTTGAGGGCATTATGAGTCCTTTTGACACCTCTGTTAAGTCAGAAGATTATGACATCTCCTCAGGGGTGGCATTAAAACATTCTAGGGCAGGGCCTCACTCCACCTTGAATTGTTCCCAAGATGCTGAAACACCATTGTTGAGCAAGACTGCGATTCCTGTTGAGCATAAAAATGTTCCATTGGTGCCACCTTGTGACGAAGACTCATTTAGAATGCATGTCTTCTGTCTAGAACATGCTGCAGAAGCAGAGCAGCAACTTCGCCCAATTGGAGGAGCAGATATATTGCTCCTATGCCATCCAGGTCTTGTAATTAATTTATCTACTACTCCGCTTAAGTTCTGTATCACTAAATGAATACATTTCGTTTTGTAACTAATTTTATTTTATTTATTTCATGTCCATGTAAAAAGCAAAAACTCTGGTTTACTCCTTTTTCTTCTCTTGGGGGTGGGGAGGCTGATGCGTTGTTTTTTCTTTGTTTTTCCCTGATGTAAAGGTTATTCATATATACTCTGCTTTACCCATTTTCCTTGAAGTCTTAAACTCATATGAAGGTATTGTGTTTGATGTTTATAAATCTACATGAAAAATGCAGGGAGCTCAAATTTCACTTGTTCTCATATTTTAAGCCATAGATGAACATATTTAGTTTGAGTTCTCAGCTATGATTAGCAATACTAACATCCTTGCACATGTCAACACATCAATGCAGATTTCTGATTTGAAGCTGCATTTTATCTATAATTGCCATGCATTCATAGTAATTGGTGTATATTCTCATTGCTACTGGATTTACTTTTGACCTTTATCAGTGTGTTTTGCATCTTCATAGGATTGTGATTATTGGTGTTTGTAATTTATAGTGTATTTGTAACTGCCTCTCCTATCATTCATGATTTGTATTACTTATTTTTACAGATTATCCGAAGATTGAGGCCGAAGCGAAGTCTGTGGCGGAAGAAGTGGGGATTGATTATATGTGGAAGAATACTGTATACAGGCAGGCCAACAGGGAAGATGAGGAGTGGATCCAATCAGCTCTGGATAGTGAGGAAGCTATTCCGGGCTATGGCGACTGGGCTGTAAAGCTGGGAATCAATCTCTTTTATAGTGCCAATCTTAGCCGGTCTCCACTTTATAGTAAACAGATGCCTTACAATTCTGTTCTGTATTACGTTTTTGGTTGTAGCTCTCCAACAAGCTCTCCCATTGAGCCCAAAGTCTACGGAAGAAGGGCCAACAGGCAGAAAAAGGTAGTTGCTGGGAAATGGTGTGGCAAAGTTTGGATGTCCAATCAGGTCCATCATCTTTTAGCAAAAAGAGATTCTGAAGATGTTGAGGATGAGAAAAGCTTACATGGGTGGCCATTACCTTATGAGACAATTGAGAGATCAGAAAGTACCCACAAAAGCTATGCTACATCTAGAAAGTCTGATAGGAAAAGGAAAATGACTGTAGAGAGTGGAGGAGCTAAGGAAGAAAGTTTTGCCGGTAGAGATTGGCTTTCAGAAAATTCAAATGAAGATAAATGCAATCAATCTCAAAGGAGATTTCGTGGAAGTAAGCGAACCAGACATATTGAGAAAGATGATACTGCTTCAGAAGGGGATTATTCTCCCCTGCCACAACATGGAAAACATGTAAGCAAGCATACAAAATGCATCGAAAGTGATGCAGTTTCAAATGATTCGCTGGATGATAACAAATGCATTCAGCATTGGAGGAAGGCTATTCCCAAGGAAGCTAAATTTACCGACAGTGATGTGGTTTCAGATTATACAGCGAACAATGATTCTGATTGCCCACATGGAGAAGATCTCAGTGATCAGCAAGAAGCTATTTCAGAGGATTCATTTGGTGGTGGTTCTCTTCAGCAGTATAGAAAGACTCCTAAAAGCAAGTATGATCAATATATTGCTGAAGATGTGATTTCTGATGACCAAACAGAGGTTTTTTTTCAGAAACAGAATCGGAGAATATCTAAAAGCAGGCAACAGAAATATCTTTCTGAAAGTAATGCAGTGATATCTGAGGACCAACTGGAACACCACGCGCAGAAGCAACAACGGAGGAATCCTAAAAGCAGGCAACACAATAACCTTGTTGGAGAGGATATTATATCTGATGACCAACTGGAAGGCCGTTCTCGCAAGTATCAAAGGATTCCTAGAAACAAGCAAGCCAAATGTGTTGCTGAGGAGGATGTTATGTCCGATGACCAGTTGGAGGATCACTTTCAGAGGCCCCAAAGGAGTGTTCGATGCAGAAAGCAAAGTAAATGTAGTGATAGAGAAGTTACAGATGACTCAGCGGAAAATAATTGTCATACATTGTACAGAACTCCTAAAAGGAAGCAAGCTAAATGCACAGATGAAGACTATATAAGTTTAGATGATCAAATGGAGGATGATTGTCAACAGCAGCATAGGAGAGCTCGTAGAAGCAAACAATCTAAATCACAAACTCTTCTACAAACGAAACAAGCTAACTCGGCCCGTGTGAGAAGCAAGACATCCGGGCCTGTGAAACGTGGTGCTCTTGTGAAATCCAAGGCTCCTCGGAAAACGAAGCAGCAGCCTTGTGTGTGGAATAATCAATCAGATAACTCCAGAGACGAGACTTCACATAATGAAGAGGATGAAGGTGGTGGACCTAGCACACGCCTTAGGAAGAGAGTTCCTAAAGTTCAATATGAATCTGAGGGAAAAACAAAAGAAAAGGGAACCAAGAGGAAAAGGGTGAAGAATGCAACAGCTGGCTATGCCAAAATGAAGGATGAGGATGGAGAATATCAGTGTGACATTGAGGGATGTACCATGAGTTTTGCGTCTAAACAGGAACTGGTTCTTCATAAGAAAAATATTTGTCCTGTGAAAGAATGTGGAAAGAAATTTTTCTCGCACAAATACCTAGTTCAGCACCGTCGAGTTCATGAGGATGACCGCCCCTTGAAGTGTCCTTGGAAGGGGTGCAAGATGAGTTTCAAGTGGGCGTGGGCTCGTACTGAACATATTAGAGTTCACACTGGTGCTCGTCCATATGTTTGTGCTGAGCCAGGATGTGGGCAAACATTCAGATTTGTTTCTGATTTCAGTCGCCATAAGCGAAAAACTGGCCATTCAGCAAAGAAGACTCGTTGATGGCAAGTATAAATATAATTGATGCTATCGACATTTTTAAATGAATTTATAAATCTATTGCTCAACTGACAGGCTAGGACTAGATTTTGATTACAGTTTAGGGTATCCTTACAATTGTCATTTGGAGTAACTGTTAATTCTGATTCCTTAGGTTTTATTGTATCCATTTATTTATTCACTAAAGCAAATGCTTGGATAGTTGGATATGGATAAATGATTCTCATCCACCATTTCATATCTTATGCAACTGCTATCCTAGCACACCATATCTTCGGTAGAGATTATGCATTACGCATGCTCCAAGATGGCCGTATCCATTAGATGCTAAGTAAAGCACATAAAAGGATTTCATATTTTTCAAAAATGTTATTTGAACAGTATACGCACCACAATTAACCTCAAGAGGTTGGGGTAGTAAAACATGACATGATTTTTGTCCGGGAGGTTTCTAGTCCAAATCCCCACTAGTTTCATTAAGATTAATTAAATGTAATTTCATTTGTAAATGCTCAAAGAGTCTGAAGGTTTTCGTTGTCTTGGATTGGGTGTCGTACACTCACCTTAAAATTTTATTTACCTAAAAATACGTGTGACAATCACCATCCTCGTTACGGTTTGAGTTTAGTTATATTTAACAGATATATGTATATCAATGTTTGTGAGCATTTGATATATGAATTTACCTAGATATTATTATTATTATTATTATTATTATTATTATATTACGGGTTGAGTTTACATATTTTGCTGACTCATTATTATCTACAAAATTCTAAGCAACTTGTCACTAGCGCGGGAAATGAGATTTTTTTTCCGGCAGCCTTCCCAAAAAAACTTCGTTTCTTATTTGCGTTGTATTCACTATTCAGCCACGTTCCGTTACACGTGTTGGCATACATATTGAAGTTAAGTTTCCAATTCTTTTCTCCAGCTATTTCTTTTTCCTACCTCTCTCTGCTTTCTCCTCAACGCCGTCTCACTCTTCACCACCGCCATAACCTCCCATTGCATTATCCTCGGCTCCATTTCCTTTTGTTTCCTGTCGACATCTTCCATGGCATCCTCTTCATCTACATGCACATGCAATTCTTGATAGATAGAGGGATAGCAATATTCAGTGGCGACATGAGAGAAGGAGAGGGATTTGTGAGATGTTGGTAGGAACATGGAGGAGTGAGACTAATGAATGGAAGCTTTGGGTCTCAAACCATGTTTCCCCATAGTTCCAACATGATCGTATTGTTGCTGGGATTCCGTGTTGTTCCGCCGCGCCAACGCGAGAGAGAAGAGAAGAAGTCGCCAAATTCAGCTCACAATGATGGTTGTGCAGCCTTCTCTCTCTTTCTCGTCCCTTTCAACTCATATGCGAGAAAGAAAAAAGTGAAATGGGTGGTTTGGGGATCGGTAATGGTGGCGGAGATAGGTACATGGGATGAGAGGAAATATGGCGGTGTGGGTTATCGCATCACATGGGGAGGGGCGGCGAGCAGGGGAAAGTGATGGGAGAGGCGAATGGTTTTAGAGAAGGAGATTGGCGGTGCAGCGTTGCACGGAGGGTGGTGCCGCGTGTGTCGGAGCTAGATGGTGGTGCCGCGCAACTATTGTGGAAAGATGAGGGTGGGTTTCAATTTGGGGTAAGAGACTTCTCTCTACAATGTGATATGTTTGCTGATACATTTTCCTTACAGCTTATCTTGATCTTTTGTGTTTTTGATTTTGCTGGATTGAGAAGATGTGGTTCTAGAAGCTGTGATTTAAATGGCTATTGTCCATTGGCCATAGTTTGATCTTGGGTATGAGAATGTCAAGATTCACTTTTATTTTATCTCAAGTTACAATTTAGTTTTTCAATTATCTCCAAACTTAATAGGTTAATTAGTAAAACTGGTTAAAAGAAAGCAAATAGTAAATCATGATTAAGAAACGTTGTTATAAATGTATAGGTCTATAAGTTATAATTATGTACCATGAGCTCAAATCTATGGTTATACTGTTTGCTTATTATGAATTGAATTCCTCAAGCTTTTTTATGAAATTGATTTGTTATTTAGATTTGGGGAGAGAGTGTAACCCATTCTCCTATTTGTTTGGATGTAAATTGCTGAAGTTGTTGTGTGAAAATTATGTTACCACAAGAGTTCCACTAATTACTATTTACGATACCTTTCTCCCAACTGAATGGCATGACATATTTGTGTTGTTGTTCAGGAAGGAATAACAGTGGCAAGAAGCTTTGCAATGTTTAAAAATTACCATATAGATGGCAACAAAGAGATGATAGCTATGGAGACCAGGAACTCACCTCTTGCTAACCCACAACAGGTAACTAGATCCTTATAATTTCACCATATTTTAAGTCAATTTATTAAAAGAAAGCTTCGAACTTGAACCCATTTCATCACAGATTCACAAGGCTAGAGTAATACAGAAATTTTGAGAATATTCTTACTTCTGGAGAGGCTCCAAACAAGTTGTTTTTCCCTTAATTCATCCCTTCTTTCTTTCTTTGTAGTTGTTGGTAGTATCAGAAATTAATTTAAAAATGTTTGGATACTCAAAAAAAATAAAAAACTTTGATTGTTGTCTGTTGGTTACTTAAAAAGTGTTTTGTAGGTTGTTTTGCATGTTCACCCTTTTCTGATTGGTTTATGTTTGAATGGGTTTGCTTTTGGTTACTTAATATCCCTTGGCTACTTATAATGTATTTTCTATCTTGATTTCCATGTTCACGATTTCCTGGTCTCTGATGCTACTATGATGTTGTTTCTCACTTCATATGTTTGTTTCATTTTACTTATTTTTGCTTTTTGTTTCTTATGTATCAATCGTATTTTGGGAGCTTCTTATTTAGTTAGTCTATGTTTCTGATTTTTATTAGATGTGCTTATTAAATGTATTTTGAGTTTGTGTTTCATTTTATTATTTTGACAAATTTGTTACAATGTCTGTTGCATTGTAATTAGCTCCCTGTAATCTTTTATTGACTTTTACTTGGGATCTTTAAGTTCCTAATGCTTAGTCTTTGTGACATTATTGTTTGGTTGTGTATGTTCAATATGAGGTATGTAAATCAGTTAGATGTGTATTGATAAGAGATTTCATATTTTTTTTTGGTGACTTATTCTCATATATATTTTTTAAAAAAATTGATTTCATAACTTGCTGCAAATTTCGATCGACCTGTTACAACTGCTGCACTTATTTTTTAGCATATTGAAACATTTTCTTCAACTCCTAAAACCTTTTTCGTGGAACTTTTGATGCAAGATTTTGTTATTCTGTAATATTTATGAAGGGTTGTTAAGGGGGGAAAAAGTCAGTGTTTCTAGTTTGTTTTTTCCCGTTTTTAGAAATCCTTCTGGTTTTGACCGAGTATGTTTTCATATTCTTATATTCCTGTATCATTACAATTCCTTATTGGTTTAACCATGTATGTTATGATTTTAAAGAGTTACTGCAAAACCATTCTTCTTAGGTCTATATTCAAGTCATGTCTTAAGGGAAAAATAATTCACAATGCTTGATAATTTGGTGCAAAGCAGCTGGGCTTCAACATTCAGAGGTACTAAAACCTACATCCTTAACTACTTTCATAAGTAAAATGCTTATTTTAGGTTCCTAAGCTTATACTTTATTCTTTTTCGTAAACAATTGATATCAAATAATTGAATTACAGATTGTTTATCTTAGAATTGAGGTTTTATTGGATTCTTTGATTATGACTTTAAATGTTCTAATTGATTCTTTCAATATGCCTTTAGATGTTCACACGATTTTAGCTACATTCCTAATGATTCTGTCTTGGTTCATTCAATGAAAGATTTGGTTTCCCATCTATTTTAGTGGAATGAATAGACTTGGCTTGATCCTTTGAATATATCATTAGGGATATCATTGTAAATGTTGAGATTAAGAAGGGTTTTGCAGCTGAAAATATCAACGCAACATAGTATTTTGTGTTGGTTGATTATTTATATTCCTTTTTTCTTTCTTTAACATACATTAATGCTTCTTGCACCACAAATTGACTTGCTCCCTTTGTGAAGATCCTAGATGAAGAGTCTGGTGACCAAACACTCATCATATTAACAGTTAATATCTTGGAGCAAGAACAAAATTGCAGGCTCAAAGCCACTTACTTCCACTTGGTCTATATTATCAAGAATTGTGAAGAGAACCATAACAGGAGATCAGGTACAAGATCAACCTCAATTTAATGTTACTTTTACTAATTTGTGATGCTTTTATTAAATCTTCCAACTAAAAATGGATAAGAAGTTATATAAAGATTTGTGCTTTTGTAGATACTTCACGTAGGGGTCTTCCGTATTCGTAGCAAATTCTTTCTCCTTTCGCACTTTGTATTAGAATCATAGGGTTGGACTTGAATCTTCAGTCTAATTTTGTTGTACACTTATGAACAAATCACAAATGTTATTTTGAAGTGTTATTTTCTTTTGCTCAGGCAAATGTTCTTTTTCGGCAAACTACAATGATCTCCTATTGAATATATCCTTACAGATCACCAACACACTTCTGGACGTACTTCAAATGGTTGTTATATTCAACATGATACTCTAGAAAGACATTCTCTATTGGTATTCCATATTTTTCAAGTATTTCTCCATTTTTGTTTATTCTTTCATTCAAATTGATTTTCTATGTTTTTGTTTTAAGATTCTTCCATTTGATAAATGGTGGCTCATGATTGAAGCTGCATCATTTGTATCAATTTTATCTGTCATGTCAAGAATCACGACTGCTATTTAAAACCTTGCACATGAAATATGTGTTTAACTTATGCCGTAAATTATTTCAAACTTGCTAACTTAATATAATGATGACAATTGTAGGTGAACTGTGAAAAGAGACTTATAAATCTGATTGTCCAGTGAGGTAATGGGAATGGAGAAGCCAATTCATAGTTCAGCAGGTAATTGGAAACCATAACAACATTTGTCCACACAAACGCAAATACATTTAGAGAAGTAGTGAAAAGGTTAACAGGTCCATCAAAAAGATGGACATCAAGCAACGAAGGTTGTTGCTGCCACACCAACAAACGATGTGAAAAAAACAACTTCAAAACTCGATGAGAGAAGGAAATGCATGCGACCAAAATTGGAGATTGTTAAACCAACTTTTCATTATAAAAATGGTGCATGTTTATCACCCTCTTCCAAGTCAAGAAATTCTACTAGCTACCCTCCAACTAATCTTCTTCCAAGTCCCACTACCCCTTCAACAATCTCTCTTAAGTAACTCTTGATTCAGAGTTTGGATAGTTTGGTGTATTGGGTTATTTGAAACGCCTTTGTTAGTATTTATGGATGTTTAACTTCAACGTCTTTTTAAATAATATTTGTAACTATTATACTATTTTTATTTAATTTATAATTATAAATTAACTTTTACTTAGAAACCAATAATTATAACTTATTTTTATTTAATTTATAATTATAACTTATTTTACAAACCAATGACATTCGTCTATTGGCATGTGCTACCTTTGGACACGGGTTGACTCATTACTCGAGTCCAATTCCCGCATTGGATTTTCTCTATACATTGAATAAACTAAAACAAAAACCATGTATATTTATAAAGAGATTTGATAATAAATGCGTAAAAATTTTAGTTCTTATATACGCAAAGGAATCTAGCCAATCCCGTGCATCGCACGGGTCATAGAGCTAGTTATTATTATTATTGTTGTTGTTTTTTTTAGAAAATCATGAATTTCATGATGAGATGCTTGACTGAATAAGAGAAAGAAACAAAGCAAGCAAAAGCCGTGGGATTGATAGTTCCATTCATATAATATATAACCCTCTTTCCCCTGTCCAACTTGTTAAAGTCACTTTTTAGAGTATAGACTTTATAGCATAATAAATCCACCCACAGATGCTTATACCTTCTTTTTCTTCTATATAGACTATATAGGCTATATATAATGG
Source organism: Astragalus glycyphyllos (assembly GCA_963573325.1). Taxonomy (NCBI): domain Eukaryota; kingdom Viridiplantae; phylum Streptophyta; class Magnoliopsida; order Fabales; family Fabaceae; genus Astragalus; species Astragalus glycyphyllos. The sequence goes on along the minus strand of OY754308.1, from coordinate 55,199,598 downwards.
CCAAGTTGAAAGATGCTCCAATGCACTCTACTGTAAATTCCACAACCCTTTTCCTTTAATTGGGCCAAACAAAATCATATATACAAATTAACACAAGATTTTCACCCAAAAATAAAGAATACAGGATGATTCGTTGACACATTTTCCTTCCTGAAAGATACAAACTCCACTCTCACTAAGTCCAATCCAATAGGCCACACTCTATGCAATAAGCTAAGCACCCAATAATTTATGACCAAAGCCCTTTCCGATTGGCCACCCAATAATTGCACTAGCATTTTCATTTTCTATTTCTAATAATAATATACACATAGGGCTTTTTTTTTTACTCCCTCGTTATCACCCATACCCCCATAAATCATTTTTGGACCAAAATACCCCTAATTTTTTAAAAAAAACATTTTTCTTAAATTTTCCGAACTTACACGTAAATTCGAAATGGGGGTATGAAAATTTCCTAATTTACGTATAAATTCGGAATACATTTTTTTAAATTGTATTCCGAATTTATGTGGTAAATTTGGAAAAAATGAAAAAATGTATTCCGAATTTAGGGTAAATTCGGGGTAAATTTCAGAATTTTCCGGATTTATGGGGTGAATTCCGAATTAAAAAATTTCTTTTTAATTTCGAATTTACCCCATAAATCCGAAAAATTCCGGAATTTATCCCGAATTTACCTTAAATTCGGAATACATTTTTTCATTTTTTCCGAATTTACCACATAAATTCGGAAATTTTTAAATTTAACATTCCGAATTTATGTATAAATCAGGAAAAATGTAAAAAAAAAACGTTTTTTCAAAAAAAAAATTAGAGGCATTTTCGTTCAAATGGCAATTATGGGGGTATGGGTGATAAGGAGGGGTACCAAAAAAAAAGCCATACACATATTATTACATGCACATAAATAAAAAGATTATATACAAAGTGAGATAATATACATAACCAATGAGTAACATAGTTGGAATGGTGAAAATGCTAAAAAGTAGTTTTCACTATTTTCAAATATGTTATTATTTTTACACCACTAATCTCCGCTTTAAATAGTTTTCCTTGACTATACGTGTGTTTGGAACTGCGGCCATAAGCTTCCAAAATCATGTCAAAACCAACTCTTTGATTTCTAGCTTCTCACTGACCTTACCTCAATACGTGGTTGGACGTCGTTTGTTGCTTACAAACGCCAAAGCAAACACCTGATTTCATATGGTATATTATTCATGTTACTGGTATCAAAATGGGGTTATGCAAATTGAGTCGAAAGTAGCATTTGATTTAGGGTCAAGAACCTCATTCTCATCATAGTTCCTCGGAGAAGAAGAAACAATTGATTTGGGGATTATTGACTCATGGCTTTTGGAGACTTTCAGGTCAATGACTAAATTGAGTTCTTCTCACATTCTTGGAAACTAACATGCAGACATGACATTAGTTGTCACATGCTTTACATTTTTACAAATAGCAATACATGTCACTAAAATAACAAAACACATCGGTAAATAAACATACTATGTCAGTAGACAGAAGCTAACATAAAGACTAGTTAGTACACCCCAATTGTAACTATCAACGACTATTAGGTAAATTAATATTTTTTATAGATTAAATTGGGTAACCGTAACTTTTTGTCGAAACCTAAAATGAGTATTCACTCCAAAAATCAAAATTTTCCCTTGAAAAACCCAAGATCTAAATTGTATGCAGTCAACAAGACCGTACAGCCACGCAGTCAAGTGTTTATCACTTGTTGGAAGAATTTTTACAAAGTTGTCATGTCAAGTTCTTTTCCTTTTTAAACAAAAATTGTTTTTCAACACACTAAATGCACCAGCACAGTTTTATTAACCACATTCAATCCATATCCAAAAACCTAACACTGAACCTAACATACAAAAAAACACGGTAACTTACAAACAAAACACACAGACTAAAAAGTAGAACGCACTTTTTTCCTTTTGTTTGTTCACACACTCGCTCTTTTTGCTGATTCCCAATTCCCAATATAAAAAAAAAAAGCACAACCTTTTTATCTGTACCTTTCACTCACATACTTCTCTTTGCCTGTGGAATCTTTCTTTTCATTATTAAAAATCAATTTCTGTTCTTAGGGTTTGAAATGTGGAGGGAGAATGGAACCCTATGAATCCGATTTAGCTCCTGTTTCTAACAGCAAAGAACCCCAATTGGATTCTGACGTTGAACCTTCTTCCCCTGGTGACCATTCTCCACCGTCGGATCTCAACCACGCGGCAGAAGATGACACACTCTGTGAGGAGCTTGAGAACAAGTTGGATTTGAAGGATGGGGATGAAGTGGGTCCTGAAAATGAAGAGAAAGTTTCTAACTTTACCCATGGTGAACAAGTTTGTGATGAAGAATCTGGTAAGGGTGAAGAGGTTTATGGAGATAGTAGAGGTTGGGATACCAATAGTTGGGATGAGAATGTGAATGAAGAGGTTTATGGTGGTGGAGATGGTAATGGTAATGGTGATGGTGATGGTTATGGTTATGGTGATGGATATGGATATGGTTATGGTGATGGAGTGGAGAAGAAGGAAGAGGATAACAATGGTGGAGCTCACTACTATCCTTTGAGGCCTGAAGCTGAAGATTGTTCATTTTATATAAAGACTGGAAATTGCAAGTTTGGATCCAATTGCAAATTTAATCACCCCATTAGGAGGAAAAACCAGGTTATTTCTTCTGTCTCTCTTCTCTTATGTGTTTTTCGAGATATTTAGTTTATTGCTGATGTGTCCTTATAATGTTTATTGTTGATGCTGACATTGATGCATCCGTTTAGTTATGGTACTGTTGAAATTTCAATGTTTAGCTTAATTATGCCTTTTGGTTCAGAATTTCGACATTGTGTTATCCGAGGAATCGATAAAAATGAGGTGGGCGTTTTGCCCTACCTGAAGGTAGTATTTTTGAATTGGAAGGATAATAACGGTTGCATTATGGCTGGTTTGTGCTTGATACTGAATTGTCGTTTTTCGGAGAAATTGCTGTCTTGGCCTTGCTTTTAAAAGGCGTGATTTGGCCTTTGTTTTTCCTAGTGTTGTCGAATAGCGGCTATAGCACTATAGCATAGCGGAATTTGAACAAACTGCTATTATCCGAGATCCACGATATGCCCATCAATACTGTCAAATAGCCGCTATATTGGCACTATAGCGCTATTGAATTGCGGAATTTGAGCAAACTTCTATTTTCCGCAATTCGTGATTGACAACACTGGTTTCCTTTATGGCATTACTCAATATTGCAGAGATTCGCAGTCAGATGGTGCCACAATTGTAGTCGTGGAGACATCAAAATCCTTGTTGTCGTGGCTCAGATTGCAGTTGCGGAGCTTTTATTAAAACCTTGAATTTTATGACTGAACACGTTATTTATTTGATGTTCATTTCTGAAAATGTTCTCTGTTTTGATGTTTATCTATGAATGAAGGCTGTTAAGGAGAAGGCAAAAGAAAGAGAAGACTCAGCAGAAAGATCAGGCCAGACAGAATGCAAGGTAGTTGTCAAAATCATTCTCCTAAATAAATTCTGTTGCAAACTTTAATTTTCGTGTTATCAATTTGGCTTTTATGTTGACATTATATCATCATAATACAAGTTCTTTTGGCTATGTGATTTGCCATTGAAGATTGTGTGTAAGGTTTATTCCGGGATGTTTAACCTAGCATATTATATTTTTCATTTCCTCACGTGGCAGTGATGTCATAGATCATTTATATCTTATATATGTTCAATTTTAGGTGCTGCTGTCATATTATCTGTCTTTGTTTTCCTTGTGATAACAAGGGGACCTGGGATTGACAATGCAATATAAAAGCAATGTATCTTTTACTAGAATTGCTTGATTAATAAGTATTTTCCAGTGGCGGAGAATTAATAGGGTGCTGCTTTTGGTCACTCATGTTAGGATAATTTGTTGATATGTATGATTAGCCGTGAACAGGGGAAACATAGAGAACTTTCTGTCATCTTGGCCTGATTTTTCTCATGGCATATTAGTTGACATAGTTCTTTCTATTAAGCTTTATGATGCTTCCCTAGCAAAGCTAATAAAATCAACGATAATAGTTGTCATATTAAGGTTGGTAATAATATTAATATCTTCCGATTCATACCATGTGTATCTCGATACGATATTAAATCAAACAAAACTGATGTATCTTGGTGTGAATCTCTTAGGCACTTGAATCTCATCATGAATCTTGACTCGCTATGTTGAATCTCACGATTCATGAATTTGGCGGAATCTTATGATTCATATTAAGATTGATAATAATATTAATATTTTATGGTTCATACGATGCATATCTCGATACGATTCAAAATCAAACAAAATCGAGACGTATCTAAGTGCGAAACTATTTTGCACCTGAAACTCATCATGAATCCTGATTTGCTTTGTTGAATCTCACGATTCATGATTTTTGCCGTATCTTACGATATGAATTCGCACAACTAAAATGCATTCTCAAGTTGTTTTTTTTTGGATTTTTTCTTAAATGGGATATAATTAGTCAAAATCAATTCTTCTATCTAACAAAAAAACCCCTAACACACTATTTTTTGGTTTGCACTACCTCCTAAAATGCAATTCTTTTAATCTGTCTGCCTACTTAGTGCTTCGTGCCCTCCTTCTCCTCTGTTATTCTTTGCTTTTTGTTCTTTAATTTATGATTTAAATATATTGAATTGTTTTGAAGTCCATATATGATATATTAGTTTGTACTTTTTACCTTTAGCTCTCTTGTTTTTACTAACAAATGTCATATTTTTATTGATTACGCATCTCATTCTCACGATTCATTAAAAGATATGATTCACGATTCGGAAAATTGCTATTCCGATTCACGATAAGTGTCTCGATTTGATAACCATTCATAATACCATAGTAATAGGTATGTTAGTAAATGTGGGGATATATTTTATGCAAGTGTTTTTGAGCTACCCATCAATTGTTTGGTTGAAAAGTTATTGGACCTTTGAAGTAACTTATGGGAGAAGCATTTTGAACCATATCTTCAGCGCATAACACTATTCCTACATGTTCATTCTTCATAATATTCTTTTTTTGCTGATGTTATGGCAGTATTATCAAAGGTCTGGGGGTTGTAAGTTCGGAAAAGCTTGTAAATACAACCACACAAGAGATTCCACCGCAGTACCAACTGTTGAACTCAACTTTCTCGGCCTACCTATTCGTCTGGTATAAATTTAATTTCTTACCTTCTAAAAGATATATACCATCTTTGTCTCGGTCTTCACTCTTCTAAAATAGCTGTCTCTGAAATATAAAAAATGTTGTTTTGCTTGATAGGGAGGGAGAGAATGCCCGTATTACATGCGCACAGGCTCTTGTAAGTTTGGCGCTAGCTGTAAGTTTAATCATCCCGACCCTACAACGGTCGGAGGGTGTGATCCTCAATCAGGGTACGGTAATGGAGGGTCAATTTCATTACAAAGTGTATCACAACCATCTGTACCCTCGTGGTCTTCTCCAAGAACATTAAATGAAACATCTTTTGTGCCAATGGTGATGACACCTACCCAAGGAGTTACTCCACAAAGTTCTGATTGGAATGGATATCAGGTAAATATGTGATTCGAATATCAAAAACCGTATGTCAAGGGGAGTTTATTGTACAATTTGTACGAGGTGATATTTGGTCTGTCATTTTCCCATCAATTTGACTTGTTTTTGTTTGTAAAGGCACCCGTCTACTCAACCGAAAGGAGCAGGCGTCCATCATCTACATATGTTGTGAACAATCCAACAATTGAAACAAATGTTTACATGCACCATCAAAACCATATGCAAGCTGAAGACTTTCCTGAAAGGCCTGGTGAACCTGAATGCAGCTTCTTCATAAAAACTGGAGATTGCAAGTTTAAATCTAATTGTAAATTTCACCATCCAAAGAATCGCGGTGCAACTTTACCTCGATGCAACCTCAGTGACAAGGGACTGCCCTTGAGACCTGTAAGTCATGCTACTGTTTTTCGCTTCTATTGAATCTTTTAAGATGATTAGTCTCTTACTACCTTCGGTCCACTTATAAGAAATAATACGGTTTTAGGTTCATTGAATAATTGATATATCTAATCATAGACAGTGGACTTCAAACTACATTGTTTCTTATAAAGTGGATCAGAGAGAGTATTTTGGTAAGATAACTCTTTTAGGTAGATTGAGTGGTTATTCTTATTTAATATTCTGTTTTGTTGTGAAATTCAGGACCAGAGTGTGTGTTCGCATTACAGTCGCTATGGAATTTGCAAATTCGGACCAGCTTGTAAGTTTAACCATCCAATAAACTCACTGCCTATAATGATGCCTGAACTTGGCCAGCAATCCTACACAAACTCGGCTAATGTTGAGATAGATGGAATCGGTGGAAGTACAGGTGCAAGTGATACAACGATTCAGCAATCTGCGTAAACGTCTTTGTCGGGGATCTTCTATCTTAAACTGATAAATTTATTTACTTTTTATGGCTCAGTAAAATGCAACACAAGCTTTGCAGAGAATAGCAACATATATATGTCAAAAAGTTTCTTCCTTTTTTTTTTTGTATTTACTACAAGTAACATCTGCATCTGTAGATTATCTGGTTTGATTTCTCTCCCTTGGATTATATTTAGACTGGTTTGGGATGGTTGTGAATGTGGTTTTGTTGTTTTACATTGCCAATGGAGTTATGAAATTGGTATGTTAGGATTAAAAACTAGCCCATGTTTTTCTTATTTCTGTGGTAAGATTTTATTTTTCTCATTAATAATTTAGAAATAATACTCCCTCCCTCTCTAGTTTCATATATAAGAGAAAAAATATTTTTTAGGTTCATTAAATAATTAATGTATTTGTTGCATATCATGGGTCAGGTATATCAATTATTCAATGAATTTAAAAATGTTATTTCTCTTATATGTGAGGCCAAAGGGAGTACTATTTATATGGCTGGCACCATATCTCACTTTTCTAAGATGATATAAATAGTTTCCTCCTACTAATTACTTCTCAACAATCCTAATCTACATCAAATTAGTCCTTTTGAAATAATTTTTTGGGGGACATTTTAGTTTTTGTAAGAGACTAATTTGAGTCACGTTTTCATTTTCCATAGGCCAAATTGCTATTTTTCACTTCTCAAAGTTTAAATTAGTCTTTGCATTTTTTATCTGATACCAATTTGAGTGTTTATTCTTAAAGATACGAAGAATATCATAGGTGATTGCTTACCAAAACATTTGAGGAATGATTTGTCCTATCGTCTCAAAAGGGTAGCTCACACGATTGGGCAAGAGACATTATTGGTTAAAAAGTTTGTCTATGAGGTTCGAACCTTGTTTCTCCTCTTCTCTAACAACTAACACAAATTATTAACCACTTGGCCAATAAATAACTTTGATGCCTACCACTGATTGACTATACAAAACAAAGAATATAGAACCAGTCAAATCACACAATAAGTAATCAATAATAGGAATAATTTTTTTCTACATTTCTTTTTTGTTACATTTGTACAACTTTATTTAATACATCACATTTCAAACCTTTTTTTTATGACGAGCAATTTTTCTTACATAGTAAGAACAAGATCAAATATGATCAATCTGAGCCCAAAAACCAAAAAAGAACAAAATGGTGTACATAATTCAATTCACTTACTACTAACATCAACAGTATATCAGATTATGATCCTTCAACCGAAAAGATAGTGTAAACAAAATGGAGAAAATAAAAAAGAAAGTGAGAAAAACAACAAACAGGATCATAACGGTTCCCCCCTCAGATTTACAGGAACATTGTCTCCCATTGTCCAACCCTTATTAACATTTGATCATGTCACTCTAGAATGAACCGCAGCAAAACCACTTACTCTGCATTTCAAATATTAAATAAAGCTTGTTAGGGAGGGATATTCTAATTCAAAGAAACCTATGTAGTACCAACACAGACACGAGTTTTAATTAGAAAAATGAAAGTAATTGAAGTGTCCGACATGATACGTGTTGGTGCTAAAAAAGAAAGCATTTATTTAATGGTACCTTTCGAGGATATTGAGGATTATTCTTGTAGACAGGATTGTTAGGAGGAGGATCAGATTTACGTGGGGTAACCATGTTGACAGAAGTACTGGTCTTCTTCTCATCTCTTGCCTTGTTGAATATCACTGTAAACCCTTCAGCTGATGCAGGATTGTTCACATCCCACTCACCGAATTTAGGCAATGGCCGACCTTTATCCTGCTGCATATATTTCAACAACAAATTTAACAATTAGTTAATGTCCCTTTTCCATTGAATTTGATTTATATACCCGTGTATATATATATATATATATATTCACATGCAAAATGTATATATTGATTGTAATTGCAATTACCCTTTCCACAAAATGTAAAAACATCCCATGACAATTTTCAATCTATAAAGCACCGACACAGACACAAAAGGACACTATTACGTAGATATATAACAATAATTTGAGAAAACCAAGGTGATTGAATGTAATAACATGTGTCAATGTCAATGCTGCATATCTTTCGATTAGAAGTCACAAAAGTCTCATATTTCTGATTTAGGATTCATTTTGTTGTATGATGATCCTATTATAATAATGAGGACAAAAAAGATAGACAGACATGATTCTCAAAAATGGCAATCCATTCGATCATCAAATTTCCAATGATGTAAGGAATTAAAACATACGAAGGATGAAATGTCAACAAATAATGATAACATCATCATCATCATAATAATAATATAAGAAACAAGTTTGATAATAAGGCGATTAATAATAATGTAATGCATTTAATAATCTTGAATACAGAAAACAGAGAATTAAAAAAGGTGATGAAGAATAATATATACCGAAGCCATGGAGGAGAAAGCGAGCGCAGGTAGATGATTGGAATGAGAGAGGAGAAGGGACCAGAGAGAAATGAAAGTAGGAGGAAGAAGATGAGACGAGAGAGACGGAAATATGGTTTGGTATTTATTTGAAGGGAGATTAATTTGTTAGAATATAGTTAGGAATGTGAACGAAGGGAATGAAATAAAAACGGAATGAGCAACTCCATGCCGTTTTCTTTGTTGGATCTTCGAGATTGAAGGACACGTTCTAATGTATTGTCTCTTACCGTCCATAACCGTAATTTGGTTCTACACCAGAAAAAACAGTGTCTTTAGTGTGTGCGCGCGCACCTGTTTTCAATTTTAGCTCGTTTAAACTCAATTATTTTCCTATTTTTTAAACTAAATTAACAAATTAATTCACCACTAGCTAACCACTTTTATTTTTGTCACTTTTTATATTTTATTTGCTATTTTGACCCTATTTAGATCAACTTATCTGAACTAATCTATTAACATGAGCACTTGTGAGATTGTTTGGGGAGCTTATAGGAATAACTTATGATATATTCATAAGCTATTTTCATCCGATTTTCATAAGTTTCACGGGATATCTCATGAAAACTGAACCGTACCTCACAATTTGGTAGATGGACAGATTGAGGTGTCCGGTCGTACTATTGATGTGTAGGTCAGGAGCAGAGCTCAGTCCGGGTTGTACTTGCAAAGACACTCTGACGCCCAAGTCAGTGGGGTAGGAGTCAAAGCAAGAGTAACGAATGGGTCCAAAAGTGTACCTGTAGTTTAAGGAAAAACAACTTATGGAGGAGAGATAACTTTTGTTAGTGACAACTTATAAATTAATATAAAAGCTTATTTATCTTCATAAGTTGTTTTTCATAAGCTCCAAAATAAGCTAATCCAAACGGGTCCTATGGCTTATTGAAAAACAATTTAACATTATTTTATCATTTATAAACAGCTTATGCATAAGCACTTATATGATAAGCCTTTATGCCATAAGCGCTTAATTAAGATGTTTATCCAAACGGATGTCGAATTGAGTAAATTTTATCTTAGGTGGATTTTTTTTTAAGATTTGATAATACTTCCTAATTAATATCGATTCCAATCTAATTGGTCTTGAGTTTGTTAACAAATGGGTTAGAGGGGCTGGTCCACCTAAGAGTGGCAGTTTGAGAAGTTGAATCAACTATAGCCCACTGCAGAACAATAATTTGAAAAGAAAGTTTGAACTAAGAAGTGGCGAGTTAGCTCATCCGACTTGAAAGGTTAGCTTGCTACAATATGCTAGAAATAACGAAAATAGTCTTTAAAAATATATTAGTTCGACGAGCTAGCCTGCTCTACCCCGTTTGTGACCTAACAGGTTGGTGGGCTAAGCGAGTTGGGTTATATGAGGTTTGTAGTTTCGCGAACCCCAACCCACTCCACTCCAATTTTCTAGGATGGTGGGCCCCCTACTTTGACTTCTAAAAGTTATTTTCAACACATCTTTGGATTTCATATGAATATTGTGGTATTCCGATCTCAGATCAATCTTACAGAAAATCGTTGCTCCTCTAAGATGATCTATAGGTCATCTATCCTAGGGAGTGATTTCTGTTCTTGATGGTGACCTTGTTGTGTTGTCGATAATCAAGACACAACCTCATACTTCCACCCTTCTTCTTGACAAATAAGACTGATGCACTGTGCCTGATAAACTGCTTAGATAACATTTTTTTAGTATCTTTTTTTAAAAAAAATTATGTAATGCTTTCCGAACTCTTTCATAAGGTGGCATTTTGAAAAATATTTACAAAACCCTTTTTTTTATGTAGGGGATTCTCCTCTGTGACTTTTCTCATGCGGAATCTAAGTTCTCTATTTAAATTGTGAAAGACTGTGATTTAACATTTAAAAAAACCAGAGAAAGAGCGTATCTAAAGGTGAAGATTTAACCACTACAGATAACTTAAGAGTTTTGCACTTGAGAGGATCCATTTCTTTTTTTAAGTACATCCTTAAATTTACAAACATTATTTTCAGTGTTTTAAAAATCGGGCCGAACCGGGCGGTTCAACCTGGAACCGGACAGTTTGGAGGTTGGTTCAATCCCGTTTGAACCGAAAACTAATTGAACCGCTTAGAATCGGGCTGGATCGGATTGAACCACGGTTCAACCGCTTTGAACCGTCAATTGACCCGGGTTGAGCCGCCCGAAATGCATTTTTTATTTTTATTTTATACTTTTTTTCCAAAATTTAATACTTTTCTTATTTTTTGGCTAAATACCTGTTTTGGTCCTTTATGTTTGGGCGAAGTTTCACTTTCGTCCTTTATCTTTTTTTTGTTCCGTTTTAGTCCTTTATGTTTCATTTTTGTTTCAGTTTCGTCCCTACCGTTAGCACTATTTGTTTCATTTTCGTCCTCTGCTTTTTTGTTTGGTTTAATTTTGGTCCCTCTCAGTTCTTAATTTGTTTCGTTTTGGTCCTTCACTTTCTTGCACAATGAAACATAAAGGACTAAAACGGAACAAAAAAAAGATAAAGGACGAAAGTGAAACTTCGCCCAAACATAAAGGACCAAAACAGGTATTTAGCCTATTTTTTATTTATTTAATACTCATCCGGTTCAACCGAGTGAACCAATTGAACCATGAACCGGAGGTCTCTCCGGTTCAATCTCCGGCCCGGTTTTAAAAACATTGATTATTTTCTTAGAAAATGTTTTTTAGTATTTTTTTTTTGAAATTTTTTATATTATTTTCAAACTTTTTTTTCATAAGATAGCATTTTGAAAAATAAAATAGTCTATAGTTTTAAATCAATTTTTCTTCTAATAATATAACTATGTTTGTAAATATTACTTTTAACACCACCAAAAAAAACAATACTTTTTAAATCATATTTACTTACTTTGTTTGTATTTCATTGCGAGTATATTACATGACTATTTTGGACTCCTTGATGATTTCTTCCAAGCTATGCCATCGAGTATGAACATTCTCTTTGTGTAATTCGATTCTTACACGCAATACTTATCCTTTCTACCAGAAAAATGCTCAAACTAGACATATCGTTTTGAATTGAATTCCTGGTTGGTCTGAATTTGCTGGAAACAACTAACAGTCCTACTTGTATCTTGACACAACGAGAAATTCTAGGAACACTCTTTGTTACATTTTCTTTCAACACTCACTTTATGATTTGTTAATATTTATGTTGAGCTCACAAGTTAACAAGTCTCTTTTTCAAATTGATAAGACCCGCATAAATTTTAACTAAACATTGAGTCTGTACTGGAGAAAGTGTGTAAAAAAGAATTTTGCGAGTAGGATTTCTCCTAGACACAAGTAGAAGGTTCTCTTTCTCTTTGTACAATTTGATTCTTACACGTGGCACTTATTCACTTCTCCCAGGAATGCATCGAGATTTGAAATGTAAAGTTGGGCCATTAATGAATTGCATACCAAAGCAACCAAAGTTGGTTGAAAAAGTTTATCAAAAAAAAAGTTGGTTGAAAATTTACTTCCGGCGTCGAAAGAGGCACCGCTGTGAGGGGGATACACATCACTTCTTGTTCCACAAATTCACCATACAAACCGTTGGTGTGGGGACATGCACACATTCATGGCCTCAATAATCCGACTTGAATGTAGCAAAACTGTAAGTATTTTTAGGATGTTCGTTAATTCAAAATTTAAATTTAGCTTTTACGCAACACTTCAATTATCAATTACTATATTTAACACAAGACTACCAACAAAGATTGGTTTGAGTGTTAACTAGATTCAGATTTTTTTCTAAGGTCTCGAGTTCCAATGGCGGACCCAGGTGTTGATGAGAGGATTCACTTGAAAAAATATAAATATTCTATTTTTACCTTTTTATAAAAAAATTTTGAATTCTTGAATTTTAAATTTGTACTAATATCTCCAAATTTGCATTCAAAACACAATTTCGAACGATTTCGGATCGTAAATCCTCCTATTGTCGGCCCGTATGGTTTTCCCCTCCCAATAGAGTTTTTGACACACCCAAGAATTGATACCTGAGACATTGGGGTGCGATCCAAGTCCAGTTACCACTTAGACCAACCCTTGTTGGTATCATCCTCTCACCTTATACTTCTAGTAAATAAAAGACTAATATTTTTCAAATAGTAAATATGCTACTTTTTATTTATTTAAGTAATAATTAAGATGATATAAAAAGTGATCTAGAAGACTATCACAAAACTCCTTAGAAAATTGAGATATGGTGCCAGCCACATAATTATCAGCCCCACCTGCATTCTCATACAGCAAATAGCATTAGTTATTCGTTAATGTCTGACCTTCGATCTCAAAGATGTTGCAGGATGAAGGGGCAAAAGTCAATGCATGGTACACACTACGCAGACCCGTAGACAAATTAAGCATAATAAAGGATTTACAAAATCTATAATAAAAAAAAAGGATTTACAAAATCTATATTTTCTATAGATTTTTTGTAATTTTAAATAGAATTTTATAATTTAAAAATCAAAATATAAAAACTGCAATATTTATATATTGAAATATATAAAAAACAATATATTTATAAATTGTTAGTAATAGTGAAAAATATTGTTTACACTTATCTGAAATTAATTTCTATTTATGAAACTTTGAAATAGAATTGAAAATAAAAAATTTAAATAAATCTATAAATGATTAAAAATGAAGATTTTGTTTTGTCCAAATAAAGATAACATTACTTATTCTCAAATTTTATAATTATATCAAACTTTTTTCTATGTCTATATAAGTCTCAAACTCAATGCGAAAAGCAGCAAGTAGCCAACTACTCCTCTAACCAATTCTAAGGTAGTCTTAAGAAATGGCTTCTTCTATGGTATCCATCTCTACAGCAACCACTCTCATTACCATCATCTGCATACTCTCTTCACTTCTGACAATACCTTCTGCAACAGCAACGGTAGAGAAACAAACAAGACCCTTTAAAAAAATTTATGCCTTTGGTGACTCTTTTACAGACACTGGCAACACCAAAAATGCTGAAGGTCCAAGTGGTTTTGGCCATGTCTCAAATTCTCCTTATGGCACCACCTTCTTTAACCATTCCACCAACAGGTACTACTAACATATAAATTCGTTTCTAATTTCTTCACTAAATTAATTTGTGATGCCTAAATTAGCAAAACAAAGACTCATCACGAAACCAAAACAAAGACTCATCACTTTGGAAAAGGTGAAAATTTTATTAATCAAATTGGTACTAATAACATTTTTACAATTTCACATTTGAACTCAGCACCTTGACGATAGCTAATTTCTTACAACTAAATTAGTTTTTCCTAGTAGTGAGAATAACAAACTTGTAACTAACATCTTATCAGTGTAACAAACTTGTAACAAACTTTTATATCGTTAATAGGTACTCAGATGGAAGGCTTGTGATTGACTTTGTAACTGAAGCATTAGCTTTGCCTTATCTTCCTCCTTATCGTCATAGCAAAGGGAATGAAACTTTTGGTGTGAATTTTGCCGTTGCTGGTTCAACAGCAATAAACCATGCTTTTTTTGTTAGGAATAACCTTTCACTTGATATCACTCCACAGTCTATTCAAACTCAATTGTTGTGGTTCAACAAGTATCTTGATAGGCAAGGATGTTCAGGAGTTGAATCTAAGTGTAAAGATTTTGATGAGTCTTTGTTTTGGTTTGGTGAGATTGGTGTCAATGATTATGCCTATACACTTGGATCTACTGTCCCAGATGATACCATAAGGAAGCTTTCTATTTACAGCGTCTCAGGAGTTTTACAGGTAAATAATATACATATATATGTGTGTTTGGTTTTATTGAAGTGAAGTAGATTTTGGTTATAAGTGAATTAAATTTAAAGTGATTTATTTAAAATTGAGTTGAATTATAAATCTGAGGGTATAAATGATGTTTGAAAATAAAAACTTCAAATGCCAATTTTAGGTTAGAAATCTCTTTAGAGTTCAAATCAATTATAATATTATATAGTAGAATACTTCAATATGTTTCTTAAAATCATTAATTTTTATCTAACAAAAATAAGTCCAAACATACACTTAATTCATCTAAACTATTTTAGCTTATGTAGGGTGACTACTCTGATACTTTTTAGGGTATGCTTGGATGGAGGGTTTAGGAGGGGAGGGGAAGGGACGACTTGATTTTCAATTCTAAATTGATGAAACTATAAAATGTTTCTAAACAAAAATGAAACGTGAATAACGTTTTATCATTACCTATTGTGTTATTCTCTCAATTTTTCAAAATCTCAAATAGATATTAAAATATAGACCAAACCCTCCCCTCCAAAACCCTCCTAAATCTCCCTCGCAAACATACCCTTATAACACTTACTTAATGCCACATCAGTGTTTTTAAAATAATTAAAATAAAAATAATAATTTTAACTTTTTCTTTTACTTATTGCCTATGAATACCCATTTTTTCATGATTACTTAAATTTATCATATAATTAAGATGACACCCCTTACTAAGCTATTCAACTTCAAAAAAACACAACCAATACCGTTGACCTAATAACATAAGCTACCGCTACCTTGAGACATAATGGTCGATATGGTGCTCTCAGGTTTGATTCTCGTAGTGTCCGTGTCCGTGTCGTGTCCGGTGTCCGTGTCAGAGTCCGTGCTTCATAGGTTAAAAGTATCGAAAAAGTAGTTAATAATGGTCTGAGCACAAAAACCTAAAAAAGGCATGATTCAACGTACATAATCATCAATCCCAATGTGAATTTATGCAGAGCTAGCAAATTACTTGAGGATGTAATACCGAAATCATCAATAATTTCATTCAATATTTTCATTCTTATTTTGCAGACACTGCTTGAGAAGGGTGCTAAGTACCTAGTTGTGCAAGGTTTACCACTAACTGGTTGCTTACCACTAGCAATGTATTTAGCTCCTCCAGATGACAGAGATGACATTGGATGTGTAAAAAGTGTAAACAACCAAAGCTACACTCACAACCTTATGTTACAAAACAAATTACAACAATTAAGGAAACAATACCCACATGCAGTAATAGTTTATGCTGATTACTGGAATGCATACCGCACTGTTATGAAAAATCCAAGCAAGTATGGATTCAAAGAACAATTCAAAGTATGTTGTGGAGCTGGAGAACCACCTTACAATTTCAGTGTTTTTGCTACATGTGGTACACCTAATGCCACAGTTTGTAGTAGCCCTTCTCAGTTTATTAATTGGGATGGTGTTCATTTAACTGAAGCAATGTATAAGGTTGTTTCTAATATGTTTCTTCAAGGAAACTTCACTCAACCTCCTTTCAATTTTTTGTTGGAGAATAAAGAGAGACAGGGTTGAATTATGATTCATACCCTATATTAATGTTTTGTATTATTACTCTATTAATTGGCATCTGCTTATGGCTATTGGGAAGTGGAGTGAGGACTTTGATTATGTTATTTTGTGAGAGAACCAGATTTTACTTTCTTACATGAGCTCGTGTTTGAAAATTACTATTTTGTAGTTTTTTTGCTGTATTATTGGTGCGCAGTATCTATCGGCTTAGTCGGTGACTAATCTACGCGCTGGGGAACCTCTCTGACAACATGTATACCTTAGAGTCTTAGACTATGGGGATGGGATCCAAGCCCTTTCAAGTAGTTATTCTCAAACTTATTATAAAAACCAATTCACCGAATCAAACGAGTTAAATCTTAAATGCTAACGTGAATCACAGTAATGTTTGCACTTTCCAGAATGTGATCCACAGTAATTAGCACATGCTTGTGGTTGAGAATAGTTATTTCTCCTTTTCTCCCTCAATAAATTATGAAAGATTAAAAAGGATAAAAGGAAGAGGACCTCAAACTGCAAATCTTGATAAAACATTTAATGCTATGCTACTTAGTTTGGGACCATAATAATGGGTACATCCTCCCTCTTGTTCGCTCACAATTTTTGTTATGTGTCAGGTGTAGAGTTAATACAGCAATGAGGGGTATGGTGCAATTATTCGAATCTTGGCACACTGACATCTGATCAAATAAACACTTTCATAAGCTGTTTGCAGACATGTCATGTGTTTTTCAACAACTACTACTGATCATAAAGTAGCAATGGTTCGATACATCTAGAAAAGCATAGGGTTAAATGTTTATTAAATTTCTGTTTTTTTAATACATTTAAGAGCATTGATCAGTGATTCAGTTGGATCCATGTGTGTGACTTTAATATCCTGCTCTGCTTGTGTTTGCTTTGATGAGGATTTACTTCTTCCCTTTCCATACTGTAGAGTCAGTTGCAGTAAGTGTTAGTTAATTACACGTATTGATCAGTATGATCCTTATGTGTGTTTTTTTGGGGTCTACAGACAAGTTTCACATACACAAAGTGGAGATTTTGAATTTGAACTAGTGTATTAAGAGCACTAGTTCAAACTACCGGGGGTTATTTTGTTGTCTTGGCTTGTTAGTTCGTGGTCTGTTAGTTTCGCTTTTACTAGTACTGATTTATGTGGGGAGGTCGTTCTAGGATTATATATTATATGTGGTTAATATTTATACTCCTTGCTTTTTAGTAGATAAATAAACATAGATGTTAGGAGGAATTGAAAGGACTTAAACAAAATTATGTCATGGGGGAATGGTGCCTTGTAGGGGATTTTAATGTTGTAATAAGTGCTGAGGAAAGAAAGGGGAGGAGCGGAGGCGGGATCACGTAGGAAATTGTAGAATTTAACATGTTTGTTGTTGATATTGATCTTTGTGATGTTTCAGTGACGGGAAACAAATTCTTTTGGATTTATTCTGATGGTTTCTTTATGAGCAGGATTTTTTCATGGAATTTCATGCCAAGACACATTTGCCTAAAGCATTTTCAGCTTCTTTCATTCCTCTCATTCCCAAGAATGATCATCCTCAAGGTTTGAATGAATATAAGCCTATTTGCTTAATTGGAAGTGTTTACAAAATTCTTTGTTGGCTAGCAGGCTTAGCAGGGTTCTAAGCAATGGTTTCTTCTTGTCAATCCTTCTTGGATGAAGTTTTGGCGGTAAATGAGATTATAGATTTGGCTAAGAGAAGAAAGGAAGAGTGTTTACTCTTTAAGGTCGATTTTGAGAAGACATCGTGGAATTTTTTGTTTTATATGATGGAGAGGTTGGGTTTCAACTTGGGATAGATTAAGTGGATAAAAGGCTTCTGTTTGTTCGAGTTCATTGTCTATTTTAATGAATGGTAGCCAAACCAAGGACTTAATGATGAAGCGCAGTCTACGGCAAGGGGACCCTCTATCCCCTTTCTTGTTTCTTATAATTGCTGAAGGGTTGTCTGCTTTGGTTTCTATGGCAGTGGAGTATGGGAAGTTCAAAGGATATATGGCCGGAGAAAATCTCCAATTTTTTGACGATACGATATTGATGGGGAAGGCTACTTAGGATTATCTTTGGAGCATCAAAACCATCTTTAGAAGTTTTGAATTGGTATCGGGTTTGAGAGTCATTGGTGTCAGTCTCTCATAAGATTTTTTAGGATTGGCAGCGATTTTTCTCCATTGTTGCATGAAGTCTAGCCCTTTTAAATTTTAAGGATTCCGGTGCAACTTGGAAACCATTGTTGGATATGCTTTGCAAGAGACTCACATCTTGCAAAATTCGTAATCTTTCTAATGGGGGCCGGGTAAATCTCATTAGTTCGATCTTAAATAGTATACCTTTATAATTTTTCTCTTTTTATATGGCTCTGAAGGTGGTCATTAATTCTATGATTAAGATCCAAAGGGGCTTCTTGTAAGGTATCAAAGAAGAGACAAGGGGCATGTACTAGGTGACGTGGGATAAGATTTGGAAACCAAAGGAGGAAGGCGGTCTTGGCATCAAAAATCTTGAGTTGTTCAATATTGCTCTCTTACCTAAATGGAAGTGGCCCTTTTTGGTTGATGCTACGGCCAATCGGAGAGGTGTCTTCTCTCGCAGAACAAACATTATTATGTGTTTAAGGTCTCTCTGTGGTTTGGATCAAATAAGAGGAAAAATAATAAGAAAAGAAGAAAGTTCCAATATGGCATATATATTAGAATTTTGAATTGATTGACAAGTTGTTAAATATGATAACTAGTATTTTGTGGTTTGCGGCAAACTATGGAGTTTTGGGTCCAAAAAACTGATAGATTAGACTTACAAATGAAATTGAAGATGAAAGAGACGTAAACATATGAGTGAAAATTAAATTTTTGGGTGTTTCAATTTGGTCCCTAACTTATATAAGTTAATATCAATTTGGTCTCTGAGATTTGTCACATCAACTCTGTTAACATTGTTAACTAACTATGGTTGACATTGTTAACAAACTATGGTTAACTGAAAGACTAAATTGATACACATTTGTAAAAGTGAGGGACTAAATTGAAATATTTGAAAAGTCAATTACCAAATTGAACTTTTTAAAAAAGTGACAGACTAAATTGTTATTACCTCTATGAAAATTGGCACATTGCGAACATCGAATCCCAGCGTTGCAGAAATTATTTCCGTTTGTTTTAGTTTTTTTTGCAGAAAAGAAAAGAGCCCAACTCTAAACAGAGAGTAACGGATGAAGAAGGTCACTGCAACTTTTTCCGCTTTCGTGATCTTAACACTTTGTGTTCAAGAATTCATCCATGTTTCTTCGTCGCCTCTCTTATTTGCAAACCAGGTAACGGCACAAGCCTAGACATTGGACTTCAAATAAACTAAAACTATGTGATGCATATATAATTTCTCTCCAGCATTTTTTTTATTTGAGATATGCACCGGATAGTGTATTGTAGCTTATTTAAGAGGAATCGAGGTTTGATTTTTGGTTGGTGAATGAATTTGCCGTGAAAGTAGATAGCTTAACGTTGAATTATATTTTAAGATTGGGATTTGGAAAACGGAATATTGAATTTTTAGCGTTCCAAATTCAGAGTTAGGTTAAAAGTTCTGGTTGATTCAATTAGAAAAATCTTTGTAAAAGCCTAGCTTACATTTCATTTGAGCTTGATATCTAATGCTAGATTTTATGAAGTTAACGCTTGTTTTCTTTTTTTTTTTTTGTTTTTAAATGTTTGCTTCAGGTTTATGAGGAATCTTCTGGTGGAAGGTATTGGAATAGATTCACAATTTATTCATTTTTAATTAACACTCCTTTATTTAGCTTTTATTCTCAAACTGGTATTTGTTAGGTTAATTCCTGATTTATTATTTAACTAACTAAATTCTTTTGCTTTATAGTAATCCTCTTCTTTTTTTCTTTTTTTTTGACGGAAGTAATCCTCTTCTTTATGCCTTAACTTGTCTCACATGATTCAGTCTCATGCCTAACTTAGCTGTTATTTATATTGTAGAAATCTAAAACAGGAGAAAGAGCATGCTCATGAAGTGCGTTGCTCCAGAGAGAGGAGTAGGGCAGCTTGGAAAGTAATTGAGGAGGTAGGAAAAACTCATTTGGCAGTCACTATGACTTTATGGCATTGCTGTATGAAGTGGTGTAAAATACACATGGAAGAATACTGTTTTTTTTACAAGGGGAAGAATATTGTTAGAAACCATTATTTAAGTATATTGGATCATTGCAAATGTCTAGGTTTAATGTGTCTTGTTATCTAACTATAAAAAGTTGGAAAATTTTATATTTGTATTTTCATTATACAAATACTAAGTTTGTGGTGTAGTTCACACACACATGTTTCTTTAGCATACTTTTCTTTTCTATCTGTCTCAAGTCTCAACTAGTATGTTTCCTATTAATATATTTTGCAGTATTTGACACCATTTGTGGAAAAAGAAAACTATCAGCTTTTAAGAAAGTGCAGACTTCACCCTGAGAATGATATATTCAGGGATCAAGAAGAGCATAAAATTTACATAGACAGAAATGAATGGCAGTGTGGATATTGCAAGAAAAGCTTCCGCGAAGAAAATTTTCTCGATAAGCATTTTGACAACAGACACTCCAATCTTCTGAATCAAGTATGTTAATTTTCATTATTTCTCGCTGTGTTTTGAAGCATACACAATGTGCAGTTCAAACTTTAATTTCATAAATGATGAGTTTAACGTTCTTAAATACTTTAGTCACCTTTCCCGATGTTTGTATGTGGAGGTCATATGTATTCATGGTTGAGATAATGAAACCAAAAGAATCTATTCTGTTGAGTATCTCTTTATCTTTTGGCTAGAATTCTCACATTGAACCAATGTTACTACTTACCTTACAGTACTGTTGTCTATGTCAATTCTCAATATGATGCTTATTAATTTTCCTTTCTGCTATGTCAGAATGTTGTGCTTTAATTCGTATATCTTTTTTGTTATCATTTGCACCCTGTTCTTATTAACTGCAAACTTTTTAATTGCAAAATACCTTAAAATACCTTATTAGGTCAACATCCAAGATATTGATAGCCAAATGTACATGAAGCTATCTGATTTTGCACAGTTCACACAGTTTCCTGCCTCTCTCTGGCAGAGAAACCAGGACTGTCAGGGTTCACCATCTCCCCCACCCTCAGTCCCTGCCCTCAACTTTCTCTTTAAATTTCTCGTACAACATAGATATAATTCTATAATCAACTTTTTTGAAAAAGCTCAATGGATTCTGTTCCCTTGTGGGAATAAGCAATTGCTAATCTGAGTATTTCCTACTGGATATCACCATTTCGGAAATTTTAACATTGGATATGAAATTGATAGAGTCAAAACAGACCTGATGGAAATTTAAATGGGTGTTTGACTTAAATTGAACATACAGTTTCTGTTTAATTATTTAGTGCTGATTGATAGATGTTCTTTCCATTACATGGGTTAATTTAAATAGAGTCATGGCAAGTGCTTGGCTGACTTATGTGGGGCATTGCATTGCGATGCTGTGATGAAGTCCAAGTCCTCTAGAAGCAAGTGTAATCCGGCTGCTGCTGCAAGAAATCGTCACCTATGTGAGGTTGCTTTCATTTTTTTCATTTACATTTATGTTCACTGTAGGTCAACTCTTGTACCTAATCCATATGCTACTCTTCGTTCAGAGTCTCGCTGACACTTGTTTTCCTATAAGTGAGGGTCCATCAGGAAGCCGTCTTCATGGTATGCTTAACTTTTTTTTCTATGAACTCCTTATTGTGCCACTATGATATCTCTGGCCACTTGTTTTTTCAAAATTTTCTTAGTATTTTATATTTTCCTCTTTGTTGACTTATTTCTTATGATGATTTTCTGGTGCACTGGTAGAATTGTTTCTGCACCAATTTTGTGATGCTCACACCTGCTCAGGGAAACATAAACCCTTCTCTAGAGGAGGCAAGGTGAGACCTGATTATCTCATTGGTTAAATTTATTATCATTGTGCCTCTTATTAGAAGTATGCTAACTTCAGTAACATAGGGATATGTATATTTACACTCGTAGATGATCTGTGTTGTGAGTTTTTAGGCCCTGTGCTATTCACAAAGTCCTACCAAAAAGCCTTTTTGACGTTACTTAAATGATTAACTTTTGGTTTTTGGCTAGCTTAGATTATCATCTGAGGTCAAACGGGCAGTCACAGACTCATGGTACCTTCCCTTTTCTATTGGGAAGGTTTTCAAATTTTTAGGCATAAGCTATTTAGCTCGATTTCTTTTCAACTTATTATGCCACAATTTCTGAAATTTTGGGTTCACTATAACTAAATTTTTCTCACAGTGAATACATCAGTAAAGCTGCTATTTATCAATGATATTTTGTCTCTGCAGGATCAAGGAAGTTTCTTTCGCCTGGCTGCTGGAGCATTGATCTTGGTGCTACTTCCCGTGTTCTATCTTTTTCTTTATTTGGTACAAAGGTACTGTTTCTATATTTTAAGGCTATTTAACCAATAAGGATTTACAACTATATTTCACAATGCTATTGGTCAAGTTGCAGTGATATGAAAGGTCGAACTCAAGAGCTTCGTCGCATCTCAAAAGCTGGATGGAAAGCAAAGCCATCTTGATTGGTAACGTTTATTTCTTTTAATTGGGCGTTTCTTGATTAACGACATGACAGAATGGACTGCAATAACAATAAAATTGCCATTAATTAACAATGGATTCATATCACATTGGTTGTCATTTAATATGATGATCCTATTGTCACAGCCTTTATTCTTCATTTGGCGCAAGTTTTACATGTCTTGTCGCCTTCTATCCCTGCTGATTGCTCTTATTTTTTCTTGCTTCTTCACATTGTTTTATTGCGTCTATGCACATTGACTAAGTTACATAGCCAATTTGTTGAATTCAGTTGATATTACCTTATTTTCAAATGAGTGACCTTAATCTTAAGATTGATTTTTTAATGTTTTACCGGAAGCTTATTTTCATTATTACGAATCCGACTAAACATGTTTACTTCTTTCATGCACATTTTATGGAGACATTGTTTTCTTTTCTGAGCAACATTGTATGAAGTAATGCATTGTTTACTTGGACCATATATACACTGAACTGGAACTTGTGAGTTCCGGCTGTTCAGCATTTAGTTATGCATCAACATTTAGTTTTATTGAATCTCTTTCCTTTCTATCCTTTCAGAAGTATCCAAATCCCTGCTCTCTCAAATCCCTTCTCATGTCATGTGGAACTGTTTTATTATTACTAGCTGCAGGTTAGACTGTTGCGATCATCGTCTAAGATGAATGGGTTGACAAAAGTGGGGAATGTACTGCATAATGGTTATTTTGGCCTTTCCCCCAAATAGAATCTCCTTGAATGTCTTTGCTGTGGCAATGAAGGAGTTGGGGAGAATTGTTAGTGTGCATGAAGGAAATCAAACTTTGCATTGGTCAAAGTCTAAATACATGTTCCCTGAGGTAGTGAAGGTCGGGAAAACATTGTTGGATGATCAATACATCTTCTGTCCATTAATTAAGCCGAGAAAAAGGTGCTACTAGCTTAGCAATTTACTAATCCATTTTTCAAGTTTCGCTCAAAGTTTTTGTAATCACTCACTCACTTGCGTAATGGGTGTATTTAGATGGAAGATCCCTAGCATCATTTTTTTAGAAATAATCCCTAGCATCATAGATCATTCTTTTAAGGCATTTATTTTATTATAGATAACAAATAACAAAGACACACACAGATGGTATAATGTGTTCGGCTAAATTTGATTTTAACATGGTTAAAATTGACTTTATCAAAGCAATACTTTTGTTAGTTTCTGCAGACAATAAAGTCAGATTTGAGTATCAGACTCACAATTTGTTATTTTTCTTGTCCTAGATGGAGTGGCATGTTGTACCACGCATAAATTCAAACACACATAGCCGGGATCCCATGTTCCAACTTGGCAACCACCAAAAATATCCAGCCTAACAACTAATTGTATTGGGCCCTACTGATAAAACAATTTTATCACGGTCTAAAACAAACAAACTTTAAGAATATAAAGTGTCGTTTTTAGTTCCAATATTGGGTTTAGGACAAGTTTAGGTTGACTATAGTTATCCAAACTGGCATATTGTATTTGTTTTCTTGACAGTTTCAAAATAATATAGTTGAAAGTGTATCAAGTATCAACAACACAACTCATACAAAAGGAAGTTATAACATATATGATATATTCACTAATTTTTTGAATTTTGGGCGAAATTCCAATCTAAAAATTTAGCTCGGTCAACATTTATGGTCACATAAAGAACAAATATAATGTGTTCCAAGTTCGCTGCTAATTAAAATACATTAACATTAAAATCTCAATTTTAAATTTGATTTCAAATTAGCTATTAATCCTACAATATACAAACACCTCAAATTTAGATAATTAAGTGTGATAATAATTTTTTAAAGTGAGTATAGAGTTTATTAATTTTTCCTGAACAAAACTATTTTAAAAATATATGCGAAGTTTTGTCAAAATATATATATATACAAAGTAAGTTTTGTACAAATTCAGTGTTGGTCAGTGCGAAATTTGATCCTAAGCACGAACGGAGATTAGCCTTTCGTTGAAAACGTTGAGATACTCTATGGGTAGCCCATCAATGGTCCGAACCAAAAAAGAAAGTAAGTTTTTGTTCAGTTTGATTAGTTTTTAAATTCTGATTTAATTCACAATTTATTTGTTTTAAACATTCTTATGGTATTAATTTTCATTTTTCAAAAATAATAATTTTTATCTTTAATAAAGAAAAAAAAATTGAATTACGCTCTAAAGCCCAACCCAGGCCCACGCACAAAATCAAGAAGAAAAGACACACTGGGCATTTGATAATGACCCTTCTGCAGAATCTGCACTTTATTCCTACTTGTCAACTCCCTCCCACTTCCAGGAAAGGATCTCGTAATATGGCCGTTTGGGGTCTCTCCACAGCATCGCAGTTTTCACTACCCTCACTCTCACCACTATCATGTTTCGGTGCAATTAGAACAACAAGTAATTTTTGTTCAGTTTCACGCATCGCGTTTCCCGCACTCTCCTATTCATATTCAACAACTCTTCAAGTTGTGAAATCGGCAAATTTCAACGTGCAGGTCTTAGTTGATGAGGACGAGCCCGCAGAAACTCTCATCAATCGCTTCAGAAGAGAAGTCCTCAACGCCGGCGTGCTTCAAGAGTGCAGACGCAGAAGGTTCTTCGAAACTCCACAAGACAAGATCAAGCGGAAAGCACGAGAAGCTTCTAGAAGAAATCGGAGAAGGTCCGTATACTCTCTCCCTCAGCGTATTTACATTTTGATAATCCTACTATAACATAAATTTGATCAATCCAATTGAATTTTAGATCAATTAGATAAATTACATTTTCTGCACGTACTGATATGTGATTTATGTCCCTTTATGTTGATGATTTAAGTTTTTTTAAATGTTTTCATGGTGTGTAGAATGTAAATAGGGTTTAGTTTTAAATCTGCAGAACTTTTTCTATGTTATGAAACTGAGATTTTCGTTTAAAAAATTGTTGTGCATTTCTTGGCAAATATTGTCTATTAATTTGCCCTGTGGATGTCAGGAGGAGGCCACATTGGAGAAATCCTGCAAAGAATAAACAAGAATATCCTTATAAGAAAAAGGATGATGATGATGATGATGATGATGATGAAGATGATAATTGGGAACTTGCAGATGCAGATGTTGATCTTCCATACTCTTGAAATTTAAATGCAGAAAGAAACAATCAGAGAAATTAGATGAAACATTCAGAATCAAAGTTTGACTCTCTTTAAGTTCTTACCCCAATGCAAAATCACTACATCATAAGCTTGTTCTCTCACTACTATGAGGTGAGAATATTGCTTTGTTATAGTTTTCAAGATGGTTGCTGATACGTGAATTGCTTGTGCGACCTTCTTTGTTGGTTGTTTCTGTTGTGACTGGTATTCTTTTTTCATTGTGTGTAAATACTGCTTATTGTAAAGCCTTAGTGTTGTACTGGTGCAGCTTATTGTGCTAGTCATTCAAATGTGGGGATCCATGTGGTAGAAACTTAATGGCAGTACTTTTCTTATTCTTGTGGATAAAATCTGTGATGAACTCAGGATAGATAAATAAATGTGTACCCATGTTTAAAATAAACAGGCTAGTTAATGGGCGAAGGCAGAGAATGAGGTACATGTACTGTGTGTATACGCAATGAAATTACTTGATCGTCATAACACATTTTTTGGTTCGGACTATTGCTATCCACGGAGTGTCCCAATGCTTTCAACGAGACACTAATTTTCGCACATGCTTAGGATCAAATTTCACACTTGTCACTACCAAGTTTATCTACTGCGAAAATCGAACATGGAAGCACCTATCACTTGTTTTCTCTTGTCTAAGTAGATATTTGATTAACATGTTTGGTTTTGCGTCTGTTTTACAATTATTCACGGGCCATGGCACAATTGCGCAAAAGCTACATAGTTTAGCTACTTATTTCATGCACATTTGGTATGGAAGAAATCAACGTGAATACAAACACTCATGAACATTCAATTGTCATTTTTTAGAACTTTTTACTTGTTCGTATCTTCTACCCTAGTTTCATGTATCCATTCAATTAGTTGTTATTTTGTTTTTTTTTTTGTCGATTTAAGAGTCTTTCATCTCCTTTATCAATTACTATAAGTTAACAAGTATTTATTTGGTTACAAAATGCTGAAATAAAAAGCAAAAAACAGAACGGACACAAACTAAGTCCTTAAAAAGGACACTCCAAACGCATCATCAACAAGAAGGTGCTGCAACCCAGGGGTGGTTCATGAATGATCGCTAGATTATCACTTAACGAGTATTTAATTAGATAAGTAATTAATTTTTTTAAATAAATACTTAAATAGCCAAAAGTATTTTAAAAAATTGATTTTTGCTTGCGAAATTGGGTTTGTCTTATTGAAAAGCATTTTTAAGAAAATTTAATAAATATTTGTGGGTATCTACGAGTGCTCATGGTTAATATATGTTATTCGCAAAAAAAGTTGTGTAACGAATACCCATGTTGGTATAGATGGATACAAGAGGCATTTTAATTGTTGACATCCTTCTTACCTCCTTTGTGGTGATCTCATCAATTTATCTGTTTTTTTTTCCAATTTTATTTGTGAATGTATTTTTAGGTGAGCAAATGAACTTTGTTTTTATCTATAATGGTCATGGGCCCCGTGTTCGTAATTGCCATGTAGTAGTTGATCAGCAGCTTTTTTTTTGGCATGAATCATCAGAAAAATTTAGGTGTAAACTCTCAGAGTTTATGTAAAAATTCTGTTTTATAGGTAGGTGAAAGAGTGAACGAGAAAGAAATCAAATGAAAGATATGAGTCTTTTTACCTTTCACAGAGTAAAAAAATTTGAATAAATAAAAAAGGGGAGATGGATGGAGCATTTCATCTTGGGCAACCCAAAGTTAGTCCTTTGGCGTAAAAAACACATATGTACCTATTTAGAGACGAGTAGTGTGGAATCGGACAATCTTCAACTTATCAAAGCCTATCGCAGTGAAATCACGATGAGAAGTATCCAGAACCTAACTGCTAACATAAATACAATGAGATCTAAATTTGAGCTTTGTGGGCTTACGTGGGTTGCGAGAGATGGTAATCAAAGTGCACACGTGGTTGCAGATCTTCACCGGAACTCGCTCCTACCACCAAGGTGGATCTTCCACCCTCCCGATCGCCTCCGTTCTGCTCTGGTGGCTGACAAGACGAACCTGTTCACTTAAGTGGTTGGGTTGATTGTTGTTGCTGATTGCCATTGGTTTTGTGTTCCTTGAAGTTCTTTTGCTATGGATGTTGGAATGTCTTCCTCGTCATCTCTCGCAAGTTTCATCTTTGCCAAATTAGGGTTTTCCTTGCTCATTAGGTTTTACCCTTTTGTGGTTGTTTTGCTATTCCTATGCAATTCTGTTTTTTCGTTGCTGTCTTTGTTTTGGGCTAACCCGGCTTGTGGGTGATGCTAGCGAACTGGGCTTTGAGCCTTGTGTATTGGTTTGGGCTTCGCCCAATTATTGAAAATCAATTACACTGTTGACCAAAAAAAGAAGAGAGGAGTAGTGTGAATAATTTTAAAGTATGGATGAGATTGTCAGCAATACTTTTCTTAACACCCTCTTTATAATATTCACTTAATCATATAGAAAATGTAAAAAGGTAATACTAAATTAGTAAGACCCACAGGAATTTCACCCAATATAGATTGAGTGTTGGAAATAGAGTATTGTTTCCAACACTCAATTTATATTGGGTGAAATTCTTGTGGGTCTTACTAATTTAGTGTTGGAATAACTCTATTTCCAATTAGTAAGACCCACAAGAATTTCATCCAATCATGTTTGCAATTTGCACTCTTGTTTTGGTTTAGGGGTCATTGACCCCGCCCTGATGTCCAGGAGAAAGTGGTTCTGAATAATTTGGAGTTCGGTCCAATTTATTCCATCGTCGGGGATCAAACTCAGACACTCTGTTATTTTTAAAATCTCCCAGTTGTGTTCGAACAAATTCTCGTTGAATTTGAAAAATAGCATCATCGTTGGACTGAAAATATACTCATACATCAGTTCATGTAGTTCAATAAATGATCTACTAGATTGACCTGCGACCTGCTTATACCTAATGTCCTCGACCCACTCGATGATCAATTCGTGGTTTAAAATAATATACTTAAAGAAAGCAAATATTTGCTAAATATAAATTTAAATGATGAAAGACGAAAACAAGCATTTTAAAAAAGGTAAAAAACGAAAATGAATATTTTATAAAAGATAAAAGACGAAAATTAAAAAAAATATAATGGTTTAATAACGTGGTCAGTTGTATACGCGGCAAATTATATAGTGATACTATACACGCAATCCATAATTATTAGTCACTTAACGAAAATATCAATTTAATTAACTATGAAAAAAATAAATAACGTAACCAAACATTTTAAAAGATAAATCACAAAACCAAAAAAATCGTGATAGATAAATGATCAAAAGTGTATTTTAGACTAAAAAATAGTAATATAAGTATTCACTTTTTTTGCCACTGATATTTATCTAAGGGTGCATTCGGGGTGGTTGTGAGTTTTTGGTTTTTGGTTTTGAAAATTAATTTCAAAACCAAAACTTGTTCGTGTAAAATGGAGCTGAGTTGGTTTTTTTATAAATTTCAAAACAGTTTTCCATCAAAGCTCAAAACCACAAAAATATGTTTTATAATCTTTGTTTCATCCACGCCTTTGATCATCAATATATCTGACCACTACAAACTACCACTCCTACCACTGCCAACCACCACCAACCTCCACTCCGACGACCACCGTCAACCACCACTCTGATCACCGCTGACAACCGCCGACCACGTCCAACCACCAGCGACCACCACTCCGACCACGATTCCGGCCACTGTCAACCACAACCAACCACCACTCTCACCACGGTCAACCACCACTTCAACAACCGTCAACCACCACTTTGACTACCACCACTCCGACCACCGCTGACAATCACTCTTACACCGTCAATCACCACTTTGACCACGATCAACCATCACTCCGACATCGTCAACCACCAATTTGACCACCATCAACCACCACTTTGGCCATCACCAACCACAACTTCGACCACGGCCGACCACCACTCCGACTACCACCAACCACCACTTCGATCATCGCCAACCATCACTTCGATCACCGCCAACCACCACTTTATGTTAATGTTTGAAATTGATTTTGATTTTTAAAAATTTCTCAACTAAAAACTCAAATTAGTTTTGGTTTTTGAAATTTTTAAAACTTAAAACAGAGTTTTGGTTTATGAAAATTATAAAACAAAAAACAGCAAACTAGCTTGACCTAAACATTTCGTAAAAAAAATTATTTATCTCAATTTCAAGAGCTTTGATACTTGTCTTGTGCTTCACACTATTATTTATTAGTTCTCGCAAGTGACACAAGGGTATCGACTTTACATCGGCAGCAGAAGTTGTAAAGCGAAGGAAAATCATGGAAGGAGAAGAAGGATCTCAGCAGCCACAGCTTGTACTCGCCGACAAGCTATTCCTTCTAAAACAATCAGATGTGCAAGACATCGACAAAGTTCGTTACAAAGAGGATGTCTTCAATTTCGTCAAGGATAATGGTACAATTCTTTCCCTCTCCCTTTCATCATTCTTCTCTCTCTATCTGAAAACCCTAATTTTCCTTTTTATCTATTTTTTTCACAGATATGCTTCCTTTATACGAAACCCTAGTTGCCGATTCCGTATTGGACATGGATCAAGCCCTAAAGGACTCCATGCGTGCTAAAATTGACGACGAACTCAAGAAGCTAGATGAAAAGTGAGTTTCTCTCTCTCTTCCTCCGTTAACCTAAAACACTTTTTTATTCTTCCTTTCCCCTAATTTTTTGGGGAATGTGTTAAGTAAACCCCAATTGATAATTTCGGATTTTTGAAATGAAGTAGGTTAAAGTGATGAAAACTTGTACGATAATATCATTATAATCTAAGCATAGCATACTGATTTCTCCTTCCAGTTTTTTTTCCTTCAATTAACCTTCTTATATGAGATTTGCTTATTGAAGTGTACAAATGTATTTGGTACACATCATTGCCATTACCGAGGTTATGAACCATAGTAACTTTTTTAAACATTATGTACCAAAGTTAATTAGCTGAGCTTGTTGACACATTTCTTTTTTCTTTGTGTGGTTCACCTGAAGGACAACATTACTTGGATGAAAAGACTTAAATGGAATTAAATTGTGGATTCAAAGTTGGGAAGTGTATTCAAAGTTGTGGGTTTATATTTCCCCTACCCAAGAATCTCAAGAATTAAAACTTTTCCTTCTCTAGCAATTTGATTGGAGTTTCTCTAATTTTTTTAGGGAACGAAGGTCCATACAGATCTTATATTGAATTCAATATGAAAAGTTGACTATAACTATGCACTGTTTGGAGGGAAAAGGGAATATGTTACTATATATGCATCAAATTTTATGATTAAAAATTGAAGTATTTAAATTATATGTTATATGTATGGAGTATACAAATCAAATTAGTATTTCTACTAGCAATGTTGGTTGCGACTTGGCCAAATCTTGATTATTATGGTGTATTTCATTAGGACAAAACTTACACACAGTATAGGAACTAGTCATACTCTTATTTTATTTTAACATAACATGTGGACATGCCGCTAATGTCTATCTTAATAAACTTCACGTTGTTACTATATGGTTGTTGTTAGAAGAATGAAATATAGAGTTCAGACTTCCTTCACTAGTAATGGGCTTTGCTACCATCTATCTCCGTGACGAAAAGATTATAGACAAGTAGTACAAACCATCCACTCAAACCGTCTTCACAAAACCACCAACACCATATATAGCTTCTACTCCCTCCCCAACCCAGTAGCAATACCCAACACACTCTGTTCCAATTCAAGGGACCTAGACGGGAGACCATCATCTCTCACCTGCCACCATCATCATAGCAGCGAGCCTTGAGCCATGACCCCCTTTTCCCTTCCCGTGGGCCGTGGCCCTGTGCGCACAACCTTCAGTTCACTATCAGTACTTACACATCACAAGGTGAAGCTCTCCCCGACCACCACCCATGATCCCTTGCCCATCATCACTTGTGACCTCTCCAGCTGAAAACTACCAAGAACCTCCTCGCTCTTCTCAGATTCTCACCCCACTAAGCCACCATCACAAGCTCGCCGTGTCTCGCCCCCTCTCCCTGTCTAGTTGCAAACTCTTGTGGCGACACCCCACTGCCGGTCTCGTTGCCTTCCAGCCTCGCCCCTAACTCCTGTCATCTTCTTGATGTGCTCCATTGGGGCCTTCAAGAGGTTTAATGGGTTTCCTTGGGATCCTTTCAACATTTCTTTTTTTTATTCTAATTATAATAATGTTGTGAGGCTGTGAACAGTAAGTTTTAACCCATTAGTGGTGAATAAAATCCAGCAAGAAAACAATGGGCTCTTTGCTGCACACACACTAGCACTACCCTCACTTTCTTCACTGCTGCCCACTGAAAAATTCACATGTCTCAATTTTTTTTGAACATTGTCTCAACTCTGCAAGAACCTGCTAGTCGTTAAGGTGTTCATGCCCAGAAAGGTAGCCTCTTCTTCGATGGAGTTATCACAGGAACCAATATCAAAAAAATCCCCATGGCATGAAGCTCCTCATGACGCTGGAATAAATGTTCCATGTGTTAGGTTAAGTGTAGGCAGTACCCCCATGGTACTATATATAAGTTTTGTCCATTTCATTTTTGTTGTTGTTGTTGTTTTAAGTTTATGCTGTATACGGTATAGCCTGTGTTGCCAATGGCTCATGGCCATCAATGGTAGAAAACCTCAAATCATACCTAGAGAATGGCGAATGGAAGGAAAACTACCATAGCTAAGGAAGGGAACGATTTTTTCTAAAAAAATGTAAGATTTATTACATATAACTGAAAATGATGAATATGTAATATTTTATATGGTGTAAAGTCGCCATACATACATACATACATACATACATATATATATATATATATATATATATATATATATAGAGAGAGAGAGAGAGAGAGAGAGAGAGAGAGAGAATAGGAAATAAAAGCAAAATCAAAATAAAGGTCTATCAAGAAGAAAATGTGAAAAAGGATCATAGAATAGAACTAAACTAAGCTTAGAGTTTGATGAAAAGTAATTCAGAGACAATTTCAATATCAAGAAAGAAAGAAAAGGATATATAATGACACATCTTTATTTATGGTTCCAAAGATGCAGTGTCATGTAAGTTTGAGAGTTCATTCTGCAGTTTTATACTGTGCTACTTGCAATGAAATAAAGCTGAATCACCATTATTCCCCATAACATCACCAGCCTTTGGGTTGTCTTGGAGTTACAAAAAAAATTCATTTGCATCCCGCAAAGCAGGTGAAGTGTCCTTGTAATCAATGGTCCACCATAATCGAGTAGGATGCCGGTGACACCAGACTGAATATGTCATATAGTGAACCCTCTTTGTTGCTTAGCCATTTGGCTGTGTGAGCTGCATCTACAACAATGTTTATGTCTACTACTGGTTTGAAGTCTCAAGTCTCAACTCTCAATGTATAAAATGTGGCTTCCCTCTGGGGTCATGAACAATGACCCCCATGCTTTCTAATTCTAGGACATATTGTTCTTTTTCAAGATAAAAAACAACATATATCCTCCAAACCTTTGAAAACTCAATAGTAGGACTGTAGGAGAAGGAAACATGCAGAAACTAGTCATGATGGGTCATAGTCATGTCATTTTCCGTTTTGCAATTCCTTGAGACACAACTATTATCTGAAAACTGGAAAATTTAATAATCCTTGCACTTGTGGTAGTACATTTTTTTGACTCTACTGATGGTAGTAAATGTGACTGCCTCATTTTAGGATTGCTGATGCTGAGGAAAACTTGGGTGAGAGTGAAGTTCGCGAGGCTCATTTGGCAAAGTCCATGTTTTTCATCCGGATTGGAGACAAGGTGTGTATATAGCTATTATATTTTATTGCTCATTTCCTTTCTGCTACTGGAACCAGATTAACACTCTCCCCTATGTACCAGGAAAAAGCCTTGGAACAACTTAAGATAACTGAAACCAAAACAGTTGCAGTTGGACAGAAGATGGACCTGGTGTTTCATACATTGCAGCTTGGTTTCTTTGATATGGATTTTGATCTCATTTCCAAAAGCATTGACAAAGCCAAGAAGTAATTATTTGAATTACAGATGTTGCCCTATGCTATACTTATCTACTAAGGATTGATTTTTTTTTTTAAACTGTTTGCACCATTTGGCAGTTTGTTTGAAGAAGGTGGTGACTGGGAAAGGAAGAATCGGCTGAAAGTATATGAAGGCCTGTTCTGCATGGCCACTAGAAATTTCAAGAAGGCTGCTACATTGTTTTTGGATTCTATTTCAACCTTTACAACCTATGAAATTTTCCCCTATGACACCTTTATATTTTACACCGTTTTGACAAGCATTATATCATTGGATAGAGTTTCCTTGAAGCAAAAGGTATCTATTTTTTATTGTGGCCTTCACACAATTTATCCTTTTCTTTATACTGCTGTTTAATGTTTCTTGGCAACTATTTTGCATTAATTTAATGTAATTTGCATCAGGTAGCAGATGCTCCGGAGATCTTGACAGTGATTGGCAAAATCCCAAATCTTTCTGAGTTTCTGAACTCCTTATATGATTGTCAATACAAGTCCTTTTTCTCAGCATTTGGTGAGCAGGAATTGGTTGTCTCTCTAATTTTTCAGTGATTTCACAGGAGACACTTTATGCTACAAATCAATTTTTTGCATTGCTATAATTGTGAATATATGTTCACAGATAATTCATTCCTATCTGTTTGGTCCTATGTTCATAGTTTTGTTTCGTTTTTTAAATTCATTTCAGCTGGCCTGACGGAGCAAATTAAGTTGGATCGCTATTTGCATTCACACTTCCGTTATTACATGAGAGAAATCAGAACTGTTGTTTATTCCCAGTTTTTGGAATCTTACAAGAGTGTGACAATTGACGCCATGGCCAAAGCCTTTGGAGTGTCAGTGGATTTCATTGATGTGTAAGTGAATGCAATTCAATAGACCCAATTTTGGTTTAGTATTTGATTAGTTTTTGAATGGTGTGGGAAGAAACTCATTACATTTATTTTGTTTCCAGGGAGCTATCACGTTTTATTGCAGCAGGAAAACTTCATTGTAAGATTGATAAAGCTGCTGGTGTACTGGAAACTAACCGCCCTGATGCCAAGAATGCTCTTTACCAAGCAACTATTAAGCAAGGGGACTTTTTACTGAACCGAATCCAGAAATTGTCACGTGTGATTGATCTATAAACCATCTCTTGCAATTTTCTATTGAGTGTATTGAAAGGCAGAGATACTGACAATGTCGAGGACTTTTTGAACGCACAAGGTGGGCGTGAGGGCATGACATGTCTGCAGTCTGTTTGATTTCCATTTTACTGAATTATAGTATCTCTTCTCATTTAGTTTCCAGTTACTTTTTTTTGAACGATTTGATTATTTGTGGTGATATTCATATTTAGTCCTTGAATGCGTAGTTGTAGGATATGGCATGATATAATGTTACTCGCAGTTTCTCTTTTCCAGCTTATCATTGTCTTGCCTGTGGCAAGATTCCCTATTTGTCAAACATTTTTTTCCTAGGTCTGCAAAGTCAAAATGGCTCCTGCTAATGGACCCATGTTATCAGTGAGTGTGCCACAGTTAGCGGCTCGTGTTTTTTGTCAGCACATACACACTATTCAACGGAAACACCGTGCTCGAACTTAGGAGTTGGCGTTTTTATGTCGCTGAAATTGCATTTGCAATTAAATGGAAAAATGCACACATTCCAGCCCAAATTTGGCTTTCTATGCACTTTTATCTGAAACGATCTCTTCCACGTTTATATTCTGTAATTTGCTGTAACTGAACTACTCCCTCCATCCCATATTAGTTGTCGTTTAAGGTTGTGGCACATGAATTAAAAAAAGTAGTTAA
The DNA here is from genome assembly GCA_963573325.1 of Astragalus glycyphyllos. Taxonomy (NCBI): domain Eukaryota; kingdom Viridiplantae; phylum Streptophyta; class Magnoliopsida; order Fabales; family Fabaceae; genus Astragalus; species Astragalus glycyphyllos. The sequence goes on along the minus strand of OY754308.1, from coordinate 55,163,706 downwards.
TTTTCTATAGAAAAGAGAGATTGTGAGTTAGTTTATCAAATTGTCATTCATTAATGACATTGGAAATACAAAAAGTAGAATTGTAAGAAGAGTTATATTAAATAATGAAGGGTATAACTGGAAAAGAAAATTGATGTTGTATTGGTATTCTAAAATGTCATGTATTATGAGACAAATTTTTTTTGGCTAGAAAGTTACTCCCTCCGTTCCTGATCTTTGGTACTTTTGGCCTTTTATTTTTGTTTCAAAACAATGGTACTTTTAAAAACCCAATGTACAATTCACTTAATTTTTTCTAATATACCCTCTATATTTATTTATCCTTTTAGAGTTCCAACGCATGAGTTAATCGTCCCAAGACTATTTTACTTTAACTTCAATTATCCCAATACAACTACAAGTGGGGCATTTTAGTACTTAAACAACACAAATTAATGGTACCTTAATATGTGTGTAACAAGTCAAAAGTACCAAAGATTAGGAACGGAGGGAGTATATAATATGGGAGGAGGGAGTGGTATTAACGCCTTGCTCAGGCTTTGATCATTCTCTCTGTTATTATTTTGTTTTATGCTCGTACGCACTCCCGAGGACAGAATGACATCATTGTTTGTTGCCCGCTATCCGTGTTTAATACGACCCAAAGAGAATAACCTGATTGTCATTGTTTTGATAAAACCAGAGAAACGAACTAAGTGTTTCAAAATTAAACTTATATTTGCTGGCTTATCTTTCTCTCAAAATGTCATACATAGTTATTATTTTAGTTCATAAACCTAGAAACTTTCATTTAATAAATGTACAATTGAGAATATAATTTTTTTGACTGATGTCCATTTTTTTTCAATGTAAATGTATTTTAAAAATAATATATATATGCTCTGTACCGTACTTCTGACCTTGGAGGTCGGTTCGAGGTAGTTGGTGGATGTGGTCCTTGATGACGAACGCTCCGGTCGAGGTTGAGGTGTTGGTCCTGCAATGACACTCCGACGATCAAGTCAGTGAGGTAGTCAAACAGAGTATTTTTATGAGTTGAATAGCTTACCTTTAATGAGCATTGAATGTGGTATTTATAGGTTTTGAATGGTGTTGACCTAATGATTAGGAACCGTTGGATGTGTTGGATGCATCTGAAGCGTTGAATGATTGGCTCACCTAAGAGGATGGGCCAGTGATAAAATGGGCCTCTGGGGACTGCAAATAGTAACAGAACAATTACCATAACATATATATATATATATATATATATATATATATAAAATAGAGGTCTTTTCCAAGTTTAATCAATGTCCTGAGTTCGAATTTAACATTTGGCATGTAGCAGTGTTAAATCTATTGAGGGATAACATAATAACTTTTTGACAATAGTATATATGACAATATAATAAAACATAATTGATAATTTTTTTGTAAAACCTGTTAATCATTAAATTTTATTTGTTTTATCAACTCTTGTGGTTGTAACTAGTCCAAAAAGGGTCATGGGTTCAAACTCCGTAAACTAACATTCCCCACCCCACTAACATTTATCTATAAAAAAAAGGCTAAATACCACTTTTGGTCCTTTATCTTTGCCGTAAGTTTCACTTTCGTCCTTTATCTTTTTTTGGGTCCGTTTTGGTCCTTTATCTTTCATTTTCGTTTCATTTTGGTCCCTACCGTCAGTTTAAGCTAATAGACGTCACGCTGACAGTTAACTACTGACGTGGCGTCCATCTTCATTAAATGACGTGGCAAAAGTTTGTATGCTATGTTTCATTTTGGTCCTTCATGTTTATTATTTGGTTTCAATATAGTCCTCTATGTTTTTTAATAGTTTCACTTTGGTCCTTCATTTTGAACTACTATATAAAGCGGTAATGTCCTACAGGTGTAGAGATTTGAAACACAATTAACACACATTTGAAACACAACTTACACGAAATGCAAAATATCGTTCTAAACATTGGCCAAATATACACTTAATTGAAACACAACTTAGAATTCAAACACAATTACACATAATTACTCAAGCTACCACTTAACTATTAGTTAAAGTTACACCATTACACAGATTTTCTAGCTTTCACAATAAGCATTCCGTGTATATTTGGCCAATGTTTAAAACAATATTTTGAATTTCGTGTAAGTTGTGTTTCAAATGTGTGTAAATTGTGTTTCAAATCTCTACACCTGTAGGACATTACCGCTTTATATAGTAGTTCAAAATGAAAGACCAAAGTGAAACTATTAAAAACATAGAGGATTAGATTGAAACCAGATAATAAACATGAAGGACCAAAATGAAACATAGCATACAAACTTTTGCCACGTCATTTAATGAAGATGGATGCCACGTCAGCAATTAACTGCCAGCGTGGCGTTCGTTAGCTTAAACTGATGGCAGGGACCAAAATGAAACAAAAATGAAAGATAAATGACCAAAACGGACCTAAAAAAAAGATAAATGATCAAAGTAAAACTTATAGCAAAGATAAAGAATAAAAAGTGGTATTTAGTATAAAAAAAACTGGTCAAAGCTGAAAATGGATAAAAAGAGACCGGTGAAAAAGAAATAAGAACCAAAAAACGTTGTTCCATAAAAGAGGTGGTGTGGTGACGAAGAAAAGAGGCCACTTATCCAAAATCTCAAAAAGAGGAAACAATTTCAGAATGAGAGTTAAATTGTATCCTAATCGTGATTTTTTGCCACACTTCTGAGAACGTAGCAAACAATGCTAGTGTAGCTAGTTGGTATCTTACGATACTACGATGTTGCCTCCTATCGATTTCAACGATGTAAAAGAGAAAGTTTCCTTTCAGTTACGCCCTTGGCAACGCTCCTTCCAATTCTGGGTTCGAGCCGTTGATATCTACACCGGTTACAAGGTCTCTCTCTCTCTCTCTCTAAACCATTTCTCCATTGATTAATTGATCAATCATGCGTGTTTGTTTGAATTGGCTCATTCATAATTCATTATCAGGTGTTTCAACTGAGAGTGAATTTCGAGAAGGATGTGCAGAAAAAGGAAGCAATGTGGGAAAGACAGCACGAACTTGCTGCCGATAAGATTTTCAACATGTGCTCTGACCTTGGAGGTTTCTTCCTCAAGGTGTTTGATCATTTGTTTTTTTTGTGTTTTCTCATGTTATAATTTACATGCAGCACAGATTATTATTTTTTGTGCAATTTTATTGATGATTTTGTATTCTCTTATGATTATTTTTGTTCATTTATGTTTTTTATGTGATGATATTGTAAAAATGTGAAACAGATTGCTCAAATTGTAGGGAAGCCAGATTTGGCTCCTGCTGCATGGGTGAGAAGGCTTGTTACTCTGTGTGATCATGCTCCTGCTACTCCTTTTCATACTGTCAAACATGTGCTTGAGAATGAGCTGGGATTGGGTATTGATGATGTGTTTGAAAGGTTTGATTTGGAACCTCTTGGTTCTGCTTCAATTGCTCAGGTTAATTTTAAATTTCTCACTTATGGCTATTATATTTCCCTCAATAAATTGTGTTTATGCTTCTTGCACTGAAATGTTTGGAAACTAGTTGAGGAGAACAATTTAAGTTCTCAATTGTTCCTGGCTGGAGCCTGGGGAGTCAGCTCTATCCTCAGCTACCACATTTCTATTCTGATATGGGAGAATATTTTAGATGGGTATTTTTTTTTGTGTAGCAAGTTGCTTTTCATGGGTGATAGATGATAATTGATCAGTTTGAGGGGATACCAGGTTTACCCTAAGCTCTTTGTGAAATTTGGGTTGATCAGCCATAAGGCTGGTGTGATGGTTGGGTGGAAATAGATGAGGTATTATTTGAATGGGTGGTTTGGTAAAATCGTAGTAGTTGCTTGCTTGGTTAGGGCAATCAGAGAATATCCTTGAGGCATGGTATCTAGCATGGGCATAATTCACTATCATATAACCTTTGATGCAGTGGCTGTTGCATATGAAACATTTCTTAGATTGGTTTTCCTAGGTACTCTTGAAGTTAAACTTTGTTTAGTAAGCATCTACTATGTTGAGCATCTCTGTAGTCTGTACATTTTCTTTTAGGTGCATTTTTTTGTTAATCAATAATGCCTTATTGGTTGTCTTATGAACCTTCGTGTGGGATCGAGTCAAGGGTCTAGACGCTGTAGAATTTTTATTTCGACCTATGGTGAAAGTAAGAAGCAAACTTGTCCTTGACCGAACCCCTCCTTAACTAACAAATTTTCTTAAAATGATTTCGTGCTTATTTATTCCAATAGCTCTCTGCCTTTTAAAGGTTAAAGATAATGAAGACAATCCTAATCCTAATCAAACTCTACTACTACCGGTAAGGGTTTCGTTATGCAGAATCTTATCTTGATAAAGAAACTTTAAATTTTAAAGAAGTAATCCTAATCTTAATCAGCAATCCATATTAACCAAAATTTAAAAAGATAACATGATCCTAATCTTAAAAAAACAAAAAAAAAACATAACCGGTATCCATATCATTATGTCAATGATTCAGTCTGATTGGTGGCAGAATAATTTTCAACACAATGATCAACTAAATTTTCACACGAACGATTGTGTTTCAGAACTTCAACTGGTTTACCATTTCCAATACCCTATGTTGAATTTCAGCAGTGTAATTCTGTTTTTTCAGTGGAAGTAGTATTGTAAAAAAAATTGGATTGCTTCTTGGGGTTCATATTCTTGTTTACATCTCATATAAATCCTCACGAGGATGATTACTTAGTAAAATAAGTATAATTTATAGCAGACATAAATTCTTATGAAGATTTAGTACCATGTAATTCACATGTCTTGTGCTTGCATTAGGTTCACAAAGCAAGACTGAAGGGTGACAAAGGTGATGTTGTTGTCAAGGTAAATGAACCTGACAAGTTTTATGGATTCATGATATCAGGAAACTTTTGATTCTGATTTACTTGGCATGTAATTAGGTTCAACATCCTGGAGTTCAGGATCTGATGATGACAGATATCCATAATGTGCAAGCTTTTGCTTTGTTCATGCAAAAAACAGATATCAAATTTGATCTATATTCGGTGACAAAGGAAATGGAAAAACAGGTGGATATTATTACTTTGCTATACTTCCTCTTTAATTCTCTTATTCTGCATGTTATGGATCACGATTATTTGATTGGGGGCATCCTAATCAAATACAGACGGAACACATTACTGGATTTGTTTTTGTTTCTCAGTTACAGACTAATATAGAAGTTCCTATTAGAACAAATAGTTCCATGTAACTTTACGTGTGAGGTGTATGACTGATGGGTTTTGGATGCAATTCATACTAGAAACATACTGTTGCATAAAATGAATATTGTACTAAAGAATGAACCAAGGAAGTTCCTAACATATCTTACCTCTTATGCCTTTTTTTTGTACTTTCAATGAGTCGCATTTAACCCACGGTAAATAAAACAAAAACAAAGAAAAAAACTGTGTTGTCTTATTCAAGTATGGTAATGTAAAGAAACAGTGAGTGGATGATCCTCCCAAGAAGAGGAACCTCCCCCAAGCCGAAACTTTCACACGCAGAGACGTCCCTTTGATTTAACAAAACTAACATTATTCATCATACCGCTACCCTAACAGAATCCCCCCCCCCCCCCCCCCCATCTCCCACGTCCTCTTTCTCCTTTCTTTTTGGCCAGATCCCTCTAACATCTTGTACACCAACTTTTCCAAACACTGGTTGAGGCCCACTAACTACTTGGGCTGTTAAGTGTTAACACTTGGTCCTTTGCAGGTTGTCAGGAGGATTTCATCATTCTGACAGGTATCTTTGAGCATTTTGTGACTAAATCTCAACTAATTGTTTATGAATGGGATGATTGTACTTCCCGAGTGAATATCCGTTAACTATTGACTGTCCAATTCAAACCTTAAATCTGACCTAACTTAATGAAAATATTGGTTGATATGATTATTGTTTTTCTTTTTCTGTTTTGGCATGAGTTTTGGTTTATGTCCCCCATGTTTTTGTTTTTTCTTCTTCTTTTTTTAATACATTTATGGTGAATAGGATCACCTAATTTGGTTAAAAAAACTTGGTCGATATATTTCCCCCCTTAAATTGTGTTGCTAATGATTAAAACACAATATAGGGTAGGGTTTTTTTCTTCTACTTTTTGTACAAATGAAACTTATTACTTCTTTGAAGAAATCAGAGCAAGCTTCTCTTCAATTAGCATGTAAATCGTATTTAGACTACTGGACTAAAGTACTTTATCTGTGAATGACACGGGTTTGATTCTTGAGTGAGAAAACAAAACTAGGCTCACCCTCTTTGCTACTCTTTTAGTTGATCATCTTAAAATTCTGTATAAATCATTTAGCTTCTTTTGTGTTATAGTTTTATAGTCATGTTAATATTGAGGTTATTCCTGCAATCTGCCATGACTAGTCTGAACTTCTACTTGATAATTGTTGTAGATTGGATATGAGTTTGACTTTGTGAGGGAGGCTGATGCTATGCAAAGGATTAGAAAGTTCTTGTCTGAAAATAACAAAAGGACTCCTGTTAAGGTGCCAAGAGTAACACGAGATATGGTTACCAGGTATTCAGCACAACATCTTACATAATCTGGATGACATATGGACTAGGATGCTTAACTTACTGTATTATTTTCAGAGAGGAGTGCTGTAAATTTATTTATAGGACTTGGAGTAGAGCTTTTGTCTCTAAATTCCAAAGTTACATGTTAGATGTCAGTTGGGGCTAGCAATACTAATTCCTTTATGTCAAAAAATGAGTTTGTTTTTGCTAACTAGCTTTGCAATTGTACAACTTACGCAATAGTTAGGTTTTTTTCTAGACAATATATAAACAGTAAAATAATTGAAAAGCGTGAATGGTAGTGGACTATTTACTATTTAGTTTGTGGACACAGTTGTTATCGGGATCTATAATTCTATGCAGTGATTGTGAATCTAGCATATCATTATTATCTTTTTAATTGCTATACCAACCATGATATGTAATGTAAAGCCCTGTATTGATAAAAACAAGGTTGAACTGAAAATAACGACGAAAGTAAATTCAGTGCAGAGAAACACTTTTGCTATGTTACCCATTCGGTTTTGGTCAAATAGCCAACGAATGTATAGTATGTTTTATGTACTTGATTAAATCTTAAATCAGATGCATTAGCTCCAAATATTTCATTTTAAATGAGATTTTTTTAGTAATGTTATGCTTCTTTGATTGTACAGAAGGGTCCTAGTTATGGAATATATTGATGGGGTTCCAATAATGAACCTTGGTGATGAAATAGCAAAGAGAGGCATAAATCCTCGTGGTAAGGTTGCAGCTGCAGCAAAGCAGTAAGCTCCCGAGCTATGCAAAGTAGTCCTGTACATCCTACTTTTGTTTTTGTTAAAAACTTATATACATACACGATCTAAATTCTGATTTTTGACACTTTTTGTGTGTGTTTATTTTGACTCATTAAAATTAAGTCGTTAATTTACTCAATTTTTGCTTCTTAACCTTACCATAGTTTGACTTCCACTTCCTTTGTTCCTAATTCCTATCATTCTCTTACTTTACGGCTTTTCTTGTTTTTAGCCATATTCTCTTGAGATTATCTTTGACATTACGTATTCGCACTTGTTGCACAATTAGCCTCACTCTTGTTCTCCCCTCAGCAAGTTAGTAATGTTATGGAAAATTGTTTGGTAGCATTAATTATTTGAGAACTCTATTCCTCCTCATTAAGCCTGGTAAAATGTTTGTTGCCTGTACCAATCAGATCGACATCTTTTTTGTACAGAAAAAAATTGAAATCTGTAAAATTTAGGTAAAGGACGGGATATCCTCCAAAGGGAATGAATTGAATAAACAAGTATAGAATTACAAATGCAGCAAGGTTGCAGTAACACTTTATGTCACAAATTGCCAATCCTTTGAAGGCCTGAGCATTTTAAGTTTCCACAAAATTTTAGTTTGCATATTTTTTTCCAAAACCTCAATAACGAACAATCAAACCAGTGTCTTTCAGCAATTTAAACAGAACAAATCAAACAAATGTGCTTTTTTTACTTAAAACATTTCAATTTGTGCCGATAATTTTTGTCCTGAATATTTTTAAGGAATGTAGTAGATTAGAGGGGATGGCAAAGTTTTAATAACAGTAAGATCGAGTTACCAACCTTCTTTGGTGAAAGATTCATGACATAATGATTTTCATACTTGTGTATGTAGTTTTAGGTGTATTATTATTACTCTAATAAGTTTTTTATGGAAGTGCAGGAAAATTCTTCAGAGCTTGACTCTAGCATATGGTCAAATGATTCTGAAAAGTGGATTCTTCCACGCAGATCCTCATCCAGGAAATATCCTGATTTGTAAAGGATCAGAGGCAAGTTGCCAGTTATATTTCTTTTCATTTCCCTGTTATTTCATCTCTTTATGGAGGAGTATCCTACTGTTATTGAATATATGTTTTAATCGATGGGAATCGCATATGGGTATGGAAATGACTCGAGGTAGATTATTGAAATTAATTTTAGATCTTGATGCCTAATATAATTTTTAACTTTTAACCGCCCTTATGTTAGTATTTTTCATTGAGGCAGGTTGCCTTGCTAGACTATGGGCAGGTGAAGGATCTCCCAGAACAGTTGAGACTTGGTTATGCTAATCTAGTTCTTGCAATTGCTGATGGTGATCCGATAAGAGCTTCCGAGAGCTATAGGTACTGGGAGTTGCACTTACACCTTATCTACGTATTGCCTTTTCTAGTTTACGTTGAAAATAAGCACAGCAATATATAGCTTAGCTAAAACCAAAATACAAACTGCACAACTGGTGCTGCTGGGAATAGATATTGAAAGCGAGGAATGGCTGATGTATAATATAATTAATGTTAGAAGTAAGGAGAGACGGAGAGATAAGACAATTGGGGATAAAAAAAGAACGACCTGTTAAAAATTAATGACAATATAAATTAATTAATTCTTCGTAGGTAACATCAAATTTGAAGCCTTGAATCTCAGTATATCTTCACAGAAACTGAACACACAAATCTTGTAAAGCCTGATTGGGTCAAACTGTGCAGAAAACATTTATCAATTATCACTAAATCCAATGCCCATAGAATGTGCATTTTTACATGACCCTTCCAAAGCTAAATTTGTCTTATTTCAGTGTTACTGTCACTATAGATGTTATTATTTCACCAGAATGGTTTACAGCTAAAATCCACTTGGATTATGTGAATTATGGATTTATTGGAGGACAGTTGACTTCTTAATTTTGAATTGAGAACGGTAATTGATTAGTGGCTATGTTAAATCAAATTAACTGACTACTTCACTCTTATTTTGTAGGGAGCTTGGTATAGGCACCTTAAGCAAATGTGAAAACGAGCAACAAGAAATGCTTAAACTGGCCCAGACAATGTTCGATACAAAATTACCCCCTGGAGTCTTAATGCTTCAACCTTTCTCAGAGGAATCATCAATTAAAAAAATTGCTGTTCAGGTACATTTCAGAATGCAAATTTTCGTTTCACATTTGTTCTCAGAGGTCGCTCATCCCTGATGTGACACGGAATCTACTTGTTATTTACTACTCAATCGATATTAGTTAAAGTTTATATTGTGGGAACAAGTTGGTTTTATAATTAGGATTTAGGAGGTAAGTCATGTATAAATACGATTAGGTACTATTGAATAACAGAATACCGGTTGATGCATATATATATATATATATATATATATATATATATATATATATATATATATAGCAACATAACTAGCAGGAAAATAACTGGTAAGTGTTTTATGATGCCAACTGAATTTTATATTTTACCTATTCCTGGTTGTCACAGGCTTTCCCAGAAGAACTGTTTTCCGTACTTCGGACAGTGCATCTACTGAGGGGACTTAGTGTTGGACTTGGAATCAATTATTCTTGTGCAGAACAGTGGAGACCCATTGCTGAAGAAGCTTTGTATCAAGCTGGCAGATTTAAAGGTTTCATTGTAACTCCTTCTTTGAATAGACATAATAAACCTTAATATTGGTTTACTGTTTGATTGCTGTTTTTAAAAACAGTCCTCTTCTGTTTTTAAAAATAAAAAACTTGCCTTGATCACCTTTTTATTGTTTTTAGAACTAAAAAACCAACACAACTTATGGCTGTTTCTGTTTTCTATTTTTAGAACAGTTCATCAAAATCATTTTAGAAAACTGTTTTTAAAAACAAAAAACAGCCTATATCAAATATTTATCGGTTGTTTCTGTTGTATCAATTTCCTATTGAGACATCTCTCCATTCTACTAAACCAGATATATCTAATTCTGAGCTCCCTTATGTTTTCACAGGTAAAAATCGTAAGCCCAGACCCAGAGGTAGCAAACTCGGTTTAGTAAAATCATTATTTTGGAGAGGATAAATAGGTAGGTATGGATCAATCTGTGTCCAGTTTGTTGATTAACTGGTCATTCTTTTGTGTGACATTGAAGAAATGTAAATTCAATTTCTCCCTCTTCAGACAGCATATAAGTTTAACATTGATGGCCATCACAATTAGATGTTGGGTGCCTCAGCAGGTAGTTTTTTGCAATTTAAAAATGTTCTGCAGAATGTACTTGACGTGTTTTTTGACAAGATCAAATGCATTACCATTAGTTGAAATTTTCGGAAGATGTTTAATGACATTATGCTGTCTGTGTATATTTCAGTAATTCAGTCTACAACATGAGCTTTCCTATGATTTAGTTGTTGACTGTCACAAGAGGTTGTTCTTCTTACATGCCAATTACTTGGTTCAGGAGACATTTGATTTTTGATAAATAAAATCGTAGCCAAAGTGGACAACCACTTTGCTATGGGTTGGCCTGCATGAGGAGACATCATGAAGAGCTTATCAAGACTCATTTCACAATATTTACACTTGCCTACAAGTGTTTGGAAGAGTTGATCATAAGGGTTAATGATATGTCATATCTTTGTATCCAAAGAAAGATGCATTTTTGTGCTTTTGGAACTAATTTGTTCGACCTTGAATCAATGTTGAGTTGAAAATAGAATCTAGAGACTTTTGTTATAAGAAGGTAGCTCTCAGTTTTGAAAAGTGTTTTTTTTTTTAGTTTTTCACTTTTTAAAAACTGGAAAGCTACTTCTAAGAGGGAATCAAACATATCCTAATTTTCGTTATTGCGTAAGGAAAATAATTTTTTGGCAAAAAAAAAAATCGCCGTCTATAGATTAGTTTCTAGACAAGAAAATAAAACAACTCAAACCCATTCTTTTATTTCATAGTATTAAAATCTTACCACTTAATCATAAATTATTAAGGTAAAAAGTTAAGCAATTAACATCTTATTCTTCTAAAATTACAAAACTATTATGAGTTAGTATTAGTCGATTTGGGTTCGTGAGTTTGTTTTTTAAAATTTATTGTCCGAACCAGACTACTATGGGTTGGTTCGGGTTTGACCCAAACGCAAAAAATCTTCAAACTGGCAATATCAATTTAATAACATTGTAGATTGGTTTGGAGTTGCCCGAACCATTGAAGACCACTAGTTAAAAGTATTTTGAGGTTATTCCTCAAAAGTTACTAGGTAAGGGGTTCACACATATCTAATTTTAAAAAATTCAAAAAATACACTTATCCCCTCCCACACTCCCACTTAGGGGTGTTCGCGGTGCAGGTTGGTTCGGTTTTGAGCAAAAAAGTGAATCGAACCGCAAGGTTAAAATAGATGCCGGTTGGTTTGGTTTGATTTTTTACGAGAAAAAACACAATTTATAAATATGCCAAAAGAAAAAAAAGATTGTGTTGTTGCATATAATTAATTACTAATTAGCATCAAAACACTTTCATACATAATAAATATCATTCCAAACAAGAAAAATAAACGAAAAGAAAAACACTCTTTATGAGGTTCCCTCATATTTACATGTGTTCCAGAACATTCTTGTCATAGGAAAAAATGATTTGGACCTACGCGAGAGGTGCTAAAATATTAGAGCATAGTTGAAGCTACATATCAGATTCGTATAAAAAATTGATATCAGAATAATATCAAAAATTAAACAGCTGTATTGTATATAGGATTTCGCAGTTTGGTTTGGTTTGATTTCTGTAATCAAAACCGCGAACCAAACGAACCAGCGCGACTCACTAATAATAAAAACGGAACAAAACCATTAAGAGGCAACTTTTTGCGGTTTTCGATTTGGTTCTGTTCTGTTCGGTTTGCAGTTTTCTATTAGTTTGATTCAGTTTTGAACACCCTTATTCACACTTCTCTTCCCATTCACTCTCACCACCTCCTTCTCATTCTCCTTCTCCTTCTCCTTCTCCTTCTCCTTCTCACCATAACCACCATTACCTCCTTCTCTCTCTGACCACCACCACCACCACAACCATCTCCTTCTCCTTCACCACAGCAGGACAAGTTTGGTTCAGTACTTTGGTACCGAATGCGTATAAATAAATGAAAAACATGTGCGGTATTAAGATGCAGTACTGTTCGGTATTAAGATGCAATATTTGTAATTTGTCAAATATTATAACGCACAATATCAAGATATAATACTGGTTTGTATGGTACTGAACCTAGTGAAATCGCAAAAAAAAACGAAGTGGGTGGTATTTTAGATTTTTTACCAATTTGAAGGGTGAGAGAGTAGTGAGGGGTGTGGCATAAAAATGCACCTACCTTTAGTAATAGTGGTATGCTAAACTACTTGTAGTCAGTCCATAGGATACATAGGTCCAACTCAAAAAGAAAGTTGAGTACTTGGAATTTTGACGGAGATTGTTTAAATTTTAAATTCTGAAAATCCATAATAATCGGAAAAGAAGTTTGCGAAGTACGCTTCCCGCTTAGATTTTGCAATTTCATCGAAGAGGCGCCAACAAAATCACCTTCTCTCTATTTATTTCCACTATCCCCGTCTCTGCGGGTACCCGACCCGAACCAACCCGCAATTGAGCACCATCGGAAATGTTCGGAAGGATCAGAGCTTCTGCTTCTTCACTTGACACTTTAGAAGGTTCTCCCTCCAAGATCATCAAAGACGATTCTTTCTCCATCTACGGTACTTCCTCTCTCCCTTTAGAATTTCAATCTGCAATTTCAGATCTGTATTGTTTAATTCATAAAATTCTTACACTTGCAACTTTTCATTTTGATTCAGAAGCTACTCTCATGAAACTAAAACTCGGTGCCAAACGCGATACATCAGAGGAAGTTAAAAACGATTGTTCCGTTAGTTCACAGGAAGCGATTATGGCTACAGATTGTACTCCAATAGAAACCGCTTTAAGTTCACACGGTGATGATGAGATAACGTTAATGGACACTGACACAGATTCCTCTTGTATAACAACTTCACATACTAGTTTCACTGACGGTGTTTATGTTTCTATTGTTAACTCAGAACGATCAAGTCATAGTAATGTTTCAATTCTTCATTTCTTTAAAGTTAAGGATCATGGACCTGTTACTGTGTCGTCTAGGGGAGAGCAAACTTCGACGAAGAATGGTAGTTTCGGATCTGTTTCAATATCTTCACCAGGTTCTGTTGAATCTAATTGCACAAGTGAAATGGAAAGTGCTTCAACTTTTCGAGATTGTGAATTGTCTGAATGAAGATTGGTATTTTATTTTGGAAGCATTGTGAATCTACTGCTTTGTCACTAGATTCCATGCCTATGATTTTTGTTTGTGTTGTATTGTATCAATCGTTCTTGGCTTACACATTCTGTTTGTATCATGTATTATTATTATTTAAATTTAAATATAATGAAAAGATGTTGTTTTTATCATCAAGGTTGCAAAGTTAAAGCTTTTCTGCATTTTCTTAGGGTAACACAAAATGATATGTATGGACTTGATATTCAAACATGATTGACATGATAGAAATAGAAAATGGTATGTATGGACTTGAATATCTGAGTCAAATGCAAAACTTCAGAAACAAATTCTGAGTAGAAGTTTAAACAGAATGTTAAAGGAGTGCTACATTGACAACTGAGAAAAATTGAACAGGTTATTGAACTTCAAAATTGCATGTATCATTGTTGTTGCACATTCGTGACTTATAATTCTCTTATCCACGGTTCTTGGATAGGAGTCCAATCACATAATTCGCCTTCCTTGAACCATAGAGCTGCAACAAATGCAAACAGTCAGTTAAACAAGAATCACATTATTTTGAGTAACATTTACATTGCATCACAAATTTTCTAACTGTTTTAAGATGATGCCCAATTGTATCCCATTTACTACCTTCCCCTGCACACATTATTTGGTTTATAAGACAAATTCAAAAGATCGGGAATACAGTTACATATGTGATTACTACATCAATAATGATCAGTCCACAAGCTGATGGTTTAAGGCAGTTATTGAGAGATGAAGGATACATGTGCTTAGTCGCAAAATTGATTATGGAAGTTCACAGCAAAAATGGGGTAGATTATTTGGTAGATCTTGATGAAGTAATCTATTCAATATACTCTTCAATTTCTGTAGTTAATTTAAGCTAACCATTCACACACACATAAGTTTGAAATCATTTGACACAAATCAGTTAAATTTCACGAACACCCTATTTGGTAAACTTGTAGAAGGTGAAGCAGACTAACAAAATCATTATACTCTTGGATACTTGGGTTGAATTGCCTATGTTATGCAATATACCGGAAAAATTCTACGGTGCACTACCAGCATCGGTGATGCACAATACACCCATCCCAAAATAAATTTATTATTATTTCAAGAGTAATTTTTTTGGGGCGACGGAGTGGAGAGGCTATGCAACAGTCACGGTGGCAGCCATGTGCATTGGGTAGATGTAGCAGAGATGAGGTAGAGCGCGTGGAACCTGCAGAGGCTTTGGGCCCTAAGGCCACACTTCAAGTTCTCTGCAACTGCAGCCCACTTGGTTCTTGTATCCTTCTTAGGGTTGCTGAGCTTTGCATGTGAGCAGCTCCACTGAAGTATACACCTATCATGTCTGTACAAATGGATCCTATTACATTCAACTTTACAAGCCAGCTTGAATTTCCTCCTCTATTCCTTTGTCTTCGACACCACCTTCCACAATGTATTTACAGCATCCATATGTCCTTACTCCTTATCAACCCATCTAACGACTTGAAAGGGCCATTCCTCTACTGTGGTGACACCATCCTCTCTATGTAAACAGTGTGTCGCAGCAACAGCCAATAATATTAAACATCACTGTGCCAACCAACCAGAATCCATAATCTGGTATAATGTGTGCATGCTGCGCTACTCTATCGGTTCCTACTTGAACCAAATAGTCCCGTCAACAGACTCGAGATCCAATGAGTGCCCCTGACTCATACCATACCTGGCTCAGTGAATGGGTGTGTGTGGACTGGTGTTTGAGCAAGATGTTGGCTTGCTGACAATGAATGTAAGGGATTAATGGAAGGATTTGGGATTAGGAGATAAGGGATTTTCAATTGGGCAAGTTATTAGAAATTTTAACAAATTGAGGAACTCTAAAATAATAACAAAATTACATAATGATATTGGTGTATTGTGCATCACCTCTATTTGCACAGTAGAAGGCGGCCTATATGGGAGTAGGTTTAAATTTGACTAAAATGAGTGATTAATTTTGGACAAAAAAAACAAGTAATTTGACCGCTAATAATAAAATTAAGGGTTGGTTTATATTACATCTATAACAAATCATGCATTTTCTCAAATCTTATTGAAGAGATTGAATTCCTTATCAACTGTTGAGATGTCTCACTTTTTCTCCAGTGAGTTTTGACATTCAATGTTATCTCTGCTCTATTGTGTTCAACTACCAAATCAATTAAATGTTGGGCTACTGACAATTGAGTCAAGTATTGAATTAAGTCTATGTTTCAGTACTTTATTTTGCTTAGTATTTAATTAAGTTTGCATTGCCGGCCATAAACAGTAGCAATAAACTTCAAGCTTATGTTTCGTCAAAGCAAAGTATGGACAGGACAGGTGCTAAAAGCCAGTAACTAAAATTTAAAACATTATTTAGTATTCCTAAGACTTCTGAAACCTGCTAATGTTGTATTCATTTGGGTTAAACTGGAGACTGAAAGAGGCCTTACCTATTTCACGCTTGCCATTCTCAGGGCTGTCACTGCCATGAACAATATTCCTGCCAAAAATTCATCATAAGATCTTGTCACTCATGATACTCGAAACAACCAGAAATAGAAGACTGAGTGAAGGCACTCAAAAGTCACCAGTCAGATGCTATAAATAATAAAGGTCTTACCTTCCACTTTGAACAGCAAGGTCTCCTCTTATTGTGCCTGGTTCAGCTTGAAGAGGATTTGTTGCCCCTATCAGCTTACGTGCCGATGCCACTACCCCAACGCCTTCCCAAGCCTTGCAAAATATAGCATCATATCAAAACCCAAAAGTGCATTTAGTAGGCACATTGCAAAAAAAGAGGTGAAATGCAGGAAAGAGTTGTACCATACACACAACGGGGCCTGAAGTAATATAGTCAATCAAATCAGGGAAGAATGACCTTTGTTTTAGGTCCTTGTAATGCTCCTGGAATCATAAACAGTCACATTAAGCCTTATAAATTTAAATAACTAATTAAAAGTTGACGAAAAGACAAAATCAGAGACAGATAAAATAAACATTACTGCAAACACAAGGTGGGAGTCCATATTATATGGGATAGTAATCAATCATGAAAACATGGATACAGTTAGATTTTGTAATTGGATAGTTGGATTTAGTTACTCAAGCACTTAATATTCTTACATTTTTCATGCAACTCCAATCAAAACAAATGATAAATGTTAAGAATAATTCGGTAATTTTCCCCGTGGGAACATATGCAGAGAGACAGAATAATTCTAGAGAGAAAACCTTGAAAGATTTTCATAATATACTGTGATTCTAGTTAGTAAAGTTATATTCTTATTGCCTCTCTTTATCTAATTAAGGTTAACAGTCTTATTAAATTATTAGAATAAATGAGACCAATGGGTTAATATTTGTATCATTATATCATCCTACATCATAGCAACTGAATAAATTATTGTATCTCCTTTCTCTCTTTTTGTACTTCCCTACCTAAAGTCCCCATAATCAGGCCATGGCACCTTTGCTGTTGCATACCCTTACAAGTTACAACTACACCTCTACCATTGCACACCCCAACCATAGTGTCTCTCTAGCCATCTTTTAGTTCAACAATTGTAATTGTAACAAGCTAAAGCTTAGAGGGAGAGTGTTGAGAATATATCATTATGAATGTGCTGTATCCTGGAATATCTTAGAAGATCTTTAGAGTATATTGTAGAATCAATAAGCACTCTAATTAAGGAAGCAATCTTCTCATTGTATCTACCTATTTAGTTAGAGTCAATAATCTAATTTGTATCATATCTTTTCTTTTTCTGGTGAGCAATGTATCATATCATTAATTGTATCTATACAAATTTAATAGAATATTATGAGGAGTCTCCTCTCTCTGTCTTTCCCCTTTACTACTCGAATTCCGTATCCCAACAATATGAAAAAAACAATTGAACTTACCCTATGTTTGGATGGAATATTTTTAGGGGGGTAATGTAATTTTTGGGGGGAATTGAAATATTTTAGTTCAAAATTTTGAACTAAAATATTTCAATTCCCCCAAAAAATTACATTACCCCCCTAAAAATAATTTTGAACTAAAATATTCCAAAATCCCCTCAAAAATTACATTACCCCCTAAAAATACCCTATCCAAACACTCCCTTAAAGACATCATACACACAAGCAAGTATTGCAGTGATTACAAACCTCAGCTAATTCTTTTGAGCACTTGAAGAGCTTCAAGCCAGTTAACTTAAACCCCTTCCTTTCAAACCTAGAGATGATTTCTCCCACCTAAACCAGTTCAACACACAACAACCAAATTCAGGATGATCATAAGTAATCACTATTCAAAAGAACTATATGCTGAAAACCAGAAAACTAAACATAAATAAATAATTATAAGCTTATTTATTTTAATTCAACTTTTCATCCCTTTTATCCCTAAAACCACAACATATGAAATTGCAGTGAACAAATTAAGAGGCTTACGAAGCCACGTTGCACGCCATCTGGCTTCACCATTATGTAAGTCTGGTCAACTTGTTCCTACACATTTGAAGAAGAAACATTCAAAATTACTCTGATGACAAATTAATCAGCAAAAAATGTTAAATTTCAAATTGTTTAAGAGAGAAAGAGGGCATACGAGAGCAGCAACTAAGTGGGGAAGAAAAATGCCGGGTTTGTTGGTGGTTCTGATTTGAGTAGAAATTGGGTGATATGAAAAAAGATGGGAATTTGAAGGAAATGCAGATAGGTGTTGGTGGTGATAGGTGGCGCGTAATTGAGACGTGCCGCGGGATATGGAGGATAAGGATGAGGTGATAGTTCTTCTTCTGGAGTTTGTGGTTGTTGGTGAGCGTAGGAGAGAGGATGAGACACAGACATTGCTTCCGCCAAACACTGCCAGAGATTCCATATCCTCTTCCCTTGTTTGCGGCTGCGCACAAGAGAACTTCGGGTATTGTTGTTCGGAATTTGGATGTGGCAATTGAAGTAAAAATTGAGAAAGTGGATATCGGAAACAAAAGAAAACGTTAAGAAAGGAAAGGGACTCCAAACTCCAAAATTTCAACTATATTTTATTTGCATTATTTATTTATTTATTTATAAAATGTCAATAATGCAACATTTCATTGATACCAGTAAAGACCACCGAAACATTACACAGAATGTAAGTTTGAAGCTTACGGAGAAAGCAATTCAGATCCACATAGAGACAAACCACATCAAGTATAGTTGAGACTTATAAGGTCAATACACGCAAGAGTAGCACCTGACCAACTAAAATCCTATCGAACTAACTAACATAAAACATAACAATCCTGGAACATCCAAGATCTATTGAGTTTAAAATAAATAAATAAACATAATCAAAACATAATGAACCCTAAAATAGTCAGCAATAACCATCACAGCAAGAGCCTTTACCGAAACAACCGCTCGAACATGAGCTAGAAGTCAGACAAGATCCACCACTGAGCAAAAGAATCACGTAGTTGGTGTGGGGGGCGAAGCAAAAGCCAAAACAAAAAAACTTGACCCCAACCAAGAACACCGAAATTAAATATATTGTTCTCGACTGCCCCCCCCCCCCATGCGCTTGATCTCACACTCGTTCGCGCGCTCAAGGGCCCCACTTGAAACAGATTAACCGTTCCCTATAAATAGTATTCACCTACCTTGGGATCAGACATGCCTTCATTTAATGCCTCATTTAAGAGCTTAAACTGACTTAGAATCAGAGTGTTTGCGGGTTTTGAGCAAGTTTCAAGCATTTGACTACCATAAACCATTTAAAGTACTAACCACCATTGACATCGCCAAGAGAAGCTATTATTATTGAAAAGCTCAGTTGTTGTAAGATACTTTTAATCTTTCTTTTTTTTACAAGTTTTTCTTGAAAATTTTAACCAAACTGACTCTTACTAGTTACAATTATATTAGAAAAAGCAGATAAGCTTAGTTTGAACTTTCTTACCATTTTTGACTTCGATAAGCTTAGTTTGAATCATATATAATGTTTTCTTTAAAGGTTGTTTGCTTCTCATGTGTGTGCAAGCATTTTTCCATCACTTACAACAACTTTAGCACAGTGATATAATTGAGAAACTAATTATAGTGTAATTATCATTTTTCACTCATCTTAATGTTAAAATAGTCTTTTAAAATCTCAAACAAATACAACCTCATAGTTTACCCATTTAGTTTTCCCCACTAAATATCCTATTAAACATTCCAATTTTTTCCCATTGTCTCTTACCTCCTAGGTATTTTGGTCCAACCTTTTCTTGCCATTATCTTTATTTGTCTTTCACCACCAATAATGCTAAACTTTGAAATGATGTGTTTTAGGAATTATCAAATTCAAACAAGTTGATTAAAACTTTGAAATGTTGTGTTTAGTATTACTTATAGATGAATTTAAGGCATTGTTAAATTTAGTGAAAGAAAATTGATGAAACATGTCCTGGCTAGTCAACTATTATAGTGTTATATGTTCAACTTCAAATGAGTGAAGTTAATGTCTGCAATACCTAAACAAGAATCAAGTTAGTTACATAGTCCAAACTCCCACATTGTTCTAGATTAATATCCTAGGTATGTGTCATTGGGATTCCAGATATTTTCGAGACACGTCTCATCTTCTAATACTTAGAAGATATCTTGATCGTTCAGTCTCGCATATACTGTAAAGTTGACTAGCCATAATACTCTTCTATAGTTGTATGCACATTATTCATATATTATTATTCTGTCAGAGCAAACACTGACTTGTATAACACATCATTAATTCATTATCTCCTTAATAGTTGAAAATATCTTTGAGATATAATGAACAAACCCACACTGTAGCAAGAACTGTTATATCTTGGTCTAGTCCCAACAGTTTTGAGTTGTTACCTTCTTGTATTGCAGACATCATTGAATTAAAAATGCTATGATGTTGTTCCTTTAAGAAAAGTGCTTATGATGTTGCAAGAACTTGAATTTAGTGCAGTCAGAGATAGTGTGCAGTCATGCATTTTGTAAGTTTGGAGATGTCTCATCTAGATCAAGCAGTTCAGATTTTAGGTGCAGTTCTTAGTTTTTGCTTAAGTATAAAATTCGAATTTGAAATTGGGACTGTCCGGTCTTAATCGAAGTGGTAGATAGGCTTGGACACTCATTATCATTTCTCATTTGTCATATTTTCTCTCACCTTCTTCCACATTCTCTCGTCTCTTTAAGCCTAAAGTCACCGCGACTTTAACTCCCCAGAGACAATCCAAATCCCAACTATAGCCAGCAAGTACAGAAAAAAAATTGCACTCAGTATTATTTAGTTTATTGAAAAAATTGAATCAACTGAATGTTTTTTTATAACAAGAATGAAATGAATATTGAAATTTACATGTCAAGCTCCAGCTCATATACACACCAAACAACAAGTTACACTTTATTTCTGTTAACACATGAAAAAGCTTTATTCTCGCCCCATGTTTTCAGTGATTTCAAATCACTCACACTATTTTCAAATCCCTGATTTGGGGTCTTAATTCACACAAACACACATTATGTATATAAAAAACAGATTATTACTCAAAGCACACAATTAACAGCTTCCCACGAAACTGTTATTTATTGATATATATATATAGCAGCAGAGATTGATTCAGCATTTCCAGCAAGAAGCAGCAACAATAGGCTTTGATTTCCAACCAAGAACTAAACACCCTTTCTCTTCAACAACTGTATAACCATCACAAACCTTATTCTTAACAAGCCACTGCTTAGCTTGACTCACCATTTTAATAGGTGCAGCTTGAAATCCAGCTCTACTCATTCTTCTACGCCATTGGTCAACTTTCTCATGCCTTTCCATTCTCAATGGTCCTTCACAACTCACAATGTTCTTTATCTCCTCAGCAAAGTAAAATTGTTCCATTTTAGCCCTCTTAGTATCATACTTTGGTAACATAGCATCTAAGGAATCAAAAATAGCTGAATAATAATGCAGTGATTCCATAAACCTCCCTAGAAAAAAAGGTCCATTGTGACTTGAATCTTGCTCAACCATAACCAACACTTTTGGTGATAAACCATGTATCATTTGCAGGACCGAATTCAGCGCGCCGCGACTTTCTTTAACCACACAATGCAGCTGAAGAATGCTGTTCACTACAAGAACCTCTTGCTCTTGTTCAATCTCATGATCATTCATTACTTTGATGTCCTCAGGTTTCAAATTTTCCAAATTCTTTTGCACTATTGAGAACACCAAATTAATACCTAAATTTTTTGCGTAAACCGAGAGTTCCTCACCAATGACTTGAAGCCTGCCAACGCATAGGCCAACCGCTGTGATCTTTAACCGTCGAACACGGTGTTGACCAGTGCGATTGGCGAGGCTTTGAATCAGTCCTCGCCACTGGTGACCATGTGGAAGACCTAGGCTCATGCCTAGGTCTACCACATGGAGAAAACTCTCACCCTCAAAGGCTTCCAATATTATGGAATTAGCCACAAAGTGTCCAAATTGAATATGTGGACATGTCTCATAAACCAACTTGAATGCTTCTTCCATTTCTTCAGAAGCAACATCCATGATATTCATCATTGATTTTGTAACTCCCACAGGTCCAATTGGTTGAATCAAAGTTAACCTCTCAGCTAGTCCTTGGACAAAACAAGAAGCAACTCTTTGAAATGAAGAGCCAAATACTAAAGCATTGGCTTTGAGTTCAGATAATAGTATTGAAGCATGTGATTTGTCACGACATGCCACTGCTTCAGCACATGCAATTAGAAGCTGAACTAGTCTCATTCCATCAGCACAGCCATCTTCTTGATGATCAGCTTCATAATAAGAATTGTTCATCATCTCTTCAGCTGCTTCTTCAACAGCTTCAGCAGCAAAATATCTTTGCTTATATGTCCTTATATGATCTCTGAATTGAAGCCGCGGTATGCTATTCGCACAGTTGCTGATACTACTGCTGCTGTTGTTGCTGCTGCTGTTGCCGCCGCCGCCGCTGAGGCAACTATAGTGAGTGCTTAAGTTAGCAAACCAAATGGGGATTGTTACTGTTCTCTTTAACTTTTTGTGATCCCTTATGGTTTCACTTTCATGATCTGATAAGGGAAGAAACCATGTAGATGAAGCACTACTCTCCAAAATAGGTAAATGATGAGGATAGGTATAACAACCCATTATTGCTGAACTTTCATCATTTTCTATCTCGGTTTTGAAGGTACCATAAAGTGGATGGGACATTGTTTTCACCCTCAAAGGCTTCTTTCTTTTTGCTTTCTAAAGATATTCAACAAAGCTCTGAAAGAAAGTTCCTCTAAATGATGCAAATATATATAGACATAGAACGTTGCTTGTAAGGCGTGACTTTTTATGGTTTTGCAATTTTAGATTACGTAGCATAAGCTGTCAATTTGTGTGTCTTGTTAAAGTTATTAAACTATTGAAAAGCAATACATAAACTTTGATCAATTGGATATCTCGAATGTAACGTTTTTCCCAGGATTTTGGAATTGCATGAAAGATTGGTTACACTAATTGGTCTATACAACATAATTTATATTAGGTTGTTAAAAAAACCTTAGTTATCTACTTTTTGTCGTTTTCTAGATTCTAGATTGCCATGGTCAGCTAGTGAACCGCGTACAAAAGGTGCTAATGTTTAAATTACTATATTTATACTTAGGTGTGAATGATGAGTAGAAGAATATTCTATCAAGCCTAAAGTTGAATGTGAGTGGTTAATGCACTCGGCTAGTACTCGAATTCGATATCCGGCTATGGGATTGTTCTGTACTAGAGTACGAACTGATTGGAAGATCGTTGGAAAACGCCTGGTATAGTACTCTGTCGTGTGAATCCGGTGGAGTGATACTTGCACACACTTTGATGCCAAAGCCAACACTGAGCAATGAGAATGAGGTAAGAATAATGAATGTGCCAATGTTCAGTACTTGAGTACGAATCGATGAGAAGATCACCTAAAGTCGCCTGGTACGGTGCTCTGCCCTGTGAGCCCGATGGAAGTGATACCTGCAGTCACTCAGTCACTCTGATGCCAAAGTCAGCACTGAGGAATGATGAGAATGAGGTAAGAGTAATGAATGGATACCCGATCAATGATTGGCGCAGGTATTTATAGGGTTTTGTGCCAGTTGATTACTCATTAGACGTGTGCGAGCACGTAGAGAATCTGGCGTGACAAGTTAGTTACAAGTTCCCTGATCGCGACTAAGGTCGCTTTCTGACTGCACGATGAGATCTAGGCTGATCTTGGCTGTTGGTTGATCCTGGGGCGCGCGGTTCTTGCGCTTAAACGGAAACTGGGCCTTTGAGGCCAGCCCAAATCCAGAGTTGGCCTAGGTCCAGTCCGAAATAAGAATGGATTGAGATTAGACTTTACTTACCTCCGATCCAAACTCCGAATTAATCTGGGACTCTTTACGCTAGACACCAAAGCGGATCGAAGGCTTCTGGAAAAATATATATATCTATGGGTGCAGCCGCCTCTGTTACTAGTTATCAAATTAAAATTTCCACCGGCAACCAATTCTGAGTGACCCACAGAAAAAATGAAACAAGAGATTCAAGGATAAAATGAACAAATAGTATTAGCAGCAAATAAAAAATTGCAGGTTACAGATAAACACCATAGTGAAAACTTCATGCTATGATTGGGATTGGTTGTTTTTTAAGTGATTTAGAAGGGATGAAAACGAAAGGATGTAA
The DNA here is from genome assembly GCA_963573325.1 of Astragalus glycyphyllos. Taxonomy (NCBI): domain Eukaryota; kingdom Viridiplantae; phylum Streptophyta; class Magnoliopsida; order Fabales; family Fabaceae; genus Astragalus; species Astragalus glycyphyllos. Next base: position 55,139,371 of record OY754308.1, on the reverse strand, counting down.
GAGAGAAGGGAGTGAAGGTGGAGTATTTTCCCTTCTCATGTGTTTATTTACTAGGAATTTTGTCTCTTCATTCAACAAGATGTCAAATACTTGGCGGTTAATTAATTTATCTAAATGGATATCTTTTTCAAAGTTGTCACATTCTTGGTGGTTAATTTATCCAAAAGGGATTGTGTCAAAAAAATTTATCCAAAAGGGATGTCCTTCGTTTCTACTATTTTTCTGAAAGTTAGGGTTTGTTGTGAGGGATAGTGACTCTGTTCTGAAATTTAGGGTTTGTTTTTGGGGGTTCTGAAATTTAGGGTTTGTTTTGGGGGATAGTGACTCTGTTCCGAAATATTAGTTGTTTGTTGGATGTTGTTTATGAAAAATTTGTGCTTTTATAGTGTGTTTCTGAAAGATTCGTTTTTCAAAAGTTGTGGGCGATAGTGAATCTGCTTTGTGGGGTTATTGTGGGGTATTTGGTTTTCTGGATATGAATTGTTTACTTTTCACGATGCTTGTATTGTTTGTTTATGCTTTAGAATATTCTGGTAGGGACATTGAAACAGTTTTTAAATGGAAGAAAGTAAAATGGTATTTTGTTGACCACTTTTATGAATTTGTGTTCTGTTTTTTTATGTTATTGTGTGTACCACTTTCAGGTATGGGTTTCACTGTTTTGTTTAATACTAAGGGCATTTTTGTAAAAGACCCTCACCTAAAGTATATAGGTGGTGAATTGCATGCTTATAAGAACCTAGACTTAGACTACTGGTCATACTTTGAAGCCCTAAGTCTTGCTAAGGAATTTGATTCAACTATTACAAATGAGTGTGTGAGGCTCTGGTGGAAACCTGAAAACCTAGCATTGGATAGCTTGAAAATTCTGACAATGGACATAGATGCACTACAGATGGGTGGTTATGCAGTTGAACACAACACTGAAGTAGAATTATATGTCGAGTATAATGTAAAAAAAGATGAAGTTGTTGACTGTCCAGTATGTGTGGGGAATGTAGAAGAAGTAGGAAATAAGTCTAATGGAACCAAGGATAATGATATTGGGTTTACTATTGAAGACATTGATGATAGTGAAGATGGTGAAGACCCTGAATATGCACCTAGTGACAGTAGTGATGATTCTGTAGAAGGTATAATTTTTGATGACAGTGATGAAGAATTTGTGATGGGTTTAGAGGATGGGTTTGAGGAGCAAGTAGCTGCTGATAATGCTGAACCTAACCAACCACCACCTAATAGGAGACTGTTTGGTGGGGATTTTCAAGCATCAATACCTGTATCAGCTGAGATAGATGCAATGCATCCTATTGAAGAAGAATATTACACCGATGAGCTGGACAGTGCATCTGATTCTGATGAAGATGCTTTACCTAAGCCTAAGTACCAAAAGTTTGCACCAGAGGAATTAAGTAAGACATACAAGTTCTCTGTTGGTATGGAGTTTAACACACTTGAGCAGTTCAAAGATGCCATTCTTGAACACAATGTTCTTAATGGGAGGGAGGTCTATTTTGAGAAGAATGACAGTGATAGAGTGAGAGTGGAATGCAAATTTGACTTTTGTAAGTATGTTGTGTTGGTCAGTAGGGTTGGCAGGTCTCATACTTTTAGGTTAAATACCCTCAGGCCAAATCACTCATGTGGAAGAGTATTTGATAATAAGAGTGCAAAAGCTAAATGGGTTGCTAAGGTGTTGGTTGACAAATTGAAGGCTAGTGGTAGTGTGAAGTTAAATGAGGTGGTGAATGAGATTAGAACAAGGTATTCAACTGGTATCACAGCTTCCAGGGCAATTAAGGCAAGGCAAATTGCAAAGAAGATAGTTGATGGGGACTTTGCAAAACAGTATAGTTTACTATGGTCTTATAGTGCTGAATTGAGAAAAGCACACCCTCGAAATACATGCAAGATGCATTTGGAAAGGCGTGCAGCAATTTTACAACCTACATTTGGTAGGTTTTACTTATGTTTTGAAGGCAGCAAAAGGGCATTTAAGACAGCATGCAGACCTTTTATATGGAGGACAACTTTTAATAGCAGTTGGCAGGGACCCTAATGATCAGTATCTCCCTATGGCTTTTGCTGTTGTGGAAACTGAAACAAAGGACTCAAGGAGATGGTTTCTGACACTGTTATTGGAAGACATTTGTGGGAGGGACAATAATAGATGGACATTTATTTCGGACCAGCAGAAGGTTGCATTATTTCTTTAATTATTTCACCATTTTTTCCTTATGTATTTACATCATTTAATGTAACTTTATTATTTATGTTCTTGTAGGGTTTGATCCAAACGTTTGATGAATTGGCAACATGAAGAAGAAATTTGGAGGTGGCACATTAATTAGAGACTTGATGATGGGAGCAGCTAAGGCAACATATTTTGAAGCATGGGAGGAGAAAATGTTACAATTGAAGGAAGTTGATGAGAGGGCATACAATTGGTTGGCAACTGTTCCTACCAAACAATGGTGTAAGCATGCTTTTCCATTTCACTCTAAATGTGATGTACTAATGAACAACCTTAGTGGGTCATTTAATGCCACAATTTTAATGCAAAGGGAGAAACCCATTATAACAATGTTTGAGTGGATTAGGACTTACTTAATGGGTAGATTTGCTAGTCTAAGGCAAAAGGTCAGGAACTATGGAGGGGAAATTATGCCTAAACCTAGGAAAAGACTTGATAGAGAAATTGAAATGAGTGGAAATTGGTTTGCAACATGGGCAGGTCAACTTAAGTTTGAAGTTACTCATTCTCTCTTCACTGAGTCATTTGTTGTTGACCTGAACAATAGAACTTGTACATGTAACTTTTGGGAGTTGGTAGGGATCCCTTGTAGGCATGCAGTGGCTGCCATAACTATGAAAGGAGATGACCCAGCATTGTATGTCAGTAGGTACTACAATAGGGTATGTTATGAGGATTGTTATGACCAAATTATTTCACCAATCAATGGTCAAAACAAGTGGCCCAAAACTGATTTGCCTGAAGTGTTGCCTCCTCAATACAAACGTGGGCCTGGAAGGCCCAAAAAATTAAGACGAAGGGAGCCTGATGAAGACACTAACAAGACAAAGTGGAGTAGGAGTGGCACAACTAATAGATGTAAGAGATGCTTTAAATATGGTCACAACACAAGGACCTGTACAAATCCTCCAGTTCACATTCCTACACAACCAACAGATGCACCAAAAGGTGATGCACCAGCAATTGAGGCAACTCAGACTTCACAAACAACTGCTGCACAACCAAGTCAACCAATTGCTACTCAACGCAATCCTTCACAACAACTTTTGGCAACTCAGACTTCACAAATAGCTGCTGCACAACCGAAAAAAAAGGGTATATTAGTTGATTTAAAATTCATGTTACTTACAACTTTATCTTTCATGTTAATTTATTATTTTCCATGTTGATAGGGGAGGCCACCTAAAGCAACTCAACCAACTGCACAAAAAGAGAATGCTGCTCAACCACAACCAAAAAAAAGGGTATATTAGTTGATTAACTTGCAATATTTGATGTTACTTTATTATATTTGATGTTAATTGATTGTTTTTAATGTTAATAGGGTAGACCAGTAACAAGGAGTGCAACTAATGCATCAGGAACTGTTTCGACTACAAGTGTTTCAACTGGAAGGGAAGTAAGAATGACTGCAGCTAATGTATCTGCTAAGGCACCTTGGAAAGCACCTAGTAGAGTTGTAATGAAGCCTGCAACTACCACTGTCAGGAAAAAATTACCAATTCGAAAATGCAAGAACATGGAGAAAACTTCACACTATGAGGCAACATCAACTCAAGCACCACCAACTGAGGCAACATCAACTCAAGCACCACCAACAACTCAGGAACCACCACCAACACAGAAAACTTCACAAGTGGCTGGAAACAATATGATGGATCCTGATGAAATGGCTAGTATCTTATTTGAAGGTTATGAAAGTTTGGATGTCCACCATGAGGAAATCATTTCTACTGCCATGAAAAATGTCAACTCACTGAAGACCATCTCAGTAAGCTTTTTTACTTAAGTTTCAAATACAACATATTAACTATGCATTTAACTAACTATATTTCATGTTAAAATTGTTTTGCAGCCAACTTCTAAGTCAGCTTCACACATACTTGATACATGGAAGGGCTTTAATAGTGCTGTGGAGAAAGCTGTAGAGACCATACAGAGTCCAATGAAGGATTCCTTAGTGACAAAAGAGGCAGTGGATCAAACAATACATCTACTTGTGTGGGGACTTGCAACCTTCAATGACAATGCAAAGAAGATTATTGAAGATGACTCCACTGATGCAGCAGCTCCTTGACTGAATGTTTTAGTTTAGTAATTAGTATTAGTATTAACCTTTGTAGTATTTTGGTAGCTTTAAATGCACCACAGCAATGCAATATTTTGTAATGACAGCTAGTACATTTTGGTAGCTGCTTGGTAGCTTTAAGTGCACCACAGCAATGCATTGTAATGACAACTTCGTACATTTTGTAGTTGTTTGCTAGCTTTAAATGCACCAACATTAACTTGGATCTTAATACTAATGTGATCGCTTTACTTGGTATCAGATGTTGTTTTTTATGTCTGTTTTGTATCAGTTGATCAGATGCTGTTTTTATCAGATTTTATCAGTTATTGAGTCAAATTCAAAGTATTGAGTCAAATATAATAAGTTGACTCTTTATCAGGTTTTTTATCAGATTTTACTTGGCAGTGTTTTGTGCAATTCAACAATGCACCAGATTTGTATTTATTGAGTCAATTGACTCTTTATCAGATTCTGTGCATTTCAATTGTGCATCAGACTTATGCAAACTATGGTTTTTATCAACTCATTTCAATTGCTAATAACAAGAAAGTCATTTCATTGATTACCAAAACACTGCCCATTACAAGTAGTTAAACAACCAATACTATAGTACCTAAATTACATAAATTGAATAAACTACAAATACAGCATCAGGTCTAACACCTAAAATACATATTTAATACACATAATCAAATTCATTACAACTGATACGACAAGGAAAAAAGTGGCAATCTTCCTCTTAAATCTCTTAGAATCCCCCCTTAATCTCTCAGCATTGAGTTTCTTCTACAATTTACTTATCTTCTTCATCCCAGCTTCCATAACTTCAACTACTACTGCAGAGACAGCTTCACTTTCATTACCAACACCAGCTACACTTGACTGAATCTCCTCACCAACTCCAGTATTCTCTTCAAATTCATCTGTCCATATTAACAAATTGCAACTTCCTTTGGTCTACAGAAATTTTCAAAAATATCAACGTTTAATAACAGCTTTAATAAGAACAACGTGAGAAGTCAAAAACAGATTTTAGGGAAGGTTACGAAAATGAACAATACCTTCCAAATAGGGCGCCTCCAAAACTCGCGACCAACATTGAGACCCCTCTTCGCTCGAAACGCTACCATAATGGATCCACAATCGCATCTTGGACGATCCATGGGTCTTGTTGATGAACTCATCAAAGCTGTTGGTGTAAAACGCAACGATTCTTCCCTATTCGAAGTCCCCCTTCGTATTTTCAAGACGATTTCAACAAACGAGGTTTCAATCTGGGTTGAGAGAAGAATGAGAGGTGGAGAGAAGAATGACAGATTTCTGGTTTATGGTTTCTGGAGGTGATTCACGATGAGGGTGATGATTTGGGAATTTATGAATTAAACCGGGTCGGGTACGGGTTACACCGGTTTGGTTGTTTATGTAACCCTAATTGCCACCATGTCATTGCCACTTAGATAAAAAATATCTACGTGTAAAAGTCACGTCACATTTCCGTTTCCTAATCAGCTGATCTTAACGACATGGACTCTTAATGGAAACGGAGGAAAAAAGTAGGGACCAAAAAATATATTTCCTAAATGTAGGGACTAAAGTTAACATAGCCCTATTTTGTAGGGACTAAAAACATATTTCACCCTATATTTTTTTTACAAGAAAAGTTTTATTATATTGATCCTTGAAATGTTGTCTTTTTTATCTTTTAAAACACAAATTAGTTTATACATGGGAATAAATATATATATATTTTTCTGAGGTCATTGACCTTGGTATTCAGGAAAAATGGACTCTGACTAATCTGGAGTTTGACTAGGAGAGGTAAGTAAAGTCTAACATCAAGTTATTCTATCACTAGGGATTGTACATGGGTGCTAGCCCAATCTGTCTCTATAGATAGAGTATGTTAACAACTTGTACTCAATCTTAGGGTTAGGAATAAATATAATGTGGTGATACCAATTACAAAGAGACAAATTTAGGGATCATTTATATATTTAAGTGGTTAATTCAGTGAAGAATTATTTAGATGATTAACATGATAACATCTGAGTCGTTGATTGATGACATAAATTTTTAAAAGACAAATATAGTGATACCTTAAATAATTTTTAATAAAAAAAACCCTTAAATAATTTTAGAGAAGCCAATTGAGAATTTGTTCTTAATTTATTGGTGAAAAAATCGGTCATTTAAAGAAACCGAGGTAGATTTGTTAATTTTGGATCGGTCAATGACCCAGTGTTTTTTGTTGGGTCGGGTTTGCTAAATATAAGCCTAAAAAAGAACTGAGTTGTTTTGGCCTATCTCAGTTGACCCATAGGCCACGCCGCGCCCACTTTTCAAGCACTTTTGTAGTTTTTTTGTTAAAGATTAGTTTGGGGGCCGAGCCGTTAACCTCGAGTTTTGGACTGAAATGGACTACAAAAACACAGTTCAATAAACAACTGAGCTAGCACAACTCACTTTTACGTTTTGGCCCAATGGACCAAGCCGGGTCGAATAGCCTTATTTTACAGCTCTAAGACTAAGAGAACAGATTGCTTTAAAATTTAATTGCCGGCATTAATAACAAGCAACGACAGGGAGAAAAAACGAAGAGAGAACAAAACTTTGGTGCGATGCTTCCACAAGGAATGTTGAACGAGTCCGTACGTTACTTGCTTGGTGTACTTTGTTATTCCTATGGATGAGTAATTAATTATTATTGTTACAAAAACTCTTTCAGTTCCTTTCCTTAATTAATTTTAATTTCTTAGACTATGGGTACTCTTGTTCGATGCCAATGACGTGAATATTCCAGGATCGAAATCCATCTAAATTGGTCGTTGTTTGAAAAAAAAATTGAATCACTTTTTAATGGTAAGAGTTTGTTTAGGTGATTTGTTTAAGAGTCTGGTTGTTACATTTTTTTTGTAAGAATCACTTTTTAATAAAAGTAATCAATATCAAAAGTTTTGCATGCATGCATTGGATGTGTGCATGTGTGTGTGGTTTATCAAGTTTTATTTTGAAAAAGCCTAAAAAAGTAAAAAACAGATATGACTTATCTCGTGATATGAATTAATATTTTTCAAAATAGGAAGACAGTTCAGGCCATTATGATTAAATGTAAATGTAATAAATTTTTTAGAACATATAACGTGCACCTCCTATAAAAGTTGAAGGAATGATAATTCTTTTTCGAGTTGATGATGTATTATATTCTCCCCGTAAAACTGCTTGAGCCAAACCATTATATAAATGAGCTCTAACACCTGTTTGATGAAACCTAACCCATTGTAACCTTGTTGCTTTGATCATGCTATAACCATCAACTAAAATACTGTTGAAATAAACGCCTCTCGAACAATAGAATTCAATTCTCAAAAACTCGATGTTGAATAATTTATGCAAACCATTCTATGAGTTACCATTCTTCATTCGATGGTTTGAGAGGTGGAAGAAGAACTTCATTGAATATTTTCAACAAAATCATCCTCCACTTAGGGAAAAGAAGTGGATATTGCATTGGCAAAATAGGAAGTACTCAAAAGGGGACCTCCTACAACAACCTTGATCGTGTCTGAACAATAATGTCTCTATCAAACCCAATTGTGTCAAAATCACCTACTATAAGTGTTGCCACTTCAGATGCATTAGATAGGTTATAACGACTGGAGTAGAAGATAGATGATTTAGATTAAAAGAAATGTGGTTCTAACTACCCGTGGCAAGGCAGATGATATCCGCGACGGGCATGAGGCGGATATATAGCTTAATAGATACCCACAAGTAATATTAACAGATATTTCAATTACCAATTAGTTAATAGATACGGAGGCAGATATAATGGTATTTGTACCCGCAGATATCCACACCCACTAATAAATTAATAAAATTACTAAAATACCCATAACTTAGATACAAAACCTCACGTTCACGCCTTAAGAAACCCTAACCCACATTAAAATACTCAAGTGAGAAATGCATGATTTGGAATTTCATTACACTTGATGGAAACTATTGATATTATGTTTTTTATTTAATATTGGAGATGTTTTAATACTTTTTTGGTATATACCGGGTAGGACCACAATGGGCGGCAAAACTCTCCCTCCATAATTTAACACTGCTGCAAGCCTAAAGCTAAATTCGAACCCAAGACTTTGGTTAACCCAAAATGAGTAGTGGATAAGTACTATCCGTATCCGAAGATACCTATTGACATCCCTAATTATGAGTTAGCCTAAGTTCTTGTTTGACTTATTTCATCCTTTCCTCTCACTCCTCATTTTATTCCGTCTATGACTCCTTTCAACATTCACTTAGCATGGTTACTTGGCTTATATCTTTCAAACGAGAAAACAACGTTCTTTAAGAAATACACATTGAAATATTCATAATCGAATTTTAGTAGATTAATGTTATAATTCAAAAGAGTCTTGTACTTTCCAACTGTAGTTTTTACTTCTTCCAGATCTTCTCTTTTGTTTTGTTTTCACCCTATTGAATGAATCTTGACTTTTTTTTTGGTCAAAAGGAAACTTTTTTTGGTCGATGGTCAAAGGAAACTTGACTTCGAGATGACAAATTGGCACCATATAAGTATCGGACTACCCTTGTCTTAGCGCTCAAATAGAGATGAAGAAGAAACAAAAGCAAGGCAAATGTTTCCTACACCTTATCATTTTGTTAACCGCACCCCTTTCTCTTTTTTTTTTTCAAAAAAATACCCATGTCCAATCCTCTCCTTTTCCTTTCCTCCTCTGTCATGGCTTATATTAGAGTATTCAAATCTAAACCAACCCAAATAAAAATTGCAAATTGATCCAAAATAAATCAAAAATCGTAAAAATTCGCTTTGGTTTTAATGTGTTCAAGTCACTCTTTCAATCAACCGATAGTTTGGTTCGAATAACAATTTTTTCCCAGAACCAAATCAAACCGTACATAGTAATATACTATTATATCTTAGTAAAAATCTATTTAATCTAGCCAAACTAACACATGTGTCGCCTTAGTCTCACACAACTCACATCATTATAATTTATATGATTTACTACATATAATGTTTAAGTTGTTGTTTTTCTGCTTTTGCATATTGATTTTTTATGCACCTTCTATTTTTAATGTTACTACATTTTAAGTTTGGTAGTTTATATGTGAATAAAATAATATTCACATTATTCTGCTACTTTTTTAATATTTGGATTTAGAATTAAATTAATTAATTAATTTAACTTTAGATCAAACTATATTTTCCAACCTGTAATAAACCAAACCATTCGAATCAGATTGATTCAGATTTTTTTTATTAAAGTCAGCCAAACCAAACCAAACTATGTACATTTTTAACTTGCAGTGCAGATGACTTTTTTGGTTCTAAACTGGACCAAACTGACCGCGAATACCCCAAGCTCACACACTACCCCGACTCCCTCTCCTTCCCATGCAACCCCAGAAATGGATTCTCTACCTTGATGGCGGGAAAGGCCACCCTCTTTTAGGTGATTTTAGGCATAAAAGAGAATGGATAATGTAATAAAATATGGAGGGAAAATATGAGAGAGAAAATGAGAGATGACAGAGATAGAGACAAAGGCACCTACCTTTTCCTACCCTCAAGGTAGAAAACTCATACCCTGCAACCCCTCACACATGTGCTCAAACCCTAATCTCGTGATCACTTGATAAGTACTCAGTTTACTTAAATAGATAACTAATTTGGAGTATTTATTTAATTCTTTGTTATAAGTTAAACACTTTTTACTCCAATTTAAATCTTATTTTGTAAATAAATCAAAACGAAACACAAATTCTTCACTCTACGTACCTATACTTAGGTAAAGAAAACACTCTGGAGGTGCCAAAAAGGACCCAAAAAAAAACGAAAATATTTCTAGAGCTTCTCTTCATTTGAAAGAAAAGAAGAGTCACTTAGCGACTGATAGTCACATAGCAAGAAACAAGTGCATCACCTGACATTATTGGTGTTGTTTCAACAACCAATCAGAAGCATCCACATGACAAGAGACTCGCTTAGCGACTAACCAAAAGCACCACCTTACGTTAGAGGAAGGTTTCTTTATTGAGAAGAAAGGAGAGACGCTTAGCAATTTCAACTTGCTTAGTGACTACATCAAAACTATAAATAGAGGTTCCGGGTGAAACATTCAAGACTTGAACGGAAGAAGAACAGAAAATTAGTTTCACAATTGATACTCTTATGTTTAAATTAGAAATACAGAATCAGTTCTTATTGTTAGAAGAGATAAGGGAATGCCCCTGAAGGAAGTAGTGAGGTCTACAGAAATCAGAAGTTGCATCTTCTATTGAAGGTTTTTCTTAATGTTTTTTATATTATTGTAGTTTTCATGAAAACGAGTAGCTAAACTCTCTCAACTGAGATTTGATGTAACTATATTTTTATTCCATACAATTACCATTTTTACTTAGTTTAATGATCTATTCTTCTTCTCAATGCTAGTTGTAATTTGATCACTTAGGGTATGTTTGGGAGGGATTTTGGGAGGGGAAGGGAGGAGAGGAAATATTTTTCAATTATAAATTGAGGAAGCTATAAAATGTCTTTAAACATAAATCAAATGTGTTTAAAAATGTTATATTGATATGTATCAATTTGTTCTTTTAATTTTTTAAAATCTCAAATACATATTAAAATAGAGACAAATATTTTTTAAGCCCTCCATTCCCCTCGCAAAATCCCCTCCTAAACATACCCTTATAGCTTGATTATAAGAGTTGAAGCTTGATTGGGAAATCGGCTTCTATTCATGTACTACAAAAGATTTTAAAAAAATTATTATCGTGTATATATCTCAAAAGGAAAATAAAATTTTCAAAAAAAGAATCTTAAGTAATATATTTATAATTAATTTTTACTTTAATTTATAAACATAAACACTATCGTGTATTCAAAATAAAATAATATATCAAAATTATTGATAGTTATATTTTGGCTTAGTTTGGGCTTGAACATATTGTTTTTTGTTTTATTTTCTAAGGATCAATATCTATAAGTTTAAATTATTTTAAGGACCTATTTACAAATTGTCATTGTCACCGTTAACCACAACCAACCACCATTCTCACCACGGTCAACTACCACTTTCACCACCATCAACCACTATTTTGACCACCACCACTCCAACCACCGTCGACCACCATCAACCACCACTTTGACCATGATCAACCACCACCCACCACTTTGACCATCACCGACCACCACTCCGGCCATTGTCAACCACCACTTTGACCATCATCAACCACCACTTCGACCACCGCTCCGGCCACCATCAATCACCACTTTTGACCACCACCAGCCAACATTTCGACCACTACCAACCACCACTTCGATTACCGCCAACCACCACTTTATGTTTATGTTTGAAATTGATTTTGATTGTTGAAAATTTCTTAATCGAAAATTGAAATCGGTTTTGGTTTTTGAAATTTTTAAAACTCAAAACAGAAACTTTTGGTTTTTGAATATTTTAAAACAAAAAATAGAAAACCACCCCAAATGGGTAGTAGCCAAGACTGGTTTACAATTTACATCCCTGGTTAAGTCATAATATCCATTAATTTCTTTTTATTTCAAGCTTCTCTTGACTCATTCACTCGAACACCCACCAAACTCAACTGCCAATTGGCTTATTTATGTGCAACAGAAACTTTATTTGAGCATCAATTTTTTGGGACATTACTGTGTCCCCTTTATGTTTCATTCACTTGTATTCCTATCTAAATAGTATTGTTTAAAGTAGTGAGTCACATTCACATAGAAGAAATTAAACACAGACCATATTATTAGTGTCAAAAAAGGTATTAATACTTGAAACGGAGAAGATATTGATTTTTTTTGACAGTAGAGAAGATATTGATTTTATTACTTCAAAACCTTACACAAATGAATTACAATGAACTAATACTAAACAATAAATGGCAAGCAGCAAAGAGGCTATTTTCAAGCTTAATAATAATACTAAGAAAGAATGATTAAACAAAATTAAGCTATATAGTTTAATGGCTATAATACTAATTAACTTAACATCACAGGTTATAGACAATATGCAAATTTAATAAGAAGGAGCACAAGCAATACAAGCTAGAAAGAGAATAGCAGAAGAGGCACCATCCTCTTCAAGATTGGAACTGCTTCTCTTGAACTTGCCAGCTTTTCCTTTGTTGCATTGAATTTGTTTCTGTTGTTGATTCTGATGTTGTTGTTGATGTTGCTTGCTCTTCTTCAATGTTTCTTCTACTTTAGACACCATATTTTTCTTATGTGAAGAAAACTGAGACCAGAATAGAAAATTAGGAAGCTAGAGAGGGAATAAATTTTGTGTCTGGAAATGGTGTACAAGTATCTCTCCTTTTATAATGTTTTGTGATGTGTAGATATGCCACAGTTTCCGCCAGTTTTTACTTGGCTATATTAGATACTCCAATTGGCAGTTGGTGTATAAGGTTGGCCCCCCTTTGTATATTTCTATACTTATATAATAATATTAGATTAGATTAATGACAATAATAATAGATGGATTTTACGCTAGAGAACTTGAATGAGATGGTTCGAGACTCTTCCAGCTTAACTATAAGGTCCAGCGTTCGAATCCAATCTTGACAATGTATTAGTGTTAAAACTCTTGAGGGAGAGTTTTGCCACCCTTTATGGTCCTACCCGATTCGAGAGATTAATATTTACAGTTGTGTGCATAGGACACTCAATTTTAAAAAAATAAAAATAAAATAAGAAATGGATTTTTATACTATAACATTTTCTTTTTCTTATATCATTTTTTCACAGTTTCTATTTCTTTTACTTTCATCTTATTTTTCCATTACATTATTTATCACATTTTTCACTTTCTCTATATTTCTTTTCTCTTATCTTTTTAACTCTCTTCCCTATCCATACCTTTGTCATTAATTTTCCTGTGAAATAGATGTCATTAGGAGAGAAAGAGGAAAGAGAGAGTGAGGGAAGAGAGAAAGAGTCCATTTCTCTCCACTTTCTCTCCACTTGTGGAGAGATTAGAAAAAGTACTAAACTAATATTTCCTCCCTCTCTCTTTCCTATTTATCTCCTTAACCAAACATCCTATAATCACTCTTTCTTCCCTCGCTCTCTCTTCCCTCACTCTCTCTCTTCCCTCTTTCACCCCAAACAAACACACCCTAAGTGTAGCACCAAGAAATGCAAGCTAGGAATGAATTCATGGACTATCCTATGGGAAAGGTAGATTTTACGACGACGTGAATCAATCAATCAATACTTGAAAAATTGCTTCATACTTTAATAACATTCCATATCGTCCTCACGGTTGAGATGAGATGATCTGATAAGTATAGGTTGGACAAAAAAAAGAGAAAATAAATAAAAATTGAAATTTAATTCACTTATATTTCTTTCTCCTTTTTACGACAAAACTTACACTGACCACCAAATCAGGGTCTTAGGTGTAAAAATGTAAAGATCCACGAGTTTCTTGTTTGGAAGACAATGTTAGTAGTCATGAGAATTTCAAATAAATTTTTAAGTATATACATGAAATTGTTACACCATGGATTGTACGTATTATGGGACATGTGCCTCTCTGTCTTTTACTCAAAAACAGGTTAAACATTGAAATTGGTCTTATTTAACATTATATAGCTAATTCAATGCAATAAGCACGTTGATTTAAGCCTTCGACCTCTCTACTTGTCTTGTAAATTCATGTATGAGTGGACCATCTAACAGCTACACATTACCTATTTACCTACCTATCACAGATCTCTATGCAGCATTCATATGTAAATCTTGCATTCAACTCAAGATTTAATAGTAAATTTTGCAAACCTAAAAACAATAAAAAATTGGTGTATAGAAAGATTATGACAGGCTAGAACTTGAACCAGGACTGTTTTTTATTTAGAGACTGCATACTAATCATTAATTGAACCAGCAAGGTTTGATGCTTGTAATTGATCATATGAACATCCTCTATGAATGTCTGATAATTGATATTAGAATCAAATAAAACGATAATTTAGTAAATAATTGAAGTCAATGATTAGTACATAAGAAAAGCTCATACAAAGTTGTCAAGAGAAAGAAAACATACATTGGAAATTTAAATTTAAACAGCCTACCATTGTATGACAAAAAATATGTATGATAATCATTTGAATGAATTGAATAATAAATAAAAGATAGTAGTAGATACGAAGAGGTCAAAACATGGAATATAGTTGAAGTCTATCTTTGCAATAAACGTAGGCATTGGGAGTTCTTGTCGTGACATTGGGGGGTAGAGAGCTCTGCATGTGCTTTATCATGTGACCATGTGCCCAACTTCTTGTTCTTTTCTACTCTCATCCACTTCCTTTGGACCCAATGGTTTTCTTTTCTATCTTACAATAATAACTACTAAGTCGTCATGGTCTGTGGATTCATGAATTTACCTTGAAAAAAAAAGGGTGGATGTAACGTAATAATAACTACAAAAGCCCTACACCTCCTCCTATTTCACATCACATGTTTATCAACTACATTCCACGTGACTCTTTTATTTTATAATTGATAACATGATATGATATGAAGTCCCCCCCTCCCTAAAAAACACACACAATTTAGCATGTTATGGACACCTCTTGCAGAGTATTATAGTGTTTGTCTCATACTCGCGTTTGAAAAATGTGTCTCTATACCCTTTCCTCGAGGAAAAAAGAACATAAAAATTTCCACCTAGGTACACAATTTAGGATGTTATGGACACCTCTTGCAGAGTATTATAGGTGCTGACATGATTAACCCGCTCACAAAACATGTCGTCCTTATCAGGCCTAGTGCTTGAGGGGCTGTGTACCTAGGTGAGAATGTCAAAGTCACCCTGACGCCACACACAGACCACTATGCTTATAAGTCCTCGTGCTTGAGGGGTTGTGTATCTAGGTGGGAATGTCAAAGTCACCCTTAAGCCACACACAAGCCACTACCGACATTATAAGGCCTATTGTTTGAGGGGTTGTGTACCTAGGTGGAAATGTCAAAGTCGCCCTTAAGCCACATAGAAACTACTGCGCCCTTATAAGGCCTCGTGCTTGAGGGGTTATGTAAAGTCGCCCTTTTTCGTGTTGGACGTACCTAGGTGGGATTGTCAAATCGTCCTTAAACCTAGAGGGATTGTGTATTAACATGTAGAGGTTGCCCCCTGCGTGCTGGACACAGGTAAGTTGCCCATAAGTGGGCTAGCAGCCCAGATTCGTTGCATTCAGCGTGGATGACTTGGACCGGTTGAGGCCCAACTTGCCTATACGCCTTACCAAGGTCACCCATCCGTGGTTGGAAACCTAAGCGAGGCGACTTTCACTAGAAGGCATACCAAGACAAGTGTTCCCATCCGTTGAGGAAAACCCTACAAAAGGACTTCCTTGTAGGAAGGGAACACACTTCACTCTTACACCTAAAACCCTAACTTGCTAAGGAGCTGGTCCCTCCACTTCTAAGCAAGTACAAAAATCATCATAATTTAATAAAGAACAATAAGTTTTTTTCCAAACTTTCTCATTATATATAAGAAATGATAATATTTAAAGAAAATGCACAAATGCATCTTAGCCTTTGTTTGGTTTCATAGCGGCAAGAATTTAGACGCAATATAGCCTTAAAGTTACACTTTGTAGCTTTTCAATGGACGCGTTATTCCATTGCGGAAACACGAAATCCAAACACATGCTTAATTTGGGGTGAGTGAATTTTAAGTAGAGAAATTATAAAATCCCTTTCTTCAAAGAGTATTTTTAAAGGTGATAAATAATCACAAATCACGTAATATTTTTGTGTTGACAAATATTAATGGTTAATTAATTAAAAGAGAAAAATAACCACAAACATCCTAAATTAAACTTCTTCGAGGTTTAATAGGCTTCCATGGGCATGGAGCTATCTATTTGGACACAAATTAAGTATCTATACAATGTTTGTTGCTATTGAAACAGACAAGCAAAGGAAGGACCCCGTAATTCTAGGCATGCGCGGCCGGGCCCTAGGTTTTGGCAAATGGGATGTTGGCTCTTCTAACAACATGCCATTGTGGTTGGTTTTGACCATATAGGTGCTCATGGAGGACTTGTTTGACCCCATCACTTGCTTAAACTCCTTGCTTATCCAATCATTACAAATAAGGATATCATGCCCGATATGATTTAAGTTTTATGAAGAAAAAAACTATTATGAGTTTCATCTTATGTTTTGAAAACCAAATCGGACGCAAAATCAAGAAGACTTCTGAGTTTTGATTCAGTTGTTTTGAATCGGTTGAATCGTTCAACTAGTTCAACTTTTAAAAGATTGTGATGTTTGTTTCATGGATGTAAAAGTTATTCTCGAGAATATAGAAGTTACAAATATCGATTCTCACGTTTGTTACAAAGTTTGTAAATTTATTCCCAAGCTACACCCCCCAACCATTCTTTTCTGCCTCTACCTCTGTTTATTCACATATATAAATCATTTTTAGGGATGAAATAACCACTAGTTTTCCATGTTTTTATTTTCAAAGAAAAGGGAGAGTTAGAAAAGTTCCCATAAAGGTGAGAATAAAACATGCGTGACTAACAAAAATCCAATTCTTTTTCTACAAATTGTTGGGGAGTCAGGGGAGCCCCGGGAGCTAACACCGAGCTAATGACTTGGACCACAAACTTGAACGCCACATCTCTACCCAAAAATTTAAGACATTGCGTATATGGTTCCCCCCTCTTATATCTCATTCATTTAGCTCATTTCTAGCCGATGTGGGACTAACCATTCACACTTGAATTCCCAACAATCCCCTCTCAAGTGTGAGTCACTCACATCTCTAGCCTTGATCCAAACCACGATCAACTCACAGCTCTCTCACCAAGCCGAACCATATACCACTTGTTGGGGAGTCCAGGGGGAGCACCGGGAGCAGCCACATCTCCAACCAAAACCTTAAGGCGTCAGGTATATGGATCCCCTCTTTCATGTCTCTTCATTTAGCTCATTCCTAGCCGATGTGAGACTAACCACTCACACTTGAATCCCCAACACAAACTACCTTAAATAAGACGTCAATATTATTATCCCGAGAAATTTATTCCTGTGAATAATTTTTACATCGTGAAACAAACACATATAAATGGTAAAGTCGACATTGTTAAACTTGATCTTTTTTGTGGTAGTCCAAGTTTGAATTGAGATCTTCGCTCTACGTGTGTAAATTTACAAGCGGTGTTTATGCCAACAAAAAAAAAGGTAAAATGACAAGTCTCTAAGTTTCATTAGCTCTGTTACCTAGCAAGTGGAGAGTCCAGGGCCACTACTTGGAGAGTCCTTTTCACAAAATTGTCATTGCCATATCACAATCAAAAAGAGTATGAAACATCTCAATTAGTACTTGACAAATGAGGCAGGTGCCAGGTTGGTATTGTTATAAGTTTATCCTACACCAGGGCCACCCAAAGGAAGAAATAGAAAAAAGTAGGCCACGGTTAATTAAGTAATTAATGAACAGATGAAGTATCATTTTTAAACTATATATGAAGTTTGTGTCAAAAAAAAAAACTATATATGAAGTATTTCTGTTGAGCAATAATTGAACTATTGCGTCTAATATGTATTTGTTACTCGTTTTGAGATATTTGTTTTACAATTTTATGAAATGTGAGGAGGGAAATGTTGTAATTATATGCTCTTTTAAATTTTAGAAAATTATTTTATGGTGTTTTTTTATTTTCAGAAATGTTAGGGTCTTCTTATTTTATCTACTTGTTATCATTTCTAAAAAATACTTCCTCCAATCCTCAATATAAGAGTCAAAAAAGTTACTTTTTTTTACCAAAATATAAGACAAATTAGAATCTAGTTGATTTCATGTGAATTCTCGAATCAAAAATATCAAATAAGATAAAAGATAAAGGGGAAAAGAAACATACAAATGGATTGGGCAAGAAGATGAAAAAATCGTCACATCCAAGAGGATGATAAGATCAAGGTAGAACCACCACAAGAGTGAGACTCTTGATAAGATTCAAGTTTGGTTATAATTAAGAATGTTCCTAGAGAAACATCCTCTTTTTGGTAACTGTGTTATTGGTGCGCAGTATTCACCGGTTTTGTCAGTGACTAATCTACACCGGGAAACCTGGCTGACCGTGTGTATATTCGGTTTTGCCGGTCCGTGTGGTTCTCCTCCTCCCAATAGAATTTTTGTCACACCGAAGATTCGAATTTGAGACATTTGACGTGGGATTCAAGCCTAGCTACCACTCAGACCATCCCTTGTTGGTCTAGAGAGAAGCTAGCATTCTCTAATCTCACACCAATGTGTTTTCTATTTGATCCCCGTTGTAAAATGAACTTATAAAAGTTGCTTAAATACTTAGGATTGTGCCTAAGCTACACACCTTGCATACCATAGTATCTAGGTCAAAGATGCATACACACAAATACCAAAATACACTAATGTCAACATAAAACAAATCATAATACTAATTTATGACAACCTTCTGAAGTAAATTGCTGATAAGGATAAGCACTTGCTAACAGATTTTCAACTACTTTGTCGATAGTAATTTTTGCATTGTACAGCGTTCCACAGCGTCCAACAACAAAAACAAACTGAAAATCTTTGAATGGCTCTATGCATTTAAGAGAGTGCTCAAGCTTGTCTACATTGGGGATGATGATAAAGAGATTAATCCTTGACATAGAGGCATGGAGCGGAATTTCCTCTTCCCACAAATTGGATAATACTATATATATATATATATATATTAAATGTTGCGAATGTTGTCTACAACAGAAGGGTCCATAGCTCAGTGGTAGAGCATTTGACTGCAGATCAAGAGGTCACCGGTTCGAACCCGGTTGGGCCCTTTTTCGTCTTGTTTTTTAATTTTCAATAATATCAATAATTACATAAAAAGTAAAACAACCAACAGAATCGAAATTCAAATTATAAACTTGGAATTATGGAAGCACTATGAAAACAGCTTCAGGTCACAAACGTTCATAGTATACTGCACAATCAATTCATTGGAATTACACTGGTCATATTCATAGTTCTGATATTCAATCCCCTCAGGTAAAGAAGCCAACATCATCAAACTGCATGCAGATACATCCCAGGCTCCCAGCTAAACAGAGAAAACAGGATTTTTATGCTGACTTAAAAAGTTTTTACAGCGATGATGTATACCAATTAAACATATTTTGCTATTCTAATTTGTTAATTTTGGTCTTTGTGATTTTTTCATTGAACTTTTGGTTGTTAAGAATTATGGAATGTGCAATTTTATTCTCTTATTTTTCTAAAATTCCAAATTTTTGAGGACCAAAAATGTAAATAATATATGATTTGACGGGAAAAATTGCGAAATCAAGAAAGATGGGACCAAAATTGTCAAATTAAAATAAAAAGAGTAAAATCACCATATTTGTTTGTGATAATAATAGACTTTTTTTGATCAAATGAGACTAATTAAACTAATGGACTTGTTATTGTTCTTTTATCTCCTTAGACCAATAAAGTTAATTGGAGTATCTAAATAACACATTATTGGGTAGCTAAATTTAAAATATACTTAATTATCCAAATATATGTATTATTTTTGGATAGCCAAGACCATTCCATAGTTACACTACCAATCGCACCTGGAGTTGCAATAGGAAAGAGTAGCTAGGAATGAAAAGAGAAAAATAGTGGCAGGATGTGCAAAAAATAAAATGACAAGTGTCAAAATATATTTTTCATAGGAGTATTTGTGCAAAATTTTAAATTAGAGGGTGTGCAGCTGCACACCCTGAGCTCTATGTAGATCCGCCAGTGCTCCAACGTATGTGCATACTCATTTATGATATCACTTGATATTTTGTATCCTCGGTAACTTGACTGCTGCCATCCGAGACAATTGAAAGTTTTCCGCCATTTGTTGTAGCTTCCTTGCTATTTCTCCCTCAACAAACATCATAAGGGAAACCAGTAGTTGAAGACGTAGAAGCAGGGCCAGCCCAAGGCCCAAACAGCTCAAGCAAGGGCTTGGGGCCTCAAAAAAATATTTTTTTTATCAAAGAAAAAGGGCCTCGCCTCCATTTCACTTTACATAGTCCGCAATGATACATATTTACAATAATACATTTTAGCCAAATTGGTAAAAGTTTGTATCTCTTATATATATGTGGCTTGTCATGCCACTTCAAATTGGCTCCAAAACTTTTTTTTTTCTTTCCTTCTTTTCCTTTTTTCCATTTTTTCTCTTTTTCCTTTTTCTTCTTTTATATTTTAAAGTTTTACTTTTTTTCTTCATTTTTTCCCTTCTTCCATTTTGGTTTCAGTTTTTTTTTCTACTTTTATATTTTAAAATTTTGTATTTTTTCTTTTTTATATTTTAAGGGGTATTTTACAGTCTCGAAAAATTTTAGATGTTTAAATATGCAAAAAAAAAAAAATCTTCAATAATCCATTTTGTGAGAAAAAGATTTAATTTCATTACAAAATATGTAACGAGATGCTAAACAGTGTGTTTTGGTGTTCTTAGGCAAAAAAATTATTTTGTACAAAAATGCGTAAAGTGAAATGTTAAACAGTATGTTTTAGGGTACTTTAGGATTCATAAAAAATTTTAACTCTTCAAATACCAAAAATTTCTTCGAAAGTAAACGGATTGGTAAAAAATAATAATAAGTTTGTGACAAAATACGTAAAGTGAGATGCTAAACAGCATGTTTTGGTGTACTTATGGTGGAAAAAAAATATTTTGTACCAAAATACGTGTGAAATGTTAAGCAGTATGTTTTGCGGTACTTTAGAATTCATAAAAAAAAAAATTCTTCAAATACCAGAAGTTTCTTCGTAAGTAAACTGTTTGGTTAAAAAGAATAATAAGTTTGTGACAAAATACGTAAAGTGAGATGCTAAACAGTGTGCTTTAGTGTACTTGATTGTGAAAAAAATCATTTTGTACCAAAATGCTTAAAGTGAAATGTTAAATAGTATGTTTTGGGGTACTTTAGGATTCATAAAAACTTTTTAAGTCTTCAAATACCAGAAGCATCTTTGTAAATAACCGGTTTGGTAAAAAATAATAATAAGTTTGTGATAAAATACGTAAAGTGTGATGCTGACGATGTATTTTGGGATACTATAGGGTCCCAAATTTTTTTTAGATGTTCAAATACGCGAAGTTCGTTCCTCAATAACATGTTTGATGAAAAAGCAAAAAAACATTCGTGACAAAATAGGTTCCAGAAAAATGTTTACATGTTCAAATTGGTGTTTTCTTCTTTATTTTGATAATTTCGCACCAGCGAGTATTAGAAGCATACTTAAATTGGTGTTTAGTTTTAAATCAGACTCTTTATGATACCTACATACATGTTTCACTTTCTATTTGTGTTGTCTTATTTTCTTTTTCATTATGGGTTAGGTTTTTATATTTCTGATAAATATAGATAACATTATTAAAACTTTTTATATTTTTTCTTCTTCTTATTATTATTTGTGAATTTTCAATTCCAATGTCTTTGTTAAAGTTTATTTTTAATTTTATAATATTTTTATTTAATTTATATTTAAAAGTTAACTTTTTTCCATGGGAACTTCGGTCTCATTTACAATAGAACTCCCCAACATTTTCTTACAATTTTGTATAGGTGTTTTTATTTTAATGGTGACTTTTTTTAACCTTGCATGATGTATTGATGTACTTCTTCCGGACTTGATTATAAGCAAAAATAATTACCTTTACACATATTAAGAATAGTAGTTTTATGCATTTAATTTTCTTGGATTCATGGAAAAAATAAATACATTTACTAAACTATTTTTAATTAATAGTCATCTTCTCACAATATTAATGTTTTTTTGGTAATAAAAGGAGTTGATTTAATATATTTACATCCATCGATACTAGCTCACCCCGTGCATCGCACGGGAGTGATACACATATATTTCAACCAACTATGTATAAGCTACTAGCTAACATTACTTTCAACTTTCTATAGGTGGTGCTATTTTATTGGTGGTTTTCATCTAACCCTGCACGATACCCACGTGTTTCACTTTCTATTTGTGTTGTCTTCTTTATTTTTGTCATTTCGCATCAAACGGTATTAAACACATACTTTAACTGGTGTTTAAATTTTTATCTTCTTTCAACGGAAACTTCAGCCACATTTATAATACAACCTCCACCATCTTCTTTCAACTTTATATATCTGCTCCTATTTTATCATGAGTTTTCATACAACCATGCATGATACCCACGTGTTTTAGTTTTTAATTGTGTTGTCTTCTTTTCTTTGTTATCATGGGCTAAGTTTTTATATTTACATTTGATAAATATGGATTATGTTATTAAAAGCTTTAGACATTTTCTTCCCATTATCTATGGAGGTTTAATTTCAACGTTTTTTTGTCAATATTCTTTTTAAATTTTATAATCTTCTTATTTAATTTATAGCTATAATTTAATTTCAATCCACAATTATTTGACTATATATTTTACAAATCAACATCATTGGTCTACTAGCATAAGCTACCCTGGGACACGGGTCGACTTAGTGCTCCCAAGTTTGATTCCTGCAGTGGACAGAAAACTGTTGTATTGAATGATTGGTTTATTAAAGAGGGTTTCCCCTTCCGGTTTTACTTTAGTTTTGCTAACTAAAATTTAGTCAACCCCGTGCGTAGCACGGGTTAAGCGGCTAGTATTTATTGATCAGGTAAAAGGTTCAACTCCCCTTGATCCTTCTTTTTTTGTCATTTCTTTAAAACAGTATTATTTTTTTACAGGAATTATTGCTATTAGAATTTTCCTTAGGCCTTTCAATTTCCTTTATTGCAAAAAAAATGTGGTAGTTTTGCTTTTCTCTCTCATAAATTCATTGACTCCTTTTTCATTCAATTTTAGATTTCTTCAATTTCAATTTTTCAATTAATAACTTTAATTCAACCCAAAATCTCTCTATTTTCAATTTCAATATGACTGTTAGTTTTTTAATTTCAAACTATTGGTTTTTCAATTTAATATTTTAATTATTTATTCTCCATCATTGTGCAATCTCCTCTCGCATTTTGACCATGTAATTTTACATTTCTGCTTGCGGTGACCTCATCCGATATCGTTGTTATTGTGAGATTGCAATTTCCGATGAAATTTTTTAGTAAAATATAAAAGGGCCTCATTTTCAAAGCTCGTTTTAAGCCTCACTTAGTGTTGGGCCAGCCCTGCGTAGAAGCAGCAGAACTTTTCTTTGTCCTGTTGATGAAATGAGGAAAATAATTGAAGCCTCACGCACCAAAAGTATAACACAAACGGCGTGAAATGAATAACCCTTTTAAAACTGTGCAATCGGGACCGTTAAAACTGTCGTTGCAATCTAAGCCTTTAAAACTGTTAGTGAGTGCAGCCTTTGGCTTCGACTGATCCAAACTGGATCTATAGTTTGTTCGGTGTCCACACTAATACGCCGAAATCATATGCATATCTCTGTTCGTTGGAGGAGTAGTCGATACTAGTTCCTCATCACATCACAAATACCAACAACCACTTGCCCCCTGCCCCGACTGAAGAAAATACCAGCTGGGCAACAACGTCTACATCGTAATTGCTGAACATGGAACTGACCATCATCTATAATGCAAATTTTTTGCTTTTAAATTAACAATATTAATTTTGTTATTTAATTTACTAAATTATTTAAATTTATTTAAATTAAAATCAATAAATAAAAAAACCGACTTCTCAACTGAAAAAAAAATTAAAGTTTTGTGTTAGGAGGCCACTTTTCAATTAAATGTAAAATGTGTTTTAGTTTGATAAAAAAATAAAAAAGTGTGCTATTTCAGTAAAAAAATTTTGGTGCTACAGCCAAAATTTTCCCCCAAATTTTAACTTGAGTGCTTAAAAGCTTACATAACAATGATGCTCAGCCGCAAGATTATCCAAGACGCAATCCCATTGACGAAGCGCCATTGCCTCCGCCACACTGGGCTCCGCCAAGCGCATCATCGACCGCAACGCCGCAACGCCGACCGCACCAGAGGCATCGCTGACCACCGCAGCATCGACGTTTAGCTTGAAGGAATCACAGCACGGAGGAGTCCATTTCGTATTCAGAACCGGTTGGAACGAGGGAGGGTGAGGCGAAGTAGAAACAGAGATGGATTGAAACGAACTGATAGGGCTGCTTGAATTGATAAACAGTATCAGACTCAGACACCATGGCTGTGAGAATGAACTGCTCCTTACAAAACACACTCTCTTTCCTTAACCCTTCTCTTCTTTCCCTCCATTTTAAACCTTCTCACTTCAACCCCAAGAAGCCCTATTTCCACTTCTCTCCAAGAAAAGCTTTATTCTGCACCTACGCCACCACTCCTTCAAACCACGAACCTTTTATTCTCACCACCCCGCTTTACTACGTCAACGCCCCTCCCCATATGGGTAGCGCTTACTCCACAATCGCCGCTGACGCCATTGCTCGCTTCCAGGTTCCCATTCATCCCTCTTTCATTTTACTCTAATCTAACTTTTATTCCATTCGCTAGAGATAATTAATTACCTTTTCTTATTTTTGTTTCACATAATTTCATAGCGGTTATTGGGGAAAAAAGTTATATTCATTACTGGCACTGATGAGCATGGTGAGAAAATTGCAACTGCTGCTATGGATAACAGTTCCACCCCTCGTGACCATTGCAATCTCATTTCAGAACTTTACAAGACGCTTTGGAAAGATGTAATTTCATTTACATCCCTTTAGTCTTTTTCTTCAGGCATTATTTTGTCAAGTTGAATACTCTTGTTGATGTATTTTCTTTTTTTGTTAATTGCAGTTGGATATTTCTTATGATAAGTTCATAAGAACAACTGATGACAAGCATGAAGCAATTGTGAAGGAATTTTATTCTAGAGTGCTTGCCAATGGCGACATTTACCGAGCTGATTATGAGGGACTTTATTGTGTCAATTGTGAGGAATATAAGGTTATAGTTTGAATCTGAAGTTATACTTCTCGGACTACTGACGAGCAATTTATCCCGTTTAATTTATACATATTGCACATCTTCTGCAACTGCAACCAGTTTTTTAATAAGAAGATAGATAGCTTTCTCTGATGGTGGAAGATTTTGATTGAGATTGTTGTTTTCCTTTAGGTTTACCATCTTAGTTTGATACTTCTACTTAAAGAATGTGTTGCTATTTGATGTAGGATGAGAAGGAACTGCTTGATAATAATCGCTGTCCAGTGCACCTAAAGCCTTGTGTTTCAAGGAAAGAGGACAATTACTTTTTTGCACTGTCAAAGTATCAGAAGTCATTGGAGGAAATTTTGAATAAAAATCCAAGTTTTGTGCAGCCATCTTACCGTTTAAATGAGGTAAGGGAATGAGGAGTTCCTCTTTTTCTTGTCAATATACATACAAGTTTCCTCTATTTGTCTGTTACTTTTTTAATATACTGCACCTCATGTTGGCTGTATTAAATTCTACTTCTAGAATTGATTTGGCTACATTAAGTAGAGAATATTCAGAATGGAAAGTTATATTATGATCCAAGTTGATTTTGCTACGTACGAGTTTTCTCTGGTTGTCCGTTTCATTGTATCTTACTGAACTCGAAATCTTATTCAAATATTTGAGATGTTATCGAATTCAACTAGATACAAATAAATACGAAGGTGTTTGGTTTGGCTTGTCTTAAATGCAACCCTACTTCTCATGCTGTCCTGCGTGCTTTCCCAACAATAGTGGAATGATGCTTTATAGCAGTTTCACCTGGGAGATATAGGTGTTTAATAAATTCCATATTATCTGTTTTGGGATAGCTTAAAATGGGTTTTCTTTAGTAATTTATTTTACCTTAAAGTTAATTTCTTCTAACAAAACTTCAAGGTTCAAAGCTGGATCAAAAGTGGCCTGAGGGACTTTTCCATTTCCCGAGCATCCGTTGATTGGGGGATCCCTGTTCCGAATGACAAGAATCAGACAATATATGTTTGGTTTGATGCTTTACTAGGGTAAGAACTGTTATTTATAACTTGTGCCTCTCGAACTTCCCCTGGCTCTGTTCTAAGAGCTTTCAGTTCCTGTCTATCACTATCAATGATTGTTAGGTTCTTTACTGATGGAAATACATTAAAGTTCAAGTTATGCACAATTATTTGTATGGAAAAAGTGGTAAAGAAAAATTCAGACTTCTGCCATATTGCATAATGTCTTTCTTAGATTGAATTGCTAATTACCTTACTAAAAAATTTTGCTATACTTTTTTTTCTTTTCATATGTGCAGATATATATCAGCGCTATCTGATGACCAGGAACAACCTGATTTACTAACTGCTGTTTCTTCAGGTTGGCCAGCTACACTGCACTTGATTGGTAAGGTATGTCTCCTTTTTCCTTCCTAATTCTTTAAATCTCTCTCTCTCTCTCTCTCTCTCTCTCTATGCTGTTTTACCTATCTTTTCCCTTTCTTTAAGTGAGAAATTTACTTGTCACAGTCCCTTTTTATAGCCAATCCCAACTCCTGGGAAAAGGCTTCAATTGTTTTGCCATAGTCTTGGGCACTTAGATACTGCAGCCATCTGCATTTTTGTGCATCCCTTATATTTGTTAATCATTGGATTTTCTTTTATGATTTTTAAAAGAGAAGACAGAATAGCAAAGCATTCAGTTTCATTATGTGGCTAATGATTTTGTTACTCTGTAGGATATTCTACGCTTCCATGCTGTTTATTGGCCAGCTATGCTGATGTCTGCTGGACTAAGCCTTCCCAAAATGGTATTTGGCCATGGATTCTTGACAAAGGTATTTGTATTTGGGCCTATTTATTATCTTGTGAGTCTTCTTGAGGTAACTGTGGTAGTCAGTAGTAACTTTGTTCAGTTTTGTCTCTTTTTTGGAGGAAATGCTAAGTTCAAATCTGACCAAAGCCACAACCAGAAATTGTGTTTTTCTCCCCCTTTTGTCTTTTGCTAGCTAGGCCATTTTCTTACACAATTATCATTGATTGTGATATTTATAAATATTACTATTATTATGATTATTATTATTTTCAACTGTAACAGTATTAGTAATGATAGTTCAAATAACACTGGTGGTGGTGGAGGACAAAACTCAACATTAACAATAAATAACCATAGTAATTATCATTTTTTTGTTAAAGTACCTTAATGCTTCAAATGTTTTTCTTAGAAAATAAGAGATCAATAACTGCAAACCGGCTGTAAAAGCAAGTTTGATACGAAGTCACGAACATCTAATAATGTTTCACCATATAACATTACTTTGTAAAATTCAGTTACACTGTGGAAGGTGGTGAAGAATGATTCAATATATGTGTAAAATTTGTTTGTATTATCAGTGTATATTTGCTAAACTCGGAAAATAATCACATTGATACTCAACATTAACATAATAATAGTAATTATTATTACTTCATTTAAGCTCCTTACTTCCTAAATGTTTACAATGGTTTTCCGAAAAGAATTACTTACAAATGAGAGTATATAAATAAATTGACTTTGAATTGGATAGTTGATTAAATTTAATCAATTGAAATTTAATTTGTATTTACAATCATTTGTTTCGTAAAAGATGGGGTCTCGGTGTGGAAAGGTCAGAAACTAAATTTGACTGTTTGTGACTAAGCAATATTTTATGAATCTGTTTCTTATTTAAATTTTATTTCATGCAGCAATGCTTTTTATTTTGAAAATGTTAGGATGGAATGAAGATGGGAAAGTCACTAGGGAATACGCTTGAACCAAACGATTTGGTTAGTAAATTTGGGACAGATGCAGTTAGATACTTCTTCCTCAGAGAGGTGGAATTTGGCAATGATGGGGACTATTCAGAGGAACGCTTCATCAATATTGTAAACGCACATCTTGCCAATACAATTGGTACTTCTTTGCCTTTGTTTTCATTGCTTGTAACACTGGGTAACATCATATTGCTTTTACATTTTTAATTTATATCATGATTCTAATGCTAAGTGTAATATGCATCTCCATCACAATTTTTGCAGGAAATCTTCTTAATCGTACCCTAGGACTTCTGAAAAAGAACTGCGAATCAACTTTGGTGGTGGATTCCACTACAGCTGCCGAAGGAAATGCGTTCAAGGACAATGTAGAGAGGCTGGTAAAGTCTCTAGAAAACTCTTGTATTTCTTTTTTTGAGGGAAAAACTCTAGTATTTCTATAATGTGTATGTTAATTTTGAAGTATGCCCTCTGACTTTAATGACAATGGAAACAATTTTGCGGCATTTTTTGCCTAGTGATTTACTCGGTGCTGAAGGCTGCTTCGTTGCCTGACAGCTTATATTGTAATTTGTTATTCTGAATGCTAGGATTTCCAAATTAAACTATTGTTTTCACATTTCGGAAAAGAGCTCTGTGGTGGAATTGATTTTAGGAAGGATGCTAACTTTTACTTTATCATGTGTTCTAGGCTTCTAGGTTTTTGGACGTCGTAGAATAATTCATCCTTCACTAGATTAATTAACCTAAATAGATGAAAGTGAGGAAGAAATATGATATTCAATTTTGATGGATTGTTAGAGGCCAATAACAACTCTTTATATCTGAGTCCCAGAAAATTGTATTCATGTTATTATGTTTGGTTATATTACAAACAAACATGAAATGATTATTGTTTACAGGTTATAACATTAAATTGGTAGAATTGTTGCTTCGTATTAACAGACTGACCATTGGTTTATGTCGTGAGTCGTGGTTCTATAATTGGCAGCTTTCATATTTTAGACCCATTCTTTTCACCCTTGTTCATTAGTTGTTGGACTTGTCTGTTACCCAGAGTTTGATCAATGTTCACATTTGTAGGTTGATAAAGCTCATATTCACTATGGAAATCTCTCCTTGTCATCAGCTTGTGAGGCTGTTCTGGAGATTGGCAATGTTGGTAATTCTTATATGGATGAGCGTGCACCATGGTCTCTCTTTAAGCAAGGGGGTACTGCTTTTGAATTAGCCGCTAAGGTAAGCTTAATCATCATGTCACTTGGTTTCTGTTGCCATTGAAGATAAGCAAATGCCTAAACAAGATTTTTCACTTATATGATGTTGAAGCAGGACCTTGTAATTATATTAGAGACAGTGCGAATTATTGCGATTGCACTTTCCCCTGTTACGCCGAGCTTGAGTTGGAGAATATATGAACAACTTAGCTATTCCAGGGACCAATTTGATGCAGCAACCTGGGTCTCTCTCCCTTCTCTCTCACACCCACACACACACACACAAATTACACAAATTGTGTCTTCTGTTCTGGTTTCTGATTGAAGTTGCTTTGCATTGTAGAGAGACACCAAGTGGGGTGGGCTTAAGGGTGGCCAGGTCATGGCTCAACCTAAACCAATCTTTGCTAGGATTGAAAACCAAACTGAAGTGGAAGACAAAGGAGTTGATGCTGGAAAAACTGTGAGAAAAAATAAAGCCAAGTTGAAACAGGCTCAAGAAGTTGTTGGAGCTTAGATATTAATCTATCTTAGATGTTTTTCCCTTTTCTAAATTCGTTTAATGTATCACTAATTCTTTTGCTACACAAACAAATATTTAAGTACATACATTATACATATGCAAAAACGTATTTATGTGCATGATGTTTGTGTATGTATAGAAATTTTGAATGGAAATTCAATTTGGCTTAAATGTTTTTAATAATGACAAACAAAAAGGAGATGGTATTATCAATTTTATAAAGGGTAAAATATGTTTTCAGTCCCTACAAAATTGGGTCCTTTTAAGTTTAGTCCCTACATTAAAGAAATAGGCGTTTTGGTCCCTATCTTATTTTTCCGTTTTCATTATTAGTCTCTGACGTTAAATGGTGCTGAAGGGCAAACGGAATGTTGACGTGGCATCACCTAGTTGGCATTTTAAATGATGTGGCACTATTTGGCTGTTCATGACTTTTTGTTTTATTAATTTTTTTAGGATTTAGCTCATCTCCCCAAATCATCTTTCCCTCACCTCCCCCATTTCCCCCGCCCCACCAGCTTACGGCAGTATTGCGACCAACACCACCATTGCGTCTCTTCCTCTCCAGCTTACGACTTCGACAATATTGCGACCAACACACCACTATTGCGATTTGCATCCAACCGTTACTTAATCTTTTTTTATGCTATGATTTAAAATGCACCAATAGTGACGCCATATCATTTAAAATGCCACCTAGGTGGCGCCACGTCAGCATTCTGTTTGCCCCTTCAGCACCATTTAACGTCACGGACTAATAATGAAAACGAAAAAATAAGATAGGGACCAAAACATCTATTTTTTTAATGTAGGGACTAAACTTAGAAGGACCCAATTTTGTAGGGACTAAAAACATATTTTACCCTTTTATAAATGATGGTATCATCAATTTGTTGCCTGCAACCAAGGTTCTATTTTTTTAGCAATTTACACATTAAACATGTTTTTAATTGAGAGACGCAAAAAATTTTTTTAATTTTTCCGACGAAAATAGTTACACCACTTGACCCAAGCTCGATCAGACAAAGCCAGGCAAATGGACAACGATGGTGCGCGCATGATGGTTGATGCACCTCTGTTAAAGTGTCTATTATCTTCAATATGGGACTTCTCAATTTTTTCCAATCCATACACCTGGAAAGGAATTACCTGGAATCTTTACCGTTATGCCACTCAATAGGTTTGGAAATCACTTTACAAGTTTAATATAGATAGCATACAAAGTCATTATTCCTTCCCAAATTTTATATACATAGCAATTAATAGAATCATTATTCCATTCCCATACATATACTCAACGTGTTTGGAAATCAGTTTACAAATTATTTAATAAAATCTTTATATGTATTTATAACTCTTAATATGTTATATTAAAATATATTTTTAAAACTTATGTCAAAATGTCAATCTTAAATTATGAAATCAAAAATAAGATTAATTTTTTTTTTTGGCATTTTTAAGGTGTGAAAAAAAATTCATAACTCTGTGACGTGTGAATTTATGACAATATGTCTATTTTTATCAGTTTTTAGTAGTGTTACGGATCATGCGGGCCAACTAGTGACCCCTTGGTCCGATCATTGACCCAGTGACTCGGTGACCTCACCGGGTCAGTTTTAGTAACATTGTTTCCATGGGTGTATTCTTAACAAGCACATGCTTTAATTGCCCTACACGTCTATCCCAAATATAGTGAACGCTCTAGGAACTCTGCAAAAAGTTCCATAGGAACGGCCTCACTTCCACATTCACATAGGTGAGTCTATCAAGAATACTTATGTAGCTAGGTACTCCACTCCACAAAGAGTATAGGTCTCATTAAGAGTTTCTATTAACTCATCCTTCATCGCTTTAGGAATTCTGCTTCTTGATTTATAATCGTGTGTCCATCTTGTATCACTTCACAACTTATTATTACCCATTGAACCTAATTCTAGGGATCTCCAGCTTTTGGGTAGGGTTACTATCATGAGTGACTCATGGTTCTAAAGGCAATAGTCTGATCCTTTAAGATGTGTTTTGGACTTTCTTTCTAGCTAATCATTTCGTCAAGGGATCAACTGAATTTTGATCAGTGGGTAAATGTTCCACTCTCACAACTCTCTTTGAGAGAAACACTCTAGTAATGATGTGCTTAAGATGTATTTATCGTCTCTTACCATTGTAATAGTGATTCTCCATTTTGTAATAGACACGGTACAAATATCGTTTTTTTGTGGTTTTCGGTTTGGGTTGGTTCGGTTTGCAGTTTTCTATTGGGTTGATTCTGTTATGAACACCCCTAATTAGGATGTTAGCGCCACTTTTTCTATGGACAAATATTAGTATTATACTTTACCATTCTCTCACTACTTAAAGCTTTGGCCTATACTACTAAATTTTATCTATGCAGTTGAGTTAATGCCCAGCCTAAAAGTTGGATTACTAATGATCTAGTTCTACGCTCACCAACAAAAAAATATTTATCATTACGCCTCACATAGTGACAAAAAGACCAAACTTTAAGCTTCTAACTTTGAAATAAAAATCACAACTAAAGATTTACTTTAAGCCTAATTCATTTAAAAAAATACTTTTAGTCTAATTTATAAGGAATCAAGGGGATAAGTTATCTCAGGAGTTCAATGTCTCACTACTTTTCTATGCATTGTGGGAGATATGGAAAGTAAGGAATGAAAAGGTCTTCAAGAATATATCCCCTAACCCTATGCAGGTAGTAATGTTAGCAAGATGCAATGTAAATGAAAGATTTCACAACATGGAAGAGGAGCATTTAGAAAGAGATACTGCCAGACCAGGGAGGACTGGATCTCATTGGAGACCTCCACCGAGGGACTCAGTCAAAGTCAATATAGATGCAGCATTCAACAAACATAATGGTAAGGGTGCAATGGGTATTGTTATCAGGGATTTAGAAGGTACCTGCCTTACAGCTGCTGCAAATTCTCTCTCTGCACCATCCGCTCTGGTAGCTGAAGCTTTCGCCCTCAGGCACGCGATCAATTTGGCTGCAAATCTCCAGATCCCCTCGGTCATCTTTGAGGGAGATAATTTGAGCCTAATTGAGAATTGTAGGGGAAGAGGGGTGCTGCAAGAAGTCAAGGATTTTCAAAGATATTCTCGCATTGAGGTCAAGCTTCCAACACTGTCATTTTGAATGGACTCACCGTGAAGGGAATGGTGTTGCGCATACTATTGCAAGTCTGGCGAGTCAAGGAGTCCTCATGGGAAATTGGTTAGCATCACCTCCAGCAAGTCTCCGGCAAGCTATCGGGAAGGATCGGAGATTGATTTGGGAAAGAGGAGAAATCTAAGTGCTGCACCATCTGTGTGGTTGTTGAGCGAATAGTAGCCACTACAGCTGAATCCTTAGGGCATTGTAGTTGCTGAGCTTCATCGGTCAAGATTTGCAATAATTGAGGTTGATGGAGTGGTTGAAAATGAGTCAATAGTTTACTGAATTAGGGTTATTTTCGGTTGTGTGGCTTACAGTGTAAGGGAATCTTTTTGCCTTTTTGGGTGTATTCTTGCTGGCCTAGTCATTGGGGGTGTTGTCCCAATTGCTAGACCCAATAGAAAATCAGGATTTTAGTATGGGCCTTTTGGTCTTTAGTTTCTTTTGTATTTCTGTTGTCTTAGCCCATTGGATGCCCATTGGTTGTTAGTGGGCCAGTGTTGCTTTCGAGTTGTATTGGTTTGGGCCTTGCCCAGTTTCATCTAATCAAACAACTTTTGGACAAAAAAAAAAATTGACCCAACACAAATAAAAATAAGGTAGACTCTAATTCAAAAAATAAATAAATAAGGTAGACTCAATACTTTTATTCTGACTCAGAAAATGGAATGAATGATTTCCGGTAAGGTAACCGTTGTGGGTAGCCATACAATCGAAGAGGTTGGAAACCATCTATTTTTGAGGGTTTCCAGTAAGCCATTTTTAAACACCTTCATGTCAATTTCCGCATTACACTTTCGAGACTTTCGAGTGGGGAAAATCGAGTTCTCTCCATCCATCTGAAGGTACACTCTGCTCTGATTACAAGGGGAGGAGGACTAAAAGGAAGCGGGGGAGGAGATATAGAAGGAAGCCTACGAAGGCGAGGTGGCAGAGGAATACCGGAGAAGTCCTCGAAGAAGGGAGTGGAGGAGTACCTGCAAAAAATTATTCAATTTAATATGTTTATTTATCTTCTTTTTTTTTACAATGTTTTATTAGTTAGATGATAGTTGAATTTTTATTTATTTTTGATATCTTATTATAGTGAAAAAAATATTAGTTAGAGGATAGCTGAAAACAAAATAGCATTTTCAATACCAGGAATAGTAGCATATTTGTTGAGCACCATTGATAAAAAAAAACCATTTTTGCTTTAATAAATGATAGTTAAATGAGAATATTTTTATTACATCCCAATCTACATAAATATCCATCAATATCAGTTTGTTTTAACTTTTAATAATTGATAGCTCAATGAAAATATTTTTTTGTCAAAAAAAGTTTGTACAACAAGAGCAAAATGAAACTAAAAATGTAAAAGGCATAGGGTGTTTACCACTTTTGATGCTTCATCCAACTTTTATTTGTATCATTAAATTCCAAAAAAGAATGTTTATCTAGTAAAGAAGGCTGAACACCCAAGGTGAACATGTCATCTCATTTTATCGCAACGAAGAATACAAGAGTTGCGTAGTACAATAAAGACTTGAACATAATAGAACACAAGATAGAATTGTAGCGAGTTTCTTTCTGCGAAAAAAAAACCCTAGCGCCTGTGCTGTTAACCGACCCCATCGACCTCCTCAACCGGTTCGTTCCATCGCAATCAGAAGCTCCTTTGTTTCACTCCTTCTCGCCGATCCACCAACCATGCCTGACTGTACCGCAATCAATCAAGGTTGTGAGAAAATGAAAAATCTTGTTGCGAAGGAGAAACAGAAACAAAAACGTTTGGTGATGCGTACATCTGCTCCACTCCGCCATAAAGATCGTGAGGAAACAAAAAATGTTGTTTCGAAGAAAACACGTAATTTCAGGTGCCTGAAATGGAAACCGACACATATCGCCGATCCACCAACCATGCCTAACCCTATCTCTACTCCATGCCCCCATGAAGAAATTCGTCCAGCAGCAGGTTGGGATTTGCTTCAAATGTGGTAAGAAAATAATGTGCTGAGTCTGATGACTATGAAGGAATATGTTCCGGAGAAGAAACATAGTTTGGGGATGCTGGAAGAATATCTTATCGAGCTTGATGAAGACCTTGAAGAACGTAAGGCAAGAGCACTTGAATAATCAGGATGCTAATTGTAAGGGTAAAAAGTGTGCGTGTTTATAAGAAGAATTTGAATATGGCTATCAGTACGTAAATTGTAAGGGCGAAGATTTCTTTGCATGTCACTTTGATTTTTAGGGATTGCGTTTGTACAAGGAACAAATTTGATGGCTGTAATTCTGCTTTTGGATACTTTGATGAATTTGAAGGCAACGCCAAAATGACCAGTAAAACAGCTTGATATATTTGTAGATAGATGAATGTAGTACATGCTTGTTGTTGGTTGTGTGACAACAATTATTCTAAGGCAGTAGTATGATAACTATTGGGAGGGGACGAATCTGCTTGCATGTATTTTGGTAAAGAGGAGTAAAAAATAAAATACTAAGTGATGGATTTTTATAAAAGGAATAAAAACACACTAAACGTAAAATAGATCAAGATGAAGCTAGAGAGATAAGGAGGATATGAATGAACCTCAAAGAGGGAGAACGGCAGTGGAGGCTAGAAACATCAGGAAAGAGAGAGAGCTATGAGGGTTAGGAGAGAGATGAGGAATTTGGGGATATATATAACCTCAACAAAACCATCGGATCTAATCTAACTCTCACTAATATTTCTTCACCACCTTTTGATTTGATTTCATATTTTGAGCAATCTCTATTATACTAAACCATAGGTTTTACAAGTACACGTCCACGTCACAAATTCACAAATAAACACCTCAGATCCAAGTCAATTCCACGTCCGCAAAATTCATGACACATCAACGTCCAGTAGTTTCCACTATTTAGAATTGTCATATCGAACGGTTAATGTTTGAAAGAGGAAGATTCAAGCTAACAAATAAAGGCTGTGATTTGCCAAACTTTCATGATCAATCTCAACGGTTCAGGTGGCACAAAATTTCGGCTGAGTAAAAAAGGCAATCATTTAATACAATAATTGTGTCTATGTTCTACCATTTAAACTATTTGATGACCAGTAAATGATATCCCACCAAAATTGGGTCTACATTTGATCAAAAATGGTATTCACACCAACATAATTGGCAACATTTCAAAATTGTAATTGCACCATGGTTATGAAATTCGAAATTTACTAAAATATAAAAGACCACTAATGAAAATAGCAAAAATTCAAATTTTAATTGTTGATAAAACTTTGCAATCTAAAATCCAATACAAGTTATTCTTTTGTTACCTGTCAAAATGCAAAAAAAAAAAAAAAAGAAACGTTCCATCGAAATATAATTAACAAAATACCTTAAACTTATACCAATCTTTTTATTTTTTAAAATATTTCTACGTTAAAATATTTTTTTAATTGCAGAATATTTTGATTTTGTAAATTTATTCATATTAATTTTAAATTCAAGAGCGTAAAAAGACTTGACCAAAAACGTAAAAAAATACTATTGGAATCCAAAAATCGGTATTAAAGAACCAAAATTTACATCCAAATTCTTGAGTCTTGGGATTTAAAGTTTGGAGCTGAGATTAGTATCTTTAGGTTATGCTTAGGTATTTCTGAAATGATATTATCCAATATTACTAAATAGAATTTGGAAGTCCCTAGCTATTACTCATGCAACATTGTTTTATAGTATAAGCTTTTGCTCCTTATTATTTGAAATAACTTTTATGTAATTCGACTTCTCAATTTTTGTTGAAATGATTTATGCATATGCATTCCTCTTATGTAACTGTGAATTCAAGTTGCCACTAAAATTTAAAGTATATATATATGCCGCGACAGCCAGAAGTATAATAATATACTCCAATGTGATGCATTAATATTTTTTTTTTGACAATAATGTGATGCGGCAATATTAACATGAACAAAATGTGTCATTGTTAAATCTAATTGAATACCTACATGATGAATTACAATTTTTTTTTGAATTCAAACATGTCATTGTTAAATGCCGAAATCTTTTTTTTACTAAAGTATAGTAGATGATCCTGTAGTATAGAAATTTACTATTCATACACATATGTTATATGTCAAAAAAAAATGTAATAATAATTTCTTCCAAATTAAATTAAAAAAGTGATGTGTGCCCGTGCATCATGATTTATAATGTTATGTTACGCCCATCCTCTCAAAAAAACAAATAGCATACGGCCCCTTGGAGTTTGTCCATTCCAAACAATATAATAACCTCAAATGCAACAAATATAATACAAACACTCTTTATCCACATAAGTTTGAAATAAAAGTGTTTAAGTTTGTACATCGTTATACTTACAACTTTAATATTTATATTTATTTATTTTTCCTGCAAAAAATTAAATTTATTAAAAAAAAGAGAAAAAAAGAAAATAGAAAAGAGGCCA
This sequence comes from Astragalus glycyphyllos, assembly GCA_963573325.1. Taxonomy (NCBI): domain Eukaryota; kingdom Viridiplantae; phylum Streptophyta; class Magnoliopsida; order Fabales; family Fabaceae; genus Astragalus; species Astragalus glycyphyllos. The sequence goes on along the minus strand of OY754308.1, from coordinate 55,101,909 downwards.
CCGGGGGACTAGACCAAAACACAAGGTAAGGAAAAAAGATAAAGCAAAAATAGGAAACCCCTAGAGACAAAAGATAAGACAAATTAAAGGACTAAAAACAATAGACAAATCAAAAAGAGATGGAGGCAGAATTTGCCCTTGAGCGAGTATCATAGCCAACGACCACTTTCTGTTTTTGCCGCCATTTCTTCTTTGTAGTCTTAGATACAACCGGTTCAAAAGTATCTGTAGCCACAAGATCACCAACATCATCTGACCCATTACCACAAAGCTTTCTTAAAATTTTCATGTCAGATGCTACTACTTGATTAGAAGAAGCAGCAGACTTTGAGGCATTTAGCGAATCTTTCCTAGTGGTGAGAGGTTGAGTGGAGGATGAGTCAACCTCATCTAAGACATCGCCCCAAAACTTTTCAGATATTCTCATGTCAGCTACTACTACTCGATTGGAAATAATATTTATATTTAATTTGAATACCACCACCATCAAATAAGACTCATATTTTTTAGACTAAAAAATTAAACTTATATTTAACATTATACACAACTTTTTATTTTTCATCTAATTATATCAATGATTATCGAATTACACTTTAATTTTTTGATTCTAATAAATAAATCTACAAATGTAAATGCCTTTATTCCCTAAAGTAGAAATTTATAATACATAATTAAAAACATTTACAATATATATATATATATATATATATATGCATATATCTATATATACATACATACACACATCATTTTAATGATAAAAAAATTTCAAATTAAATTAAAAAAAGAAGATGCATGCCCGTATACACACTAGTTATTTTAACATGTTGCATGGTCAAAAGTTTTATTTTATTTTTTCTAATTCATCCAAAAAAGTGTCAAGTGTGTTTGTCCTAGAGGAGAATGCATATCAGTCCCGTCCGAATTTTCATAGGGGCAATCTGAACCGTTGGCTAAAAAGCACAATATGTGTGATCACTTCCTGGCCAATCAGCACTCGACACCCTCCCACACAAAAAGGTACCTATGTTGTATGCAACATGACAATTACACACAAAAGCCCTTTTTACCCTATTAAATTCATTTGAAACCACACTTTTATTCTTTGTATAAAGAAAGTCTAATATTAACTCAGAATGTTATTTTTTTTACATGTTAGTTGTGTTATTTCTATTTTCAAACAAAGTTGTATCAACCATTTAATTCAAAATGCAAGAATTCTATTTCAAGCTTATTGACTCATTTTATTTATTGTATTTTTAAAAAAAATCGAGAAAACATGCTACAGGCAAACAAATTTAATTCGATAATATTATCCCCTATGATATTATTTTACTACTATTATTAGTTGTTTTTTTGATGTGTTAGTTGTGTTATTCCTATTTTTTTTATAAATTGGCATCTTTGAGTTCAACGACAGAGATTAATCCCTCGATTTAACACTGTTGTATGTTTAATGCTAGATTCAAACCCATGATATTGGTTAAGCTGGAAGAGACCCTATCATCTCATCTAAGTGCTCTTGGGTATGATTTATTCCTATTTTCCGAGTTTTGATAAATTGTTTTTAATTAACCATTTTGTTTTTTATTATTGGATTTCAGGCCTGGATTTTATGGTATTTTCCTACCCTAGTTGAGAGGAGGGCGGGTGGTGTAATGGAGGGACCACTGTGTGGACGCTGGAGGAAGAAGAAGTCAGACGCTGTGAACCTATTAGATTATAGGCAGCTGCTTGATGGGCTGACCTCCGATGATGTCTGTTGGCGACCATTTGAGGGGCGCTGGGGGGATAGAGACTATGAGATGATTTCACTGTACAGGGGCTTCATCATCTGGGGGACATCAGAGTTCCCTACATGCCTGATAGGTGCCTGCGACAGTTTAGGTATGTGCAGGGCATCCCACGTACCCCTCTTACTGGTCGTCCGGCCCATGCAGACGTCCTCTTTCAGATTGCGCACTACTTGCCGTTAGTGCATGACATTCTGGCGGCTACCCGTCCTGTTGAGGAGTTGGGTGAGGTTGGTCCAGTCTACTTGCAGTGGTATGTGAATGCGTCGATTCTGAGACTCTTACCTCAACAGCACCACCACCAGCACAGGCAGCACCACCACCACCTGAGGAATGGGCGCACAATATGGCAGATTTGGTTAGGAATGGGCTTCGTCGTGGACATATTAGTATATGGGCACCACCACGTACACTGACCTTTATCAGTTGTTGCAGAGGCTAGGGCTTGATGACTAGGGAATTTTCTGTACTTTTATTTTATGTTTGCACTTTTGTGGATTTTATGGGCACCACCACGTACTTTTATTCTATTTGTACTTTTATTTTATGTTTCTACGTTCTTGCGAGTTTCCTTCAAATTGCGGTCAGTCGATTTCATTCATGCGATAAAACAACGTTACATATCAGTCCATTTCATTCATGCGATAAAAAAAGTTACATAAAAGATAAAACATAACAAACTAAACCCTAATCCTAATACTCCGGTGCTCGCAGACGACGTAATATCTCGTTCACGCTCCGTTGTGTTTCCATGTACATCTCCAAAGGCTTATACCCCATAAGCCTGTCATGAATGTCGAACATGTTCGCCACGTCTTCGTCGGTCTTGATAGACATGGACGAGTAGGAAATACAACCATCATCTCCACGATCGGGTTTCCGATAAGTGATACCAGTGACGTCACGGTCGTCCCCAATCACTTGTACTTTTGACCACACTTTATCCTTCAAACTATCAAACCCCATGGCGCGGTCGATTCGACATAACTCCGGCTTCAGACTCCAAAAGTAGACCCCATCTTCTCTCATCGTGATGTTGCCCCCATAATGTATACCGCAGAGCCTATTCTCAGCAGACCATTGTGTTAGGCAAATCTGCATTCTTGATGTGTGAGAAATGTATTTGAGAGTGAAATTTTGGTGTGAAAAGAATGAGGGTGGGGGTGGGTATTTATAGATTTTGGCAATGATTATCAACCGTTGATATTTCGGTGCAATCTACACCGTTGATTAACATTGGAAGTCAAATCGTAACCGTTAGATCAACAATTTTTTTTTTATAAAAGTCGTATATACCTAGGGGGTGTATATACGACTTTGTAACATACAAGTCATATGTACCCCCACACATACGTATATACGACTTGTATCTCACCAAATTGTATATACCTATGTGTGGGGGTATATACGACTTGTGTGTTACAAAGTCGTATATACACCCCCCCCCCCTTAGGTATATACGACTTCATTTTTTGCTTAGATTTCGTATTTAGATATTTTTTACATATATACGATTTGAATTAATCAAAGTCGTATATATGTATGGTATGGTATATACGATTTTGGCTCAAATTTTTTAGGGGTATTTTTGTCTAAAAAAACTTGTGGGGGTATATGGGAAGATGGTGGGGGTACAAAAAAAAACCAAATGGTAATTTGGCTACAATAGCAAATTGGACCCTAAAGGCCCATATCCAAAACAAAAATCCAAGACATATCATTAATAAAAATCGAACAAAAATTTGTGAAAGAAGAACAAAATTTGGCTAATTCAACCACAACAAATATTTATTCGACGCCAAAATAGTGATTAGGAGGAAACATAATAAAATTCATTATTTGAAACTATGAGTGACTTGTACTTCTACAGACTCAAATTTTATTTTGACCCCATTGGCACGAGCTTTCATTCCAAGAGAGGAGCAGCAGCAACTTGATCCATTTCAACCTTGACATTGATAGGTGAGTTGTTTGTGTTCCTTGCATTCCCTGCCTGATCAGAAGAAATGGGAACTAAGGTGAGTTGACCATTTACCATTTGAGAGCAGAAATTCCTCTTTCGAAATTTGGACTTAAGCCTATTCTTTCTCTGAGCTTTGCTTTCGTACTTGTAGTGACTACGTGTATGAGCAGCAAAGCATTTTGGGGTAAAGAATTGTTGATTGCACCTTGAGCACGTGTATGGCCCATTTTTCTGGTGTGAAACATTGTGGATTTGACCATCACCCACATCATCTGAAACAACATTGTTGTTCATGTTATCAACCCCATCAACAACTGTTGGGTGATTGCTTCTCTTCTGCAAATAAATTTCAACAAAAGAGTTATTGGTGAACATATTTGTATGACATGACAACATGTCTGCGAGGAGTATTGGTGAATATATTTGTATGACGTGACAACATGTCTCTGGTCCTTATTATAAGAAAACTTTGCAGTTTTAGGTTCATTAAGTAACTGATGTATCTGCCTTATATTATAGACCAGATACATTAATTATTCAATAAACCTAAAAGTGTACAATTTTTTTATAATAGGGAATAGAGGAAGTAAGATTTTGATGAGAATATTTATAAATAGACATAGATCCAAGAGGATAAGGATTGTAACTAGAATTATTTTTACCGATTTTGATGCATTGTCGACTATCACACTAATTGATTTGTTGGAAAATGAAATTTGAACTGGTCCGACGTGATCATCTGCAAGTCCAAGGGCCCTAAACCAAGGTGAAGAGTTTCTCATGGCGGTGGCGTAGCACTAGTGAAAGGAAACAAAAGAAAACAGTGAAGAATGTAATTCAACGCTCGCAGTGTGTTGTAATGGCTTTTGTAGGTCATTTTATAGCAGGGTGGTATTAACTATGTGAGAGGGAGAGAATTTAATACCCATTGCAACATTTATTGGTGAGAGTAATTAAAACATTAATTTTGATTCATTTTAATATGTTGTCATTAATATTATTTTTAGGAGAAATCTACCAATTTGTGTTTTTCTTTGTTGTAAGAAAATTTAGGTGAGTTACATTTAAAAAAAATAGGTGACTTTTTTTTTGGTTACATGTCATTGGTGACTTTGGTACTAGTTGCTCGAAGGTTCAAAGAAAACCTCAAGGGTCAAATAGTCATACTTATTCGAATTTGACCAACATTTATTCACATCCTATCCTATAAACTTGTGTAACACAATAAAAATGAATCTTAATTAGTAAGAAAAACGAATATTTTTTAGATGCGTTGACCCGACTATTTTATTAATAGAAGTTGCGCGAAGAAAATATCTATTTATACCAAAAAAACTCGTCCTATGCACGTTATAAGAATATGCCCTTATAATTAAGTTGTTAACATGGATTTATATAAAATGTCCATTTCGTTTTTATTAAGTGTAAATAATTGTTAATATTTTATACATAATATAAAATATTTATAAGAATTGTTGTTTATGAAAACTTCTATAAAGTGATTTGTAACTCCTTTTTCATGTTTAAACTAAAATGATTTTGTTGTCTACAATTTTAATAATGACAACATTGATTGCAACCATAATACATGGCGTCTAATGTTTTTTTTATAGACAAAGTGGTTAGAAATTAGTGTGTTAGTAGTTAGAGGGGAGGGGGGAGCGGGGCTCGAACCCCGTACGCCTACATTTTCATCAACGATGTCTCTTTGACTCAACCACGAGAGCTATCCTTCCGGGACCATGGTGATGTGGTATTGCATCGGCCAATGAAAATGAAATGCATCTACAATGTTTATTTTTCGGTAAAACATTCTGAATTAACAAAAAAAAAGTTTTAGAATTAATAAATAATAAATAATATATAACATTGTTGAAAATATTCAACGCATATTTAATCTGGATTATGATTGTCTCCAACTAGTATGGAACCCGTGCGATGCACGGGGAGCAATATCCCAGAGTATATTAGTTATAGAAAAAGTATCATACTGTATAACGACTATTGGATGTTATAAAACCGGTTCTCTCAATTTTTTACTTTACGAAAAAGAATAACAAAAATGAAGCTAATGTCTTTAGTTAGGACATTTAAATTATTAAAAATTATTTAATTATTTGAAACCTATTTTAAAAAGTTTTGTAATACACAATTTAGTTTATGAAATTTCTATTGTGGTCATTGTAGTCCTTGGCATTTACAAATTATCAATTTATTACAGAGCAGTAGTATTATTATACCAATTAATAAGCTCTTTTTTACAAAGTACAGGGACTAAATATATATATATATATATATATATATATATATATATATATATATAGTATGGACTAAATTAGCACACAAAGTACAGGGCTAAGTAAAATCTTACATGAAAAGTAGAATAGTGTGTAGACAATATAGGAAGTTAAAATTTTACTGTTAATAGTAAAATGATCAAACATACATGAGTAAAAAAAAAATGGAAAAAGAATACATGAATTAAAAAACGTATATAAAGAATTTAACTAATAAAAATTATTGGGATTTTTATAAATTTATGTTTTTAATATAATTCCACCAAAACGTTATCCATAATTAGAAGATAAACAACATTTATTTCAAAAAATATAATGCACAAACTAATTGTGACAATTCATTTTCGGCTGTTATTATCTCCCTTTTGATTTTCCATGTAATATATGTTCCAAGTTGAATATATAACAACTGCAACAAAAACATATAGGTATAAAATATAATATAATAAGGTGATTGAAACTATGGCTCAGTACAATACCCACCAATAGTTGAATTGAAAGCAACCGGTTCAAAAAAAAAGGAAAGTGCCCATTTATTTAGGCTCTTCTGAAAACAAACAAAACCTAGTTTCACCGATTCATCATGGTACCCATTTTTTTAGCTTTACCTCCTTGTATTCCTATTCTCACTGTCAATCACCGTCAATCGGTGATACCAATAAGCTGCGTTTCTAATTGGCATCACCGATTCCATGCTAAGTGTTGACTATCTCTACAATGTTGTAAATTTTCCTTGACTTGTGAACAGATATGTGAAATGTGATGCTTCTACTGTATCTTCTTTATGACTGTTTGTTTGTTGTTTCTTGATTAATAGGTTGAATTTAATCTTTTTCCAGCTTGTGATATTTTATCGTTAAGCGTTGTGCTCAAATTTATCGAAGATTGTGCGATAATGATGAGGGAAAGATGACTATTAATAGGCGGATAACAAAGTAAATTCAATCTGCATTCCCAAGTAAGTAATATTTCAAAATTGCATTCAGTTTTGTGTCTTTGATTGTTGTTATTTTTGTTAGGATGTACTTCAATAAAAGGCTACATGAAATTCATTCAAGAAAAAAAGTCTTTTAAAAAAACCTTACTATCAAAACAGGATATGAGGATGAACCTGTTGTTAAAATACGTGGCTCAATTGAATCTTATTTGACACATGATCATTGACCATACTTATTGACATATAAAAATCATTCAACATTGTAGTTAGTTGATGTACACCAGTAATTAAAACTGCTGTAGTAACCCAGCAACACTTCAAAAACTAAAATATAAAGGAATGGCATCAAACAATTGCCAATAAGATGAAACTATATAATAAATATTTAATCCACGGTTGATGAATGAATTATAGATTGTCAAAGACTTCAGGATAAACCACATTCTTCGTACTACTACTCACCTTTTCATCTTCATCTATTATTAAAAAGGTCAATCCTTTCCTTGACCTTACTCTGGATAACGCTGGCCATGAGTAAAAACAGGTCTTTGTAGATATAACCCTACGTGTGAAGGTGATTGGCCTTGACTTTTGTTTATAGTCATGGAAAAACAGAGTGACAATGGAAATTGTTTTCTTTGGAATTTGAAAGGTAGGCCTGGATCAGATGGGATCAGATTCATTCTAGGGATCAAAATTTTATCCCCAACATGTGCGCCAGTTATTACTGTGGCACCAATGACATTAGATCCTAAGTGTGTGACTACCAACTTGGTACCATTACATAACCCTGTTGACTGATCAATGTTTCTCATTAGAATCACTGGAACACCGATCTTCAATCGCAGTTCGTGACTTGGGATACCGGAACATTTAATTTCATTCAAAAATTCAGTTGTAAACCATTCACCTCTGACCTCATCCTGTTCATCAGAATGACACACTGAATCTGAACTAAGATACTTCTTGTCATCACCGGGTATGACAGACAACACAAAATCGTTAACCTTTTGAACTGCATCTAAAGTAGGTGCTAGGATTCCCCGTTCTTTAAAATGCTGAAAATCACTCATGTTTTGCAATATATTAGGATACGCAAAATCAACCAGTGAGCACATAGGGTCATCGCAGTCCTTGATTAGCAAATCTTCTGGTATATCAATCTCCAGCTCACCATTTTCGTTTCCACTTCCTTTCCCATCTCCAATCTCGAGAATCCATTTTGAAAAATCGGCAAGCTGAGCCTGTTCATAACTGTTAATTGAGCTTTTAAGTCTCATATTCTTAGTAAGCCTCATTACCTCACAGCTCCCCCAAATTTTGGAAGAGTTAATGGCTGCACCTACAATGTCATCCCCCAATTTTTTTCCTGAACCTGTCATGATCACATTCATTATCTTGTCATACACATTTTTTTGCTCGTCGATCATCCTCGCCAAGCTTTCAAAATGTAATTTTGCCATTTCACTTTCGATCATAGTTGAGCTCATCAGCAATAAGTCTATATATTTTCAAATTGATGAATGTCTTAAATATCTGGAAATGGCATAGATGAGTAGTCCTTCAATGAGCTGCCATTAGCTTGTAGCAACTTTTCTATTTCAATAAGACAGATTTTGAAGCTGGTCGTCTCCGATATTAAGTTCTGCCAATACAAACATCAATTGCTCAGACATAACACATTATTTATTAAACAAACTAATAAGGACATTGACAAAGAGAGAGAGGAGAGAAAACAAATTAACCTTGCATGTGCAAATCTCTTCGCCTATCATATACAATCCCATCTGAAAGCAATTTCCACGTGCTGCTCCATTCCTTCTGGTATTGAAATTGTATGCATAGATAAAAAAGTTACGAATAATCTTTGCAACTGATGCCCGGAATACAGTGTGCTTGCCTCAGTTATCCCATCAATAAATTCCTTGTCATCAGTCAATAACCCCAGTTTAGCACATGTGTTTTGAAACGTCACCTTTTGGGACAATGTCAACAAAACGAAGGGTTTGAGAAGCCATAACTTAGGGTTTTGAAACAGTGACAAAAGTATTGAGTGATTTATAGGTAATTTATAAGGGTGTGTGTGATGGTTGTCCAAGTAATCCTAGCATGATTTCAGGAAAATTGATTAATTAACCTATAATTATGCGAAAATTAAGTAATTTGTTATTACACCAAAATAATTCGCATTAACCAATTTCCTTATTTCTAATGACAGGCACTAAATTAGGCAATGATTCCAAATTCTGCCACAATACTCCAAAATGTGGTGAGCTGGAACCATTGAGTTTTGAGGAAATTGTTCATATTGGTATTGCTTGTCCAAGAAGATTGATTTCACCATTGATTTGTTATAAGGTAATGGCCTTTTTTAAAAATATAAAATTAAATGTATATGATGCCAAATATAATAATAGAATAATTTGTATTAATTTCGAAATCAGGGTTAATTATATGGTTGTAATAATAATGGTGCTGATCTTGTGTTGTTTTTCTTGCAAATCAGCTATTAAAATTTGCTATTTTTTTGGAGGAATTTTTGTCTTGAGTGAATTTTTTCCATAACAGAAATTTTTGCTTATTGGTATCAATTGCATTGTTTAAATTTTTTTAATTATTCATTTCGTTGTCCTTCTTCCTAATTATGTAGATTGGTTATAGTTATTTTTTTTCAAATGTGCAGGAACATGATTAGAGGCTACTGTGAAATGGTATCATTCATTCATTAAGTTGGTATGAATTGTTTTTGGATGGATTCAAATCGTATTTGAGTTGGGTTGTTATAGTTGAACGAATTGGTAATTGTATGGAGGAAGCTTGCTTTTGGAATAAATTAATTCCATAACAGATGATTAGGAATAATTGGTATTTAAATGAATGATTTAATGCTGATTTGATGTGTTTTTCATTTCCTTCCAAAACGGTTGTATTATTTAATGGTTAATCTGTACATTATTACAATCTCACTGACATGGCATTGGATTATTGGACACGTCATTTTGACGTTGATTACATGGCCTAATTTTTCGCTAATCCTTGTTGGACAGCCTGGTTGGTTGACAAATCAGTATTTTATCCCCTTGTTTCATTTTCTTTTGTATATATATTAGATGAAATAAATTGTCATAAATAATACTTTTGGAATTCAATTTGATGGAAAAAACTATTTCTCTAGTTTAATCTTTTTGTGCAACCAATTATTATTTTGGAAATTTTACATAACGAACACTACAAAATTAGTACTGCTTCCATTTTAATATGTCAGTTGACTCCTAATATATTTATTCGATTGCTTCAAAAAAAAATATTTATTCGATTTTATAAGAAAATCAGTTTCACAATTTTTTTAGTTACAATTACTTCCCTAATTGATCTAGGGTTTTTATGTGTAGATTTTATATCACAAATAGGTGAAATCAAAATTTTAAATTAGTTAGCGGTTAGATTTTGGGGAAAATAATAGTGTTAAACATTGTTAACTAGGGAGGATGTGGAGAGGCTGAGGTTGAGCAGGAGCATCAGGCTAAGGAGCCAGATTTGGGTTTGAGGAACCATTCACTTTTAACCAGACTTGATGTTCACATAACATAAAGACTTCGCATTGAAACAGTAATAGTTTTAATAAATAATTTTATTTTTTGTATTGTCGTTTAATATTATATTTTCTTTTTTATTAATATATTTGTGTACATATATATATAGGATCGTGGGAAACTGAAGATTCCCGCACATGGTGGAAAATTATAGGCTTGTACATGATAGCGACAATTGGTAGAACTCGATTGGCTGAGTAGGTCTCGTCTACACGACCTATAGTTTACACCGCTAAAGACCATCAACCACAGACTTATTTCAACACTAATGAAGAGATGACACCCCGAGATCTGCTCGTTTCACCTGCCCTATGGTGAAATGACTGTTACGTTGAAGGACGTGTCCAACCTGTTGCATCTGCCTCTCACTAGCTCGTTCTACACCCCATCTTATACCATTGATGCTGCCACAGCCGTAAACGTCAAGGTAAATTGTTGGGGATACCCCATGTACAATGTGTTCTAGAGACGATTGCGTCTAGAGGACCATATTTCAGAATGAGGTGGTTAGAACAGTACGACTATGCAATATGCAAGCGGGTGACTCGATTTTTGTTGCAAGGGTGTACTTGTGGCTTCTGGTTGGTTTAAATATCTTTCCAGACAAGAGTGCCACATATGTACCAGTCAAGTGATTGTTTCTGTTTGAGGACTATGAGGATTGTGGTCAGTGCGCTTGAGGCCCAGCAGCCTTGGACTTTTTTATACGACCATGTGAATGATGGATCTATGTGAAACATCGTTCAGTGTGGGGGTTATGCGACACTGCTTCAGATATAATTCATTATTAACCATCTTTGAGTATAATTATTAATGCATATTTTTATAATAATTTAAATATAATTATTAATGTATATTTTATTTCAGTGTTGGATCTATGAGTACTACCCTACCCTAGGCTATCGCAATGACTTGGGTGTATCTGCGGGGTCACGTGCTGGGAAGTGGAAAAATAAAAAGAATGACAGTCTTAAACTTACTCATTTTTAGAGGAAGTTGGATGCCTTGCGACCCGATGACGTCGTATGATATCCATGGGAGGACCACAAACAATTCTTAGAGTATCACCATTTTATGCTATTCAACGGCCATTTTCGTTGGGACGACATTGTTGTTCATTACACGCTGGATACGTGCCTCTGGCAGTTTGGCTACGTCTAGGACATTCCACCTCTGCTGATTGATTAGCATCCAAAACCTAGTACTTCGCCCTTGAGGTCCACGATGTCATTAAGGACGCTACTCAGGATACATTCTCGGGTCAATGCCATCCGTGTTACCTCGAATGGTACAATCATTTTCGATTCCCTGCCTCACGGTACCTTTGGGGGATGCTGTTGATCAGGTTCCGTATGAAGACATTCCAGCACCAGTAGCACCAATGACAACTGAGGAGAGAATTACCTTTGGTGCTGCACAGATATGGGAGGCCATAGCATCTAGAGGCCTAGAGCCTAACACTCCCGCCTATAGGATTATTTGGAGAGCTTTGGCCGTGTTGGAGGGAGAAGGCCCTTGATGTACGTTATGTATTTTCTTTGTAATATGTTTATTTTCCGGATATTGGCATCATCAACAATACTGGTATTTTTATATTGGGTGGTTAAACTATTGTCTATTTATTTGAAGCTGGATTTTTATTCATACAAAAGTGGGTACATAGAAATGATAACAAAGAAAAACATAAAAAAAAAACATAACATAAACATATAAGGAAATAGAAAACAATACAACGACCGCTTCTTTTCCTACTGCGACATGGCTCTCTATCTCAAAAGGAAAAAAAGCTCGTTGACTATTTGTTTGGTCTCCAATCCCCATGTACAGCTCCAAAGGACCAAGATTCTGATACCCGTCATGGATGTTCAACATGTTTCGTACGTCGTCGTTGGTCTTAACATTCATGGAGGGTTTGGAAAATCAAACAATCAGGTATTTACAAAAGCATAGAAGTACACTTGAGGTGCTAGCTCAGTGGTAGGAGCTTAGCATTGTATTCTCTGGGTGCTGAGAAGTTGTAAAATGACCATTAGTGCTACTATGATAATGAAATGTTCCCCTTCCCCAATTTAAAAAAAAAGCACAGAAGTGTTGGTGTGAAAGAAATGATGGTGAGCGTGTCTATCTATAGCGATTCCGTTGAGTGTGCACTGTTGATGAACATTGTGGATAAGAAATCTAGACCATCAAAATTATATTCGTTGAGGCACGCTTATTAATACGTACATTAAAGTGCTTTGACCGAATGTAGGCCGTCCAAAGTGTCAGTGAGATTTATGCCACTGACCAAAATGTAGTATTTTTTTCGGAACATATTTTCTACTTCTAAAATCAAGTATTAAAGCATAAATCCAGAAAATAAATAAAAATTGTTCCTGACTTATTCTTACGAGATAAATCTGAAAAAAATCTTAAAAATTCCTTCCGGATTTACCTTTAGACATAAACGTGGGAAATCATCATAAAAAATTTACATTCTGAATTAAATTTTAATTATTTTATTAGGGGTAAAATTGGGGGAAAAACAAAAATTAGAGGGTAAGTAAGCTAATAAGGGGTATAAAAATCAAAACCCACACAGAAAAGCAAGTAGAAACCCACGCAACAATCCGTGGGCTCGTCACAAAGATCAGACAGCGAAAAATGTGGCGCAGGATAACGAGTCATGCACCAGTCTTGTAGCGTAGACAAAACCCCGAAAAACACTTGACCTACCCCCACTAATCCTTTCTATTTAACAAAACCCTATTTCTCATTTCTTCTACAACCTTCTACTACCACTCTTTCACTGCTACTTCTCTAATCTCTCAACTTTTCAATTCATCCTCTTTCTTCAACAATCATGGGTAATCACAGCTATTCCATTAATTTCCTCACTTTTTATTTGAATTTTCAACTTCTTTAACATGTTCTGAATTTTCTTTTTGTTTTATTTTGTTTCCAACTTTGAATTTATTGGATCAGGCAAGGTCAAGATCGGAATCAACGGTAATTCGTCTAATTCTTTCGATCTATATTCGTTTCTTGCTAGATCGGATCTTTTACGTTCTGTAACTTGTTGATGTTCATTTTATTCTTAATTTTTGTATATATTTTTTTTGTTGATGATAGGATTTGGAAGAATCGGACGATTGGTTGCTAGAGTTGCTCTACAGAGGGACGATGTTGAACTCGTTGCTGTTAACGATCCTTTCATCACCACCGATTACATGGTAACAATTTTCCTTCTTCTCTTTAATTGGTTTAATTACATGTACCAGCGTTTTATAAACTTTTACATTTTTTTGCTAAGTTTTTTGGTGGTGTTATGGTTGAGATTTAATTTTTAGATCTGATTCGTTGTTGTTTGGTAATCGATTAATTTTATTGGCCATTTTTGTATCTGAATTATTGTTTGGTTTGGTTTTTGTGTAGACATACATGTTTAAGTATGACAGTGTTCACGGACAGTGGAAACACCACGATCTTAAGGTTAAGGACTCTAACACCCTTCTCTTTGGTGAGAAGCCAGTTACCGTCTTTGCACACAGGTATGTAGCTGTTCCTCACTGCAATTGTTGTATCTAGTTTGCATATTGAAGCATGCTTTCATTTTACGCGAATTTAAACATGATGTAACATGTGAAGAAAGTGTTGATGCTAATTATAGTATTAATCATCAATTGACTGTAATAGTTCCGATAATTGAAGTGTTTGATTCATACGCTTGCAATTTGTGCCTCAGGAACCCAGATGAGATCCCATGGGGGAGCACTGGTGCTGAAATTATTGTTGAGTCCACCGGAGTTTTTACCGATAAGGACAAGGCTGCTGCCCATTTGAAGGTTTGTATTTCTGTGGATGTACTTTTAGGTTGTTGATTAATTTGTTATTTTAGACTGTGTTAGTCTTTTCTTATTGCTGCACATGTATATTAGTTTTATGTGGTCTGCTACCCATTTGAAGGTTTGTATTTCTGTGGATATGCTTTTACGTTGTTGATTAATTTGTTATTTTACTGTGTTAGTTTTTTCCTTATTGCTGCACATGTATTTTACTTTTATATGGTCTGTTGCATTTGTTTTGGCCTGATAACAGGCAAGCTTTCTTATACTTGATCCATCTCATTTACCCTTATTTTGTAAACCTTCTCTTGATATCAGGGCAATTTTGTCACTGTCATTATTTTTGTGACAATCGTAATGTGGGTGTTGTTTTAATGAAGCTCAATTTAAGATCTAGTGGGCTACAATTTGTAACTGTTATGCTTCAAATAGTTACAAGTTGTCGTTTCTAGTGGATGTTACCATTGTTTGGCTTTCTGAATTGTAGTGTGGAATGACTGATGATGTCTTTTTTCTGTTTGATCCAGGGTGGTGCAAAGAAGGTCATTATTTCTGCCCCAAGTAAAGATGCTCCCATGTTTGTCGTTGGTGTTAACGAGCATGAATACAAGTCAGAGCTTGATATTATTTCCAATGCTAGCTGCACTACCAACTGCCTTGCTCCACTTGCAAAGGTTTCCAATCCCACATTTATTTCATCCTGGAATTTTCGTGTTACTTTGGCTGTTTGGGGTCTAAACAGTACTTTGTTTATTCTGTAGGTTATTAATGACAGGTTTGGCATTGTTGAAGGCCTGATGACCACTGTCCACTCCATCACTGGTGGGTCTATTGCTAGTTGGTTACTGTTGCATTTCTTACCTAATTAGTTGCTAATTTATACCCCCTTTTCTGCTTTGCAAATCAGCCACTCAGAAGACTGTTGATGGACCATCAAGCAAGGACTGGAGAGGTGGAAGAGCTGCCTCATTTAACATCATTCCTAGCAGTACTGGAGCTGCCAAGGCTGTTGGCAAGGTGCTTCCTTCTTTGAATGGAAAATTGACTGGAATGTCATTCCGTGTCCCAACTGTGGATGTCTCAGTTGTTGACCTTACAGTGAGGCTCGAGAAGGCTGCCACCTACGAGCAAATTAAGGCTGCTATCAAGTAAGGAAATAATGCTTAGTTTCTCCTTTTTGAGCTTTATTGATATTTTATTTGGACTATTAGATTTGTATGTTCTAAAGTTCTATGATGTTTTTTGTTCCTCGCCTAGCTTTTCTTGTTAATGTTTGTGTCTCTGCAGGGAGGAGTCCGAGGGCAAGTTGAAGGGAATCCTTGGTTACACTGAAGATGATGTGGTCTCCACTGACTTTGTTGGCGACAACAGGTAAATAAATACTATTATATTAGCAGTTTAGAAGTGCAGATTGTCCTTGCTACCCGTGTTTCAGATTATTTAAGCTCATTATTGTTTCTGCTCAATGTTTCAGGTCAAGTATCTTTGATGCCAAGGCAGGAATTGCTTTGAATGACCGGTTTGTTAAGCTTGTTGCATGGTATGACAACGAGTGGGGATACAGGTAATCAACTTTGCGACATTTTTACATGTTTCTTTTTGCATAATATATCCACCTAGATGTGCACCTTCTCATAAATCAGGTATCTAATCAATTCTTTATTTGTTGTCCTGCAGCACACGTGTGGTTGACCTGATTGCCCACATTGCTAAGTCTCAGTAAAGAGGTGGTGCTACGAAGTGGCCTATTCGTTTCTTAGTCTAGTGCAGTTAGGCCTCTTGTCGATGCTCAATTGGAAATGTAATAAATTAATTTTCTGAACTTCCGGAGTTTGCCCCGGGAGGGGTGTAGTCTTTTTTGGTTTCTTAGTATTTCGAGCAATGTGTACTGTTTCGGATTTCAATGTATTCACCGATGTATTCGGCTTTATTTTAAGTGGTAAAGACGGTTTTTGTCATGGGTCGAAGCTGAGAAGTTGGCAAATAAACTTAAAAATACTGGTTTCAAAATGAAATGAGTAAATTTACTTTAGAAAATTGTCGAAATGACGTCTTATTCAATCGTCCGCTTGCAACAAAATATTCCTAGCGGACCTGGTTTCATATTTCATATAATAATAAAAGTGGATCCTGGAGTGGATTTAATGACTTCTGGGAGCTCTCACTAAAATGTAAAATACTACTATCTATATCTATATACCCATTCACAAAAAAAGGTGCTACAAGCGA
The DNA here is from genome assembly GCA_963573325.1 of Astragalus glycyphyllos. NCBI lineage: Eukaryota > Viridiplantae > Streptophyta > Magnoliopsida > Fabales > Fabaceae > Astragalus > Astragalus glycyphyllos. The sequence goes on along the minus strand of OY754308.1, from coordinate 55,085,276 downwards.
CTGCTCAGTTTCGTTCTAAAATTAAAATGGTTTTTTTTTAAGTCAATTTAAATGAAGATTCATTTTTATTATATGGGTTCATTTTTTGATTAATGTTCTTGTTGTTAGATTTTTTTTTTGACAGCTGGTATTGTTAGATATATATAGCATTTCTCATATAATAATAATATCTGACTTTCAAATTAGTTTTTTTTGACAAAGTAAAGTTCCTAAATTTAATCATCAAATATTGAACTGCAATTTTTTTAACGTTATGTAATTTTTCTGTCCACTATAAAAAAGTACTACTATATTCTTAAAAAAGGCTTGTCTACTGTCGAATGGATTTTTATTAAGAATATACCTAAAAACTTGAGGAAAAAACAAGTGCACTGTGGATAATAACTATAGCATATTAGTTGGTACAAAAGTAGGTGGATAACTATAGAGCATATTCTTGTAAAAAAAAAACTATAGAGCATATTCGTTGTACAAAAGTAGGAGAAAGTGGAACGAGGAATCCATAAACATAACCACCATCTGGAACAAGAAAATTGGATGAAACAAATATCAATAGTTGGCTTCCCGTGACTTGAATTCAGAAAAGCAAACTTCAGGGCCCATTTTCTCTGGGTACTCAGAAAAGCAAAGTGGTGGTATTATGCTTTTCACAATATCACTGCCATGGTTTGCACCTTATTAGGCGGTCGCTATTACTCATATTCTATTGCATTATTAAGATCATTAAGAACCTAATATTACTCTAAATCTTTGTATCAAAAAAATATTACTCTAAATCTACCCAAGCAACCATTTTCACACATTAAAGAAAAGCTCTCTAAAGTAACCATGTGAAAGGGCATGATCATTGATCATTACTTATAATTTATATAGTGACTTTGTGTTACTAATCTGTTCTTTTCTCTCCAGTGAAATGCTTTTGAACCGATACTCCACAATAAGCTAGCTGATAAATAAGAAATTTCTTTTACAAAGAAAATTAGCCATCCTAATTGATAGTACTATTTTTCTATCTAGAAAAATAAAGACCTAAAATAAATGGGGGCAGCAACCATTTGTGTAACACTAATATATTTTTTTAAAACAAAAGGATATGGAGTCTCGTTAAAATCTTCTAATGAAAACTCTCCTTAGGGAAAAACACCAAGAAGGAAATAGTATTCCATCCTCTATGAATGCAAAAATGGGCACTATGCCCAAGCGGAAAAGATAAAAGAGAAGAGAAGAAGACACCAGAGTTTTTACGTGGAAAACCCTCTCGGGAAAAACCACGGGACCTAGTCCAGTTAAAAGATCTCCACTATAAAAGTAGGATTACAAAGTGTTTCTCTCAATCTCTTAGGATCTCTCTATGAATCTCACCATCTCGGACGGTATACAAAATTTTCTCTCTATGGAACTCTCTCTTTCTCTCAAAAGTAATTAGGTCCTAAAACATGAAAAATGACATGCAAAAGCATCACTTTAATGACTCCAATCCCAACTAGGTTGGCACCAAAGTCATTAACAATCATTTGCAGCACGTCAAATACAGAAGCACTGACCAAAACCCTTGTGGAACACTAATATATTCATTACAAAAGGAGGGAAAAACCAATGAGACATTGACCAAAACCCTTGTGAAAACCCATCAATGGTGTAATAATTGGACATAACAAACCCATCAATAAATTTCTCCTTCTTCTAGATCATAAGCTGGCCCTGCTTCATTCTGAGGTGATTCTTCTTCCTCATCCCCATCATCAACCTTCAAGAACAATCCAAGCTGTTCTAAAATATTACTACTCCCATATAGTTTGAAAGAAGCAAACTCATTTTGAGGACAATATGCGCTTGACACGTCTGCAAAACATGGTAATTGTACGTCTTGTACACAGCTCAGCATCTCAAGATCTTCCATAAATTGACTGCTCCCTTTGATATCTACAGTCTTCTCAAGATCTTTCATAAATTGACTACTCCCATTGAAATCTTCAGTCTTCTCCATCTGAGAACAAAGTTATTTAGTGTCTAACATACAAGGCAGCAGACTTCGCATTTTATGTTCCTAACACTAGGAGTCATTCAAACTCACCTTTTGCAAAGCCTGACAAGCCGCCTCTCTCTCCGGTTCTCTTTTCCTTTTGGCTTCAACTGCAGCTTTAACTTTCCTCTGAGCCTCTTCCGCAACCTTCTCCATCTGCAAACAAAGCTATTCAGTGTGGAACATACAAGGCAGCAGACTTCACATTTTATGTTCCTAAACACTATTCAAACTCACTTTTTGCAAAGCCTGACGAGCCGCCTCTCTCTCCGGTTCTCTCTTCCTTTTGGCATGAATTGCAGTTGAAGCTACAGCTACAGCTTTCCTCCGAGCCTTTTCTGCAACCTTTGCCTCAGCCTGTAATTGGGCTTTCACTACTGATGCACAAAAAAACAAAAAATTATAAACATCAGTTAAAGCTTTAATAACTAAGGCAGCATTACAAAACCAGAAGAGCAACAATACAAGGTTCAAAATAACAATAGTAAAAAAACACGGTATATATTTACTTTTCATTAGCGCATGCGTGTAGTGTTTTTAGGGGGGGCACTTTTTCAGTTGTTTTCTGACATTTCTTGCAATGATATTCGTACCGAATATCATTGCTGAAAAAATATACCTTCCATCTGCTGCCTCTTTGGCTCCTTTTGCTCCATCCTAAATTTATTGGGGTCCTGCTTCAACAACAATCAAAGTAAGAGATCAATGTTCAAATACAAGTATAAAACTTGTAGCAAATCTGTAAATGCCAAGTAATAGCAATAACAAACCTTTTCAAGTGCCTTTTCTGCTTTAAGTATAGTGCTGGCAAATCGGCGCCGTAATAAAGCTACACGACAGAGCTTTTCGGTAGAGACTTGGCTCTTAGAAGGAGCATTTTTACCTAAAAACATGAACGGTGAGATCATGCCCCAAAATTAATAGCAGGCATGTTTCTTCGTGTTTCAAGCTTACCCTCTTGATGACTTTGGGGCTCATCAATAACTGGATTAGGCTGGGAACTCTGCTGAACTTGGCCAATTGCATTCAATGAATCTACATGAAAAAGTAATTGTTAGATAGAAAGTCATAGTACCTGAGGATTCCACATCAAAACTATGCAGAGAATAAATAATGTAAGAATTGAGAACACACTATTAGTACTACACCAGTAATTTTGGCACTCACCCATTCCAGTTTCTGAATTAACAAGACCCTCTTTCCTTGCATCTGAAGTGTCACAACCTTGTTTTTCCTGAAATAGAGTTTGTAACATAGATACTAGAGTCAAGGTAGAAGAAATTTGCATTCTACTAACACGTTATACATTGGATACCATGTATCATACCTTGATAGTATTTGGATGTTCTGATGCGCTAGAAATGTCAGAATCACTTTCTGATGAACTATCTGAATCTGTCAAGCCACAAATGCAAGAGATTCAGAAAAAATGACAGATTTCAGCACAAAAGGATGTTACAGGAACTAATTTTAGCCCAATTAGATCTTATACCAACTCAAATAAAACTTAAGACCATCTATTCAAAATTCTAATTAGCGAACAGGATTTTTTTATAAAGAGACACCAATATGGTGCACTGAAATCTTTTCTTGAATATTCTAAGCCTCACCAGGATAAAATTTAAACTAATGAATTGGATAATTATCATATTGACTCAAAAAAAAAACACTTGACGATAGTAGGGTGTCATAACTATCCCAAGAAAGCCCCTAAACTCTACAGATTAGATTGTGTGATGAACAGTGCTATCTACAAGAAATTAGGAATGGAGAAAAAATTATGTATGCTATAAAAATCATGAATATTAACATATCTGAATTTCAAAAGAAAAAATAATTAGAAGTATGCAGTAACACAAACCACTGGATGAAGAGCCAGATTCACTACTGGAGCTGCTTGAACTACTGCAGCTACCCTCAATCTCAACTGGAGGGTAGCTGGGAAGAGGATCAACACCACCTTCAATGTCAACGTCCTCATCAACTGGTTCTTTGCCTGCATATTTAATTTAGAAACAGCAGATCAGAATTATTTCCCCCTATTAGCCATCACATAACATTGCACCCAAAAAATGGCAAAAGAAGAATTAAAAGATAACTTTACATGGTTCATCAATTGAGCGCGTTTTTCGCTTCTCCGAACTATGATCATCAAGAAGTTTCCGCAGTTCAAACAATTTATCATCTTTGAGAGCATTAAGATCAAGCTCAAGCTCAATTTCATCACCAACTATTTTTCCAGCAGCAGGATAACTTTGCTCCCTCAGGAAATCAATGATGGTTTCAGGCAACTCTGCAGCTGATGCCTCCAAATCTGCCAACAACCTTTGCTTCTCCTCAATAGTCATAATAGTCATGAATCTTTTGATAGGCTCTGGGTTGACAGTAGTTTCTTTTGGCATTATTTTCTTCTTTTTCATGGGAGGAACTTGGTTAGCAATTTCAGTTTCAACACGTGCTGTGGGTTTTGAAGTCTCGGATGGTATAACTACAGAATCACCTGCAAGAATTTTCTTCTCCACGGGCTTCCATCTATATTCAAAATATTTATTTAGTGTATCTGCCATTTCATACACATAACTGGTAGCTGGATTATAAGTCATAGCATTTGAGAACGTCAAACGAACATCTGCAGCAAAATCCATAAGACTTGGATATTGACCCGAAATTAGTCTACTCTTAACAGTACCCAAATCCATTGGATGCTTAATGATAGTATAATAGTCTGGAATTTTCCACTTCACAACATCCACTGGTTTATCAAAAACCTTCCCATATTTATGAGACATCAAATGGCCAAGTAATGACTCGCATTGTTTCATCAATGCAGCATATGAAGGAGTCACCACCGCTACAGCAGGCTTCATAGATTCAACTTTCCCAGACATACTCCTCTTTGCTTTAGGACCATTTTGATCCATTGGAGGGCGTTTCCTACTATCACTATGTGTTACTGATGCTTTCTGTCCCTCAGTGCAGCTCCTTATGCCAATTTGAGGAGATAATGCAGCAGGGTGTGATTTGATTCCATCAATCTCCTTTTGAACTTTGCTTACAATATAAAGATACCTTTCCAACCTCTTTTTCAACTCCATTCTTTTAGAAGGTGACATCTTGCATATAGACAACACTTGAGAACGTTCTTCAAAATCAAACTCATCAACATTCAAACTAAAATATTTTTTCTTATTGGGAGCACAAGAACCTTCTGATCCTACCATTTCAGTATCAATCTTTCCAGAATTACCAAACCCTTTTGATTCATCCAAAGTGTCCGCTGCATCATGTTGAAAATCAGGAGCAAAGCCAGTAGCATTACACTTGGAGAACTTTCGCGATTTCCCCATCACATTTGAACGATAACACTTCTTTGAACCCGGTCCCATAGGGTCATAAAAACTCCAATATCTGCACATATCAACCGTCACAGTGAGTTGTGAAACCTCACTTCGAATTCTGAACAAAATTGTATTCACCGAATGTAGATAATTTAGGTCTCACTTCAAGACTTTTATAAAAAAAAACAAAATAAAACCCATCAATGCAGTATTCTCCTAATTGAATTATTGTCTTATCTCTTTTATATTAAGTAATCTGTCTTAAAAGTAATAATATCTCAATAGAAAAAATGGTAAAATATTAGGACTGTAACCATCTGTTATGTACTCCAGCAGAAGCATTAACAAAAAAGAATTCCACTTAACCAAATAATGTCAGTGAGTTTGAAAAGTGTAATAGTCCCTAGAACTCAATTGAATACCACAACATTCACAAACCGTCAAAACAGTGTAATAGTCCCCAGACCTCAGTTGAATACCACAGCATTCATAAACTGTCAAAACAGTGTAATAGTCTCCAATAATATCAATTCCTCTTATATCATTCTCTCTCTATGTTGTCTCAAAGCACTTCAATTGATAATTGATTTTATTAATTAAATTAAGTATTTTAATAACTAAATAAGAAATTAAATTAAAATATATTTATTCATATATGAAACTAAGAAATATAATTAACTATATTAACTTAAAGTGATTAAACTATTTAATTAAATTAAAATAATTGTATTTTGATTTTTTATTAAAGGATATTAATGTCTTTTGAAAAATAATCATCACTTTTCTCTTCTCTTTCTCCACAAACAATACTCCAACTGTATCATATTTTTCACCTCTCATTTATGTTTCTTTTTACAATTTCTCTTACAGTGTGTTTAGTTCAAAACAAATATGAAAGTGAGAGATTGGAGAGAAGCTTTAACTTGTCTTGTTTGGTTGAAGAAATTCTCTCTTCAACCAGGTGTGGGGCCCAGGTAAAATTCTCTCTTCATATTTGAGAAGAAATTGAGAAGAAAAGAGTATATTATTTCCCATTTTCAATTATATTTTTGTTAACAACTTAAAAATCTGCACTTAAAAACCTGTTTTTTTATCTCTGTTTAATTCATGTGCTCCTGAATTATATTTCAATTGTACTCTTAATTAATGTATTAGTAGACTTGCTTTTTTTTTTAAAAAAAAAGCATTAGTTCAATCAAACAAAAATTAGTCTCTTGAAGGAGAGCTTTGCCACTCATCGTGGTCCTACCGGCTCGAGAGGTCTCTGCAGTTTTGGGATACCCGATTTATACCAAATCAAATAGAAATTAGTACATTTTTTTTGACAAGAAAATAATTTTAAATAACTAAAAAAACTTAAACCAATAAAATTTATTTGAACCATTCGATTAACTAATAAGCAATTTATATTTGATTAACTAAATATGGAAGTTATATTGGTTTTTTAGTTAAGGAAATAAGCAATTTATATTGGTTTATTTGAACAATTGTTTGTTACGGTTTTTTATTTAAAAAAAAATCATTTTTTAAGAAAGTAATCACTTACAGTAACATACCGTTCGTTTGTTAAAGATTTTTTTTTTGACAAAGTTTGTTAAAGATTTTTAAAAGAATGAAAAAACTGAAAATAATATAAAAATAGAAGTTGTTTCGGTAACTTCTCGTAAAAATCATTTTTTTAAAGATGGTTTTCTTAAAATGAGTGATTTTCACTATGTTAGATAAGCAAAAACTAATCTTTAAATTATTTAAATGACTTATTTCTTCTCATTACCAAACACATCGAAAATCACATTAAAAGTATTCAAAGAGTGTCGTGCGATAATCCTTGATCAATGAAAAAGCCATTAACAGTAGAAAATATTTTAAGAAAAGAAAACGAAAAAGAAACCGAAGTATTATATACGTGAATATGCAATCATCTCAGATTCTCAAGAAACACAGAAAAATTTTTTGACTCAAGAAACACAGAAATTTAGGAAGAAGAAGGTCTAGAAAGAAAGAAGAAATATTACCTCAAACTTCTCCTCGTAGCTAACTTCTCCGTAGTTTAACAGAGAAGAAAGATAGAAATTTGCAAGTGACGGCGGCTTATTTAAAGGAAGGCCCAATGGGCTTTTCCAGCCGGTTGATTTGCAACGGCCAAATATCTCAGGGCGCGGCATTTTGAATGCAATAATCGACCGATATTGTCGCCGCAGCGCAACCGTCAACCCCTCTTTCTCTCACCGAATCTCTCTCTCCCATGGTTTTAGGGATTTCTCAACTCCCATTCTTTTGTAACCGTGTCCCACTCCCAATATCTTTTTTTTTCCTGCAATTAGAACCTTCACACTTGCGTTTATCTCCTCCAAACTCAATTTTACTAGTTGGAACCATGTTTGGCTGCTCTTTTGAAAATTGATTCTCGCTTTTAAAATCAATTTTTGTTGAAGCAACTCTCCCTAGCATTTGCTTCGAATTGGAATCGATTCTAGCTAAAGCTCTCATGGTGACAGTGTGAATAAACTGGATTACCCTCTTCATATTTGTGTGCACCATTTTTGCTGGAAGTAAACTCCACTGTGCTTACTGAGTTTGTTTCTGCTGATTATTTTCTAGATTATATATAGACTTTTTTATTTTTGACAAACGGTTATTTATAGACTTAGGAGATAAAATGGGCTCAAAAGTCAAAAGTATACTTTTTTTTTGAAAAAGGACCACCAAAGTGTGCTTCAATTGACTTATCAAAAAAAAAAGTGTACTTCAATTGGGTAGCTTTCTAAAAAAACTTGCTCTCATAGTAAAATACTAGTAATATTTTGGCAACAAAGAAAAAACAAAATAACTCATTAATAAATTAGAACACGGTAAGAATGTTTTTTTTATTCAAAAAAACTTAAATATACGTTACCCCTGCATTATCGAGTTTGCTTCCTGTAAAAAAAACTCTTAAAAACATTGCAAATATAAAGTGTTTCTAGCCAATCTGTTAACTTTATGATAAAAAAAAGGTGGGAATAATGATGTGCCACCCATCCATTGGTTGCTGACGTGGCACATGTCAGTGCCACGTGGAAATAATGATGTGGATGATGATGTGGCGTGTCAGTGTCACGTGACACAAAGATCCAATAATATGGTGACACGTGGCAGTGACGTTATCTCCGCTTGCCACATCAGTTTTTTTAACAAAAAGTTAATAGAGGGGCCTAACTAGAAACACTTTATATTTGCAAGGTTTTTTGAAAGTTTTTTTTACAGGGAGCAAACTGGATAATGAGCATATTTACAGGGGTAACATATATTTAAGCCTAAAAAATAAAATAAAAATGTTTTTTCTTGATATATAATGTTTTATTTTGTACTATAATGTGAGGTTAGGACCCATTTCAGTAATTGTACATGGAAAAGCTATATTGATTCAATGGATAAAAATCACTTTTTTGAATGTATTCAAACCGAAACTACTTTGAGTTTAACTCACTTGTAACTAAAACAATTCTACAAACTTAATTATGTGAAAATCAATTTTCACCACCGCAAAACCAACCCGTTTAATTTGGCGATGACTAGTCTATGCTGGGAACCTGACTGACACCTCGACCACAATGGTGCCCACCTTAAAGCTCCTCTCCCATGATGTTTCCCTTCCTCACCCAATTAATCACTACCCTCCTAGCTTAGATTAGGATACATATTACAGATTCCCCAACCATGGGAATGAACAAATATTGATGGTTAATTAGTTTTGGTAAAATGTAAGTTTTCAATGTTTGAACTTTGAACATCCTTCTTACATACTCCTTCGATGTCCATTACAGATGACTTACTTTTTATGTTGTTTAATTAATGTCTACAATGGGATTGTTGATTCTATATAATGGTTCGACATGTAATATTGGGCTAAGGATAAATGTGTAGGATTGGCGATCTTAGTCGATTGATTAGTATGCCTAGAATCTAGTGGTGAAACTTGGTTTGAATATTGGAGATTATGGTTGCAACTTGCAGGGTGACGAATATACTCGAAAGACTGAGTAGTGGAAAATTGATGAATGGAAAGACAGACATATAGGCTCGATGACCTCATTCAGTTGGTGAACAGGTTCATATTTAGGATTATGAACGATGATATTGAATTGATGGATTAGTTGATTGATGCATGAGTTCATGATCTTAGGCGTTAAAGGCTAATTACCTCATCCTTGAGGAATGCGACTTCTGAGGTGATAATAGTCGATATATTATCATTGATTTTGTTGTCTTTTGTTAGAATATTGGGATTGAAGTGGTGATGAGCGGGTCAGTGTACCAAAGGTTGTTGTGCTTGAGGACTATGTACATTATCCCTATTTTTAGATATAAGTCATCTTCTTCAATTTTGTGGAAGACTATGGGGAAAGCTTAGGATAGTGTTAATTATAATATAATCTCAATTTAAATATGTTTCATCTTTACAAATATGGTATTTTACAAGTTTAGTCTCTGTAAAAATAAAAACTCATTTTTCATCCTTGCAAAAATACCACATTTTGTTCTTAGTCCTTGTTATTTTAGTTTAATCCCTACAAAATTTGTTTATATTGGAATTTGGTCCATGTAATATGCAAAATAATTGATTTTTTTTTGACAAAATCAAAATAATTGATTTTAGTCTCTACAATATGAGCAACATAAAAGACTAAGATAAACATTGCACATATATTACAGGGACTAATTCCAATAAAAATAAATTTTGTAGGGGCTAAAACAAAAAATTACAGGGACTAAACCTAAAAAATGTCATAATTGCATGACTAATGGTGGAAATAGGCCAGGTCGTTCGACAGGGGCCTATGGCCAAGCCTACGTCATGCCTTGGCCAGACCAGAATTTCTTAAAAAAGACCAGACTATAAGGCTTTTTAAAAAGCTTATTTAGCTAAAAAGGCCTGATTACAAGCCATCAGAAAAGCCTTTTAGGCTTACTAGGTCGCATATTTAAGTAATTATAAATATTACTTTTATTAATATTATTGTTATTATATTAAATTTTGTACATTGTGTTTAATCATAAATTTGTTAATATTTTCTGTTAATTTAAACATATCGACATACATCAATCTTTGACATATTTAAAGTTGTTATTATAAAATAAAAGTTAAATTAGATGTCATATAAAATAGAACTTATTTTCATTGACCTATTAGTTTTGTAGTATATTTACAAAAGCATACATCACTCAAATGCCGGTGGCTTTCATTAAGAAAAATAGTGAAATAGGTTTTTAAATAGACTTTCTAAAAGGTAATGCCAGACCGAAAATACGAGTTACGACAAGTCACAAGTCACGCTCAGGCCAGGCCTAGACCATACAAAACCGAGCTCGACCCAACCTATTTCCACTCTTATGCATGACGAAACATATATCTAAAACTATAATTCAGAGAACTAATATGATATTGAAATGAACACCATCCTAATGAGGATATTGATTTTCTAATTAGTTATTATCCTTTCAACGACTCTTACAATTTTCCTATTATTGGAGAACACCATCCTTCATATATTAGTGATAAAACTTTTGTCATTATGCCTCATGCACCGGAGTAATTACTTTAATCTAAATTTTGCTTATGATTAAATGCAAAATCAATGAACTGCCTAGGAGAGGAATTACATTATCACATAAATTAACACATAACAAAATTTTTTCAGAACTATAAGCATCAATATCTTATATTAAAATCAGTATGCAAATAAAATTTACAAAACAAAGTTCCAATGGCCATAATTTGAACAAAGATCTATGAGGACTTAGTGACGTCTCCTCAAAATCATACTTAAAAATCGGTATGACTTTTCTTGCCTTTTTGAGATTTCTTCTTTCCATTTTTTGCCCTTTTAAGGTGCTTCTTTTGTATTGACCTCATCTGGAGGTGGACACGTGAAAGTAGTGTCTCAGAATGCCAACTCAATAGTCTTCAACATCATTTTATCGGCTGTTAGCCTGTAATCTCGACAGTCTAAATTAAATGCAGTCAACGCGGTTTGACTTTGGCTTTCTTAGAAGAAGGTGTTGGTTTCGACACAGAAAAGTTGTATCAAAGGCAAATTCGACAAAGCCTTAGACTTATCAAGAATTGAAGGGTGATATTTCGACGAGCATGAGTTAGTCGAAATGGCTGCTGGTGGTCTAGATTACACTATAAGAAAGAAACTAGACACACTACATTTAAGAGATATGGCACAATTGGCTGATAGAGTTCGACAAGTCGAAAGACTCAAAGCTGAAAAAGCCAGAACAGGTAGATTCCAAATTAAGAAAGAAAAGGTTGCTTATGTCGAAGCTAATGACAGTGACCAAGAATACGACATATCTTATGAAGATGTCGAAGAAGAGGTTAACATTGCAGAACTAAAACCAGGACCTCCTTGTACTTGCAAATTGTTAAAACCTTCTAATGGGAAAAATCCTGTGGAACCTAAGAATGATAATTTTGTCGCAAAAACTTACACTTATTATGTATCTAAATGTGACGAAATATTTGATCTGCTTGTGGCTGATGGTCAAATCTTAGTGCCTAAGGGCCTAAAGATTCCACCATTAGAACAACGACAGAAAAGAGGCTTTTGTAAGTTTCATGGTTTCTTAGGTCATAACACTTCCCGTTGTGTCATTTTCAGGGATTTGGTTCAAAATGCTATCAACGAAGGAAGGCTGAAATTTGGTGACAAATCTAAGCCACCAATGAAGATTGATGCTGATCCCTTGCCAACAGCTGATGCAATGCTGATTGAAGTTGATCTCAATGTGGTTGAGGTCACAGAGGTTGTTGCTGAAAATCCTAAGGTAGAGAAAGCTGTTGACAAGGTTAATGTCGAAATGGTCACTGAAGACCAGTACACTGAAAAAATGAAGATAGTGTATCCAAGGGCTGAAGAAGAATTGATTGCTTTTCTCAATCGCTGCAAAATCAACAATACTGAAGTTATGCTTTGTCCTAGGTGCAGTGCCGTCTTCGACAAAGAGGCTGCCAAGAATCTTGAGGGATTTAAGCCTCAACTGAAACGTAAAGGAAAGTGGGTCGACAAAAGGCCAAAGTTCAGTTACAACAACAGAGGGATCCAATATAAGGTTACTTCGACAAGGAATCCTCAGAAAGATCAGATTAAAACTTATGTTCCTCCAACAAAGACACCTATCGAGAAATGGGTGCATTCTGGTGGAAAGAGTACTGGGTATTACCTAGTATATTATGCTGGAAAGAATGTTGGAAATCAACAAAAACCAGCAAAATTGGTCAGAGGTAGAACTAGTGCTACTAACCAAAATAAGGCAACTGAATCTAACAAGTATACCTATAACAATAATTACAAAGGGAAGAACCCTATGACAAGAACGCAATGGCGCAGACATCAACGTCGGAAAAAAGTTGCTGTTGCAGGCTAGGTGGAAAATTCCAACAAAGAGAAAGGCAAACAAACACCTTCAAAGTCTCTTGAAATGGCTAGAAAGCCAGCTACTGAAAGGATATTTCCACCACTTTCAGTGATCAAAGAGGGCCTCAACTTAGATGAAGAAATAGGCTCAGATTTCGCTGATTCTGGGTCTGAATTCGACGTCTTGTGTGGTGTAGTCTCAATCCTCCCAATTGAGTATGACGTGGTTTCTGAAGTAAATGACTTCGAAGAGGATTTCGACGAAGAAACCACTTACAAACCCATCTGTTACTATGTCCTCAAGAATGGTTGTGTGGAAGAGCAACATGCTGTCTTTGAGAGACCTGATTGTGGGATGAGGAATCATCTCAAACCTTTGTATATCCAAGCAAAGGTGAACAATGTTGGGGTAAGCAAGATCTTGGTTGATGGTGGCGCTGCTGTGAACCTGATGCCACAACATATGCTGAAGAAGATTGGGAAGTGTGAGATAGATCTTAAAACACACAACGTAATCCTTACCAACTATGAAGGTAAAAGTGGCCACTCTCTTGGAGCCATTGAAGTTGACTTTTCTGTTGGAAGCATTAGAAGGCCAACTATGTTTATTGTGATTTCAACCAAGGCAAATTACAACATGCTGTTGGGAAGGGAATGGATCCATGCTGTGGGGGCAATCCCTTCGACAGTTCACCAGAGGCTCATTATTTGGAGAGAAGATGGCCTAGTCGAAAATATTGAGGATGATCAAAGCTATTTCAAGGCTGAGGTGAATACTATCACCAAGAAAACCTTCGACAAGAAACTGGCGAGCATTACGCCATGCATTTCCTCTAAACATGGTTATGAAAGCCAAGATAATGTGAGGACCTTAGTGATTCTTGATCCCAACTATGGATTCATCTGGGATAGAGAGGTCATTGACGAAGACAACTACCCACAAGGCTATGTCAAGCCTACAGGGTGGGAAGGACCATAAATAGTTATTTATGGATGAACCCACTGTATGGGATAGAATTACGGCCTACGTGGCCGAAAATAAGCAAAAAGCGGTTTTAGAAGCTGACTTACAACAACAATTAGTTGCTGAAGCCGTTGAAGATAAGAATAAAGACAACATTGTCGAAAACTAGAGGCTCGATTGCGTCTATGATGACGAGCCTTTAGGTTTTGAAAAAGATCCAATGGGTTCAACCAAAAGGATCCAAGCACAAGATCCCTTAGAAGAAATTGATTTGGGAGATGGCTCAATAAAAAGGCCAACATACATAAGTGCTAAGATTGATCAAGAGTTGAAGGCGCAGATTGTTGAATTGTTGAAGGAGTATAAAGACTGCTTTGCATGGGATTACAATGAAATGCCAGGGTTGAGTCGTGAAGTTGTTGAAATCAGACTACCAATTCGACCAGGAAAGAAGCCAGTGAAGCAAACTCCAAGAAGATTTGCACCAAAAATCTTGGTGAAGATCAAGGCAGAAATAGAAAGGTTACTAAAGAGCAAGTTCATCAGAACTGCCAGGTACGTCGAATGGCTTCCTAATATAGTGCCTGTAATTAAGAAAAATGGTACACTTAGGGTGTGTATAGATTTTAGAGATTTAAATAATGCTACACCTGAAGATGAGTATGCCATGCCAGTGGCAGAAATGCTAGTAGATTCAGCTGCAGGTTATGAATACTTAAGCATGCTTGATGGTTATTCTGGATATAACCAAATATATATTGCTGAAGAAGATACGTCGAAAACAGCATTTCGATGCCCAGGGGCATTGGGGGTCTATGAATGGGTTGTAATGCCATTTGGCCTTAAAAATGCTGGGGCAACGTACCAAAGGGCAATGAACACTATGTTTCATGATTTTATTGAAAAATTTATGCAAGTATACATAGATGACATTGTTATTAAATCTGCCTCAGGAAATGGTCATATAGACCATCTTCGACAATCATTCGAAAGAATGAGAAAATATTGATTGAAAATGAATCCACTTAAATGTGCCTTCTGTGTTCGTGCATGTGACTTTTTTGGGTTTCGTTGTACACAAGGCATTGAAATCAATCAAAACAAGACGAAAGCAATCTTGGAAACGAAAGCTCCTTCGACCAAAAAAGAATTGCAGTCATTACTAGGAAAAATCAATTTCCTTAGAAGATTTATCTCAAATCTAAGTGGTAAAACCCAAGTGTTTTCACCATTACTTCGACTGAAAAAGGAAGATGTGTTCAAGTGGGATGCAGAACACCAACAAGCTTTCGACAAGATTAAAGCATACTTGATGAAGCCACCAATTTTGTTACCACCAATTAGGAATAAAGTAATGAAATTGTACATAGCAGCTTCAGAATTTTCTATAGGTGGCATGTTAGCTCAGGAAGATGAAAATGGTGTCGAAAGGGCCATTTATTACCTTAGTAGGATTCTAAATGATGCAGAAACTAGGTATCATCCTATAGAAAAATTGTGCTTATGCTCATATTTCTCTTGTACAAAATTGAAGCAATATATAAAGCCTGTTGATGTGTATGTTTATTCGCATTACGATATTATTAAACATATGCTGTCGAAACCAATTTTACATAGTAGAATAGGTAAATGGGCTTTAGCTCTTTCTGAATTCTCTTTGACTTATCAACCATTAAAAGCAATAAAAGGACAAATAGTGGCTGACTTCATAGTTGACCATTCAGGGGTTGAAAAAGAATTAAACTTAGTGGAAACACAACCTTGGAAGTTATACTTCGACGGTTCAAGCCATAAAAATGGTGTTGGAGTTGGAGTTTTAATAATTTCACCAACAAAAATACCAACAAGGTATAAGTTAAAATTGAAGGGACATGCTCCAATAATGAGGCAGAGTATGAAGCCTTAATAGCAGGACTTGAGATCTTGTTAGAGTTGGGGGCAAAACATGTCAAAATTAAAGGAGATTTAGAACAAATCGTGAAACAGTTAACAAAAGAATACAAATGCATCAAAAAGAATTTAATAATGTATTTTGCCACTGCTAATACGTTGTTAAAAAGATTTGATACTATTCACATAGAACATGTGCCTCGAATAGAGAATCAAGAGGCCAATGATTTGGCACAAGTAGCTTCAGGGTACAAAGTGTCAAAAGAAAAGCTATTGGAGCTAATAGAAATAAAGCACAAACTGATTTCGACAGATCCATCCAACGCCCAATTGTCAATGCCAAAACTTGAGGGGGCAGAGATGTTAAATTTGGTGGAAAATTTTCAACTTTTTGAAAAATATGAAGTGGAAATTTATGCCATTGACAATATGTCGAATGATGATTGACGAAGGCAAATTGTCGAATACTTGGAGAATCCAACAGGAGTGACAGATAGAAAAACCAAGTACAGAGCCTTAAGCTATGTGATTATTGGGAATGAATTGTTTAAAAAGACTCATGAAGGAGTATTATTGAAATGCCTTAGTGAAAGTGAGGCATATTTAGCAATTTCCAATACTCATAGTGGTGCTTGCGGATCTCATCAAGCAGGTCACAAAATGAAATGGCTTTTATTTCGACAAGGAGTATATTGGCCAACTATGCTGAAAGATTGCATAGATTTCGCCAAGGGTTGTCAAAAATGTCAAAAACACGCAGGAATACAACATGTGCCTGCAAGTGAATTGCATTCAATAATAAAACCTTGGCCTTTTAGGGGTTGGGCTTTAGACTTAATTGGTGAAATCAAACCAACTTCGTCGAAGGGTCACCGTTTTATTTTAGTAGGAATAGATTATTTCACCAAGTGGGTGGAAGATGTTCCCTTAACTAATGTTGATCAGGAAGCTGTGATAAGTTTTATTCAAAACCATATCTTACATAGGTTTGGAATTCCTGAAACCATTACGACTGACCAAGACACAGTTTTTATTGGTCGAAAAATGGTTGACTTTGCCTCTGAAAATGGTTTCAAGTTACTAACTTCGACACCTTATTGTGCTCAAGCTAATGGTCAAGTGGAGGCTGCCAACAAAATTATTATCAATTTGATCAAGAAACACATTGGGCAAAAGCCTAGGAATTGGCATAAAACGCTTGATCAAGTGTTGTGGGCATGTAGAAATTCTCCCAGAGAATCAATCAACACTACTCCTTATAGACTTACATTTGGACATGACGCAGTCTTACCTGTCGAAATTTGTTTACAATCAGCTAGGATTCAAAGACAGTTTGAAATTCCATCAGATTCTTATTGGAATATGATGTTAAATGAATTGGTTGATTTAGATGAAGAAAGACTACATGCGTTGGATGTTCTTATAAGGCAAAAAGAAAGAGTGGCTAAAGCCTACAATAAAAAGGTTAAGCTAAAAACATTTGCCTTAGGAGATCTAGTGTGGAAAGTTATATTACCCATGGATAAAAAAGATAGAGTCTTGGGTAAATGGTCACCAAATTGGGAAGGACCATTTCGCATTCTACAAGTGTATACTAACGGTGCCTATGAAGTCGAAGAACTTGGCGCTGATGGTCGAATTTTGCAAATAAATGGCAAGTACTTAAAGAAATATATGCCAATTTTGCAAGAAGTCAAAATAACACATG
Source organism: Astragalus glycyphyllos (assembly GCA_963573325.1). NCBI lineage: Eukaryota > Viridiplantae > Streptophyta > Magnoliopsida > Fabales > Fabaceae > Astragalus > Astragalus glycyphyllos. The sequence continues at coordinate 55,067,947 of OY754308.1, read as the reverse complement.
ATTAAAATGAGCAAATTGCGAATTTGGCAAGCTAAAAATTTTAATTGCCAACAAAGGCTATTGTTAATTTATAATACTTGGAATTGGAAGTTAAAATTACAAAGTGCCAATGCAAGGAAAAATGGAATCGCAAATTACAAAACGAGTTTGTTTTTCAAGTCTTCGAACAGAGCCTCAGCTTGCTCCAATCTCGTTTTGATAAAGTTTTCCTCTTCGACCAACTGGTTGACCCTGGTTTCATGTGCGTCGAATTTTTCCAAGAGGCCAAGGCAGTGGGTTGCTTCTTGATTAACTTCAGCCTCCAACATTTCTGAAGTCTTCATGCCCCTCAAGACCGAAGATTTCTTCTTTTCTGCTGCTCTGATCAGTGATTCCAACCTATCAATCTCTTTTTGGTAACCAGCAATTTCAGCATCATATCCCTCTACAGCTTTCATGTCAGTCTTTGCTTTGGTTTGTAGGGAAGAGATTTTGTTTTGTGAAGCTTCAACGGCAGTCCATGTTTCTAGTTTCATGGCACTCTCCTGCTCTTTGAGCGAAGCATGTTTCTTCTTCTTTTCAAGATCCTTAGTGATTTGTTCCAGAAGAGGTTCAAAAGAAACAAGAAATCCAATGAGAGAGGTGCTAGCCATTGGGTTGTTGAGTTTGTGCAGCAGGTCTTTGGTTTTAAAGGCAACCATATGGTCCTCTTCGATTACTTGAAATAGGTCCACCTCAAGGACTCTAGTGCGAAGTTCTTGCAACAGGTTCACTTTAGAGCTTTCAAAGTGCTCTCCCGCAGAAGTGGTCGAAGAAATGGATTTCTTTTCACTTGAGGTTTTAGTTTTTAGCAGCAATTGTAGAGCCTCAAGGGGTTTTTTACTCTTGAATTCCTTCCATTCTTCTTCACTCATGGTAATGCCAGTTGAGAGGTTGAGGCCAGTTGAGCAATCTTTTTTAGTGGGGGATTCGTCGACGTGTTCTGCGGTATCATCATTGTTATTATCCTCATTGGATTTTTCAATCTCTTTATCATTTTCTGCTTCTTCAATGTTTTCCTCTTGTTCTGTTTCTTTTTCTTCGATTTGTTGTTGAGGTTGATTTGGATCATTAACGAGTGGTTGATCCATAATAACGTCGTCTTCAGTTGCTTGAACTTGGTCAGATTTTTGGACCAAAAGATCATCACCTTCTGGATTTTGATTCTGGTTGGCATTTTCGACCAATTCTTCGTTTTTTTCTTGTGGCTGGTCTTGGGCCTAAATCTCGGTCACTGCTAGATCAGTTCCTCCACGCCCTTGGTCTTCGACCTCTGTTGGTTCTTGCTGTAGAGGGAGATCATCAAGAGTCATTGGAGTACTTTCATCTGCTATGACAATGAGGTTACTCTCTTCAAACGTTGCTTCGACCAATGGATCATTACTTGGTGCAGAGACGGTGGGGGTCGAAGTTGGTGTTGTTTGTTTGGTGGAGATTGTGGCAGGTTGATCTTCAAGATCCTGGGCAAAATGTATAAACAGAGTTATGTACTTTGTTAATTCAAATTGTTGAATAGAAGTGAGTAGAAGGTGTGTTAGTTACCTTTGAAGTGTCTCCTTCGACACGTGAATGCGCGCTAGCAGGCTTTGGGATCTCCCTTTTCTTCCTAAGTTTCTTTGGAGCTTTTTCCTGCGGCGCATCATCCTTCCCTGTTCGTTTTTCGGTAGTTTCTGTTGGAGGAGATTTGGAGACAACTTTCAAAATCCTTGGTGGGCTTTCATCAAACTGAAAGAATTCAATGCATTTTGTTAGTAAGAGAGCATAGAAGTATACAAGTATTGAAAGAAAGAAAAAAGAGTGTTTGAACGTTTCAACCTCTGAATCGTCGCTTACAACCATCTGTTTGTTTTCTTCCTCTTTGGAGGAGTGGCAGTAGCTGAGCTGGTTGATCTCTTCTTGCTCTAAAAGATGGGAAATTTGATAAGCGTTGAGTCTAGTAATTCAACTTAAAGAGAAATAATGAAATGTTTACCTCTTGTTTCTTTGATTGTGGTGGTTTCTCATTCGACAAAGTGTTTGTGTCTTTCTTTGAAACCTTCTTGGTTGTTGTAGTTGTTGTTTCTTCTGATGGAGTAGGTGACAAGGGGATAGCTGCAGACATTCGACAAGTATGTTAGTAGTTTTTTACATGAAAAGAAATATTTTGCTCTAAGAGTCTTTGTATCACCTTCTGCGGTGGCGGATAAAACTCGGACATGTTGAATGTCGAGGTGGAGATGTCCATCAAAGGTATCTATGTCACATTTTGTCGGAACTACTTTCTCAGTTGTTTTAGTTGTTAAAAAGTTTTTAAGAGCTGAAAACCCACCACATATAAACCATGGTGGAAGTGGTGAGTGAAAAGATAAAGCCAATTTACTGGTGGGCAAACTTGGAAATTTAAGTTTATTATGCGCGAAAGCGAAAGCATATCTGTTGGTCACATATGGTGGAAACACCATAGTTGGAATTTTTTCGACAAGTTTTTCTTTTAAAACTTTTGCAGCTTGAGAAATAGTTCGATTAAGATGCGTTGGGTCATAGACAACTTCAAAGTATTTTTGAAAAGCTCGAATTTCCTGTATGTGCGTACCTGGTGTCTTGGTCTTCTTTTTCTGCGGAAGAGGAAAAGCAGAGATTAGATTTGTCAGCAGCGTGGCTTCTTCAACACCAGATAGTTTACTCATAAAGTAATCTCTCCACCACTCAGAAAAGGCTTTGGTGCAAGTAAATACATGCACAAACTTAACAGGTGCAAAGATAAAAGGTTTTTTGGCGAAGTTGTTGAGGCATTTGTGCCCTTCCCTCTCGTTCTTGGGCATCGTCATTTCTGTTCTAGACTTAAAGAAAGGACTTGGTCGAATTTGATATAATCCGAATTGTCGAGCGACAAGACTTGGGTGGTATGCATATACTCCAAACAAAGCAGCAGCCTTCCCAGGTGAAATTCTTGCAGAAAGCAGTTTTTGGAGTTAAGAAAGCGCCCCAAATTTGGTTACTCTCTTCTTCTTCGACCAACAAGGTTGTAGGAAAATTCCTAGTGAACCAAGCAAGCCCAATAGTCCTTTGGGCAAAGGGAGCCATTTTGTGGGTGAAAGTGTTACAGTCTAAGAACATTCTGAATGCTGAAATGAATAAATCTTCATCAGAACTCCAATTTGCCTAGGCTTCAAAAGTGCAAGCCTTATCCCTTCGATGGTTCTCTGATCAACAGTTTCAGTATAATGACTTGGGATATACATCTGGAGTTTCGACTCAAAAATGGCAATGAGCCACAGTTGGAACAACCAAATTGGTCCAGAGACCAGAAGTGTACCATCAGGTTTGAGAGTCTTCAGTTCATAGGCTCCTAGTTGCAAACTTTCATAGAGCGACCCCAAAAGGAGTTGCCCAAGGTTTACCTCTCGACGCTTGATAAGTCTTAATTTAGTGTGTTTTTAGCATTTGAATTTAATAAGAATTGTGGGATTTTAGTTCTACTTTGGAGCTATTTTACTACAAAGTGTTAGTTTTCAATTTCAGGACCAAATGATGAAGAAATGGAAGAATTTGAGTGAATTAAAAGCAAGGATTAAAAGTGCAAGGTAAAAGGAGTAAAATCAAGTAAATAGAACCAAATATTAGGCCTACACGCACGGTCCGTGCCTACTACACGCATGGTCCGTGCTCACTGTACGTTGCAGAAGCTGGAGAGTTTGAAGACCACGCACGGTCCGTGCTCCCTACACGCATGGTCCGTGCTCCCTGTGCTGAATCAGAATTTTACAAGTTTTACGGCACGCACGGTCCGTGCACCCCAGCGGCGTGGTCCGTGCACCTTTGTCTGAAGCTAAAAATGTTACAAAACTCTTCCAATTCTTTCATTATGGCTTGTAATTCGAATTTACTCCTTTGTCTACTGATCCTAGGCTATAAATAGGACCTCATTTCAGCTGTAATGGTACCTTTGGAGACTTGTAATCTCACTCCAAAGTTTACCTCTAAGATTTTATGCAATTTACTTTCTTCATTTTAAGTTCTTGTTCGTTATAATTCTTGCACTTTACATTCTCCAACTTTACTTTCTGTTCTTTATTTTCCAGCACCTTTATTTTCTGCACTTTACTTTTTGTCATTTACATTCCAAGTCATTTACATTCTATCATTTACAATTCCGCAATTTACATCCCGTCATTTATCTTTCTTGTCATTTATCTTTCATGTCTTCTTCTTCTTCTTCAAAGTTTTTTTGTCTACTATGATCATTAGTGAGTAGACTCCTTTTAGTCTTGGGATTGTGGGACTAATCCAATGATAGACCCATAAACAATCCCAAGTCTAAACTCTATTTTATTAAAATTATATTCTAATTTAATCCCATCATTTTCAAAGTTTCATTCCAAATATCAAAACGAAGTACCGAAAGGAGAAGTTTTGATATTAGAACTATGGGATTAAACAAGGGAAACAAAACATGAGAATAGTTTTGGGACCTTTGGGATAAAAGAGGCTTGTACTTAAGGGGTCTTGGCAATAATCAACCATGAGAATAGGTTTTGATTATTGTTTCGAGGCACACTCTTGTATTCTGAAAGGAAACTTGAGTTACCATTGAATGCCTTGTCCTTAGAAATAAAATTTTATATAAAATAGGGAATGGATGAGGGGTTGTGAGTTCATTATATCATTGTGATGAAACCACAATCCTAAGATGCTTTTATTTACAAATTCTAAATCAAACAATTATCTTTTACTAAATCATTCTCTTTTAGCTAATCACCATCGAAAAAGAAATCGGTAATTACAAAGTCTCTGTGGGATCGATATTTTTACTACGCGATAGAACCGTGCACTTGCGGCCTATCAACGCTCATGTAGTTGGATGGCCAAGGGAATGAACATTTTAGCCACTTGGAGCGAAGAGGAGTAGAAGACATAGAATGAAAGCCAGAAAGTGAGGAAGGCGATAGACTCAGTATCAGAAACTTCATCATTATCTGTGATATGGTGTTCTTCGATATAGCTTTTGAAGGAAGGGCGTTTGAAATCGAATTCATGGTCAGTCCCAGTGGTAATGGGGTCGAAAATTTCCCCTGTTGGTTTTAAGCCTGTGATGGCAGCTACATCCAACAAGGTAGGTGTAAGCATGCCACACTTCAAGTGCAGACTGTTGGTGGTGAGTTCCCAGAAATGCAGAGATGCAAGGAAGATGGGGCTTTGGTATCTAGGGCCATATTTTGACAGTTGGATAAGGTCAAAGATCCCTTGTTCTTTCCAAATATTTCCCCTTTTGGATTCCACTTTGTTGAGCCAATTGAGGTAAGGTGGGTGATTTTTGTTGACGGGAGGTGATGACCTAAAGACCCTACTTGAGCTATTCATGAAATTCATGACCCAAGGCCCATTTTGGAAAATTTTAGGGTTATATTGGTGATAGCTTGGGAAAACCTCCTTAACTTCAGGTGTGTCATCGCAAGCAAATGGAACAGGCCCTAAAAATGCGTACTTTAAAGGCTCGGGGAAAGGGATTAGTACCTGAGATTGGAGGATTTTTGCTTCCTCATCTGTTAGAGCAGGCTCTGCGAAGGGTTGTTGCTTGTCAGTGATTGGTGCGCGAGTTTGAGACGAAGTTGCCATTGACGTGAAAGGAAGGTGTTGATGAGGGTCTAGTTTTCTGGGTTTAGTGAGCACAAGTGTTCTCGCGAAGAAAAAAAAGGGTTGCAAAGGTTTCAGAAAGAGTGAAATAAAGGAGAAGCAATGGTTTATAGCTGTTTGAAGTGCAAAGGCTGAAAACTCTTGAGTTTCCCTCTTAATGGAGCAGTTACTCACAATGAGTAGTGGGGAGTTTCAAGGTGAAATGTGGCCCACTAACTTTACAACGGAGGAGCCAAAAGCCATTTTTTCACTGAAACATCGTATCACTCTGCAACGTGATGCAAGTGACGTCATCAGAGCAGTTGAAAAGGGTTTTCAAAAAATGCTCTTTTTCTGCCGTTCACATAGCTCCTGTCGAAAAAGACATTTTTAGGGGCCAATTTGTTAGCCTGTAATTTCGATAGGCTAAATTAAATGCAGTCAACGCGGTTTGACTTTGGTTTTCTTAGAAGAAGGTGTTGGTTTCGACACAGAAGAGTTGTATCAGAAGGCAAATTCGACAAAGCCTTAGACTTATCAAGAATTGAAGGGTGATATTTCGACGAGAAGACGGCTGGGATTTAATAGCAGGTCAAAATCAAGTGCTCGCTGTCGAAGCTCTGGCAGTTACCCTAGTCGAAGGCTGAAGCAGTTTTTTTTAAATTCTCTGTACAATTAGTTAGTTTTAGTGTTTTCCCTCCTTGTATAAATAGTAGTTTCTCATAGGAAAAACGGGTCACAATCTCATTACAGAGTTCTCACGCTCTAACTCCCAACACATTACAGACAAAACGAGCCAAGAGAAGAATGTATGATCTGTGCACCAACTCTCTTTACAATTAATGCAATTTTAATTTGTTTTCTTCTTTGCTTTTTTGCAATTTTTCCTTTGTTTTATTCTCCCTCATTGAAGAAATTCGACGATTTCGCGCGAGATCGACGATTATCTTCTTCTTTTTACTTTTAAACTACAGGAACACATATAATTCTGGGAAAAACTTTAACACAAATGGTCTTAGGATTTACTAGTTGATCCTGCAAACAGAAGCAATTTCAAACTAGCGGTGTTTACCAAAATCCAAGGTAAACACCGGCATAATCAGACACTTCAAACCACTACAACAGAAAACGGCATTGGCAGCGCTTCTTTTTGGCCTTTAGAAGCGCTTCAAAGCGCTGCTCATCAGTGCGCTGCTAAAAGCACGGACAAAATCAGAAGCGCTTACGAAGCGCTGCTTATTATTAATAATGGGCAGCGCTTTGAGAAAATGAGCTACCAATAGGCTAAAGAATCAGCAGCGCTCGCAATCGAAGCGCTGCTATTTGTCTATTGAATCAACAGCGCTTTAAAATTGAAGCGCTGCTATTTGTCTATTGAATCAACAACGCTTCAAAATGGAAGCGCTTCTCTTTCAACCCGTTTTTTGTGTGTTTGGCAGCGCTTCTAATTGTTTTTTTTAATATTTTGAGCATTCCTTCCCTTTTTACACAACTAGCGAGACCACCTGTATTGACAATTATTTCAACACACACACACACACACACACATATATATATATATATTCCAGCTCAACCAGACCAATAATAAACAGATAATTGCATAAATTTCTGTTGATCAAAGTTACATACCAAATATCCAAATTTAATTACGTCAAGTTTAGCTGAATTCAAATAACCATAGCCACAAATTTTAATCAACAACAAAAATAACAACAATCAAGTACATATATGTCTAAGTATCCACAAAAACCCATTAACAAAAAACATATTGTTTCTTAGTTTTCTCCAAACCACCGCTGGTGAATAAAACTGGTAACATACTGACACCACTCTTCCTTAAGCTCAGCAAGTTGATCAACAGAGTATGATTGGAATCGACATTCAGGAAAATACTGTAAAAATAAAATTAAGTCAACTTAGAATTAAAGTGGCAAATGTATGAGTAATATTTAAATAGATAAGCTAGAACTAAAATTACGTACGTCTTTTGGAATGACGATATCCTTCAAAATTCATAACATAACACCACTCTTCCTTAAGCTCAGCAAGTTGATCAACAGAGTATGATTGGAATCGACATTCAGGAAAATACTGTAAAAATAAAATTAAGTCAACTTAGAATTAAAGTGGTCAAATGTATGAGTAATATTTAAATAGATAAGCTAGAACTAAAATTACGTACGTCTTTTGGAATGACGATATCCTTCAAAATTACGTACGTCTCGTATCAAAAATGTTGATTCCGGGCACAAGAACACAAATCGTTGTGTCCGTTCTTGGGGGATCAATATTTCATGGTATAAGTACCTATAATTATAATTTATACAAATTAATTCATAAATAACAATGACATCAATCTATAAGTATTTAAATGAATAAAATATGTATATTGTATACTTTAACTAGATGTAGTACCTCTGATATGCTTTAATAATATTCGAACCTATCACTTCATGATCATACACCTCCTTGAGATCAGTATCACGAAGCACCACATTTGTCTCAAAGCTCAAAATTTCTTTATCCATTTGTGCGTATACACTATGTCCATCATTCATCATTGTTAACGCATGGATTTTTAAATAAGGAAGGTATTCCATGGAAGTTGTGGATGTTCGTCTGTTTGTGGTCGACCCAATTGGAATAGAGTAAGGTTGGGATTTTCTAACATTTCTGCTACCTATTTTCTCTGACACATTTCCCTTGCTCTTATCCTTTGATTTTCCTTTTTCAGATACCTATATATTTTGCAAGACAATTAGTTAGTTAGTGACCACTTTGTTTAATATAAGTATAGTATATGATAATGAATCAAATCTTATTAACATATACCTTGCCACTTACAAAAGACACTAAATGTCCTTCCAACTCAGCTGCGCTAACCCGATTTCCATAACAACTTAGACAAGGACATTTGATTTGACTAGTATCATCTGCATGTCGAACAGCAAAATTAACAAATTCTAGCACTCCGTCCTTATATTCCTTTGAGAAACGATTGACAGACATCCACTTTCGATCCATATTTCCCCAAAATATAGAATAATTAGCTTCACTATAGAAAAGAGGTTAATTGTGATGAAGATCTCTGCACGGTCAACGAATTAAATTTGATCACAATATCCATATACGTACATACTTGTTTATGTTTTATTTTCCTATCATGTGCATCAGTATCTAACAACAACTTTCCTAACTGCAATTTACAAGAAAAAATTGCGACAAGGGAACTATCATGCAAGCACCAAATAGGCGAACAACGAAACCAACCTGAAGAAAACGAAGTAGGAACCAACAACGTGAGGGTGGTCGTCGAAGAAGAAGAGTCGGTCCAGATCAAGTGCAAAAAGGATCTTCTGGAAAATTTAGCACAAGGAAGAAAAGTCATTTTCTCCACCAATGTAGAAGTTGCTAAGAATAATGATGATTCGTGAATGCATAAATGATTCGTGAATGCACAATAGTAAAATTCTACTTATAGCATTACAATGCTAAATCAAGGGACAAATTAGAACCATATGCCATGTAAGAGTAGAACCCATGATTTCTATTTAGCATAAGAAGTGCTTAACTCAAACACCAAGAAAAGGAAACAAATTAAATCTAAGTAATAGTAAGAACAATGCAAAAAATATTTCATTAAATGGGTCACAGGCTGCTCCATTCCATTTACTCTAAAGCACAATAATGATGTCTACATTTCATGCCCAAAGGAAAGGAATCAAGACTTCGAACTACCTCTTGATGTAACCTAATCCAAAGTGTTCCGATTGCTGCCTTCCACTTGTGTAACAAGTCAACTTTCCCACCTGCACAATTTGCAAAAATCATTAATTTTCTGCCAACCCATTCAAGGGAATATTACTATTGTTATTAGAGTGTTACTGACTCATTCAAAAACACTATTAGTTATCAATGCACAATCAGCTGCCACAAGCACATTGAGACCTCATCATTGCACAGTTGTACCAATGCACAATCAGCAACACAACCAAATCTCAAACAAATACAAAAAAATTGTCCATAGAATTCAAAAGTGAACAATCAAATTCACTCCTGAAAGAAAATACGGCAAAAACTTGCAATATGGCATATTGATGCTAATAACTTGCAATATGACATAATTCTTTCTAACAAATTATACTTAACAACCAAACTAGTAAAGTTTATAGGTAAATGCTTCCTGCCAATGTTTTCCAGACATATACTAGTGTATCAACTAAAATTTCAACACATCCAGTAGCAACTTGAAGGAAGGGAAATAATTTTCTTGATTACATGGAAATCAACAGATACATGTAGAATCTAAAACAACACGTTATAATTACATGGAAATCAACAGATACATTTAAAACATAGCAACTCTTGAATATAAATTATATAGTTTTTCAGAAAACTTATGAACAAAATACCACTATCTTAGTGAAATACAGTGAAACAATTGCCTAAATTGAAAGAAATTGAATCTAATTTCCAATCCTAGCATTACAACAAAACAAGCAATATACTAACACTATGATTGAGTTTCCAATCCTAGCATTACACGAAAAAAAACACCACAAAGCAAACAGGTTTTGCCCTAATTATTTTACAATCAAACAAACAGAACTTAATCAAGAATATATTCAATTAATTGGAGTTTTCGGTTACCGAAGAAAATGGATGAAAGGCTAAGTTGGCTTCTTTCCCTTTCTCACTCTAGCTGAGCAGCTTCCTCTTCTTTTCAGCCAATATCCTTCAAGTTCTTCCAGAATGTGAAAGAGGTAGGGTTTCCTTTGATTTTGGGGAAAACTTCTATTTTAGGGTTCAAAATGATTTTGTAGAGAATGAGTGAGAGTGAAACGCTGAAGCATGAGAGAGAGTGAGAAGTTTTAGGGTTCAATTCGTTTTTCCAGAATGTGAGAGCGCGCTCTAGCTGCTAATTCGTGGAGCTATACGCGCGAATGAAAATTTTTAGATAGCTAATAAGCAGCGCTTCACCTTAAGCGCTTGTGAATAGCCTCCGTGTTTTATTGATAAGCAGGGCTTCCGTTTCAAGCGCTACTTATTTTGCTCTGTGTTTTATCAATAAGCAGCGCTTTCCCTTCAAGCACTACTTATTTTGCTCCGTGTTTTATCAATAAGCAGCGTTTCCCCTTCAAGCGCTACTTATTTTGCTCTGTGTTTTAATAATAAGCAGCGCTTCCACATAAAGTGCCACTTATTCTACTCCGTGTTTTCACAATCAAAAGCACATACACACAAAGCGCTGCTTATCTCTTTCCATGTTTAACTTTCACTAGCGCTTTAGAAGAAGCGCTTCTTCTGAAGGGTGCGCCTTTTATTTATGTTTCTGGCGTAGTGAACCTTCGCGTCAATGCTTCAAATTCAATCTTCACACTCACCTAGTCACTTAGGTACCCAGAACTTTGCTCGGCAGCCTCCTAGGAAATTTTGAAATTCAGTCTCTTCCAGTGAACGTGAATCGTGGCCAATAGAATTGGGATGGAATACATCATGTACCTACAGAAATAATATGACTATTTTTAGAATTTAAAGAGACTGAAAAAAATACCTACTGGGTCAAATAGAATATTTACCTAGAAAGCTCACATGCTCATGGTAGATTGTGCGTGATTTTGATCGTGTAGCCGCATATAGATGAAGCAACACCAACTGTGTTAACACGCAACAACTCATTGACTATATAGTCTATCACATTGCTAGACTGTGCACTACTCTCGTAAGTTATTAAAATTATACCAATCTCATGTGCTCAAATTTGATTCTGCTGAGGCTATGCTCGAAAGACATCTTAAGCTCAGTATGTTGTATCCTAATCAATCCATCCCAACAATTACACAAGTCTCCCCTACTGTCTTGCAATAGTCTCTATAATTGCGAGTGTGCAGACTAAGCACAATTTTATGGAACCCATTTTATTTGAGATTGGATTAAGTATTAAACTAGACTTCTCGTTGAAAAAAAAAACTAGGCAATAGTCGGACTGGATTTAGATCACCATACCAAAATGCAAGAATTCAGGGTAATTCTACAGAAAAAAGAGATGAAGATATTTATATTTTGTTTTAAGTGAGAAACAAAAAAGAAAAATCTGAATCTGACGCGGAAATTTCAAAGCATATACTACAAACTTTGTCCGGATGTAGCAACGTGGTGCAATCACAAAATGCCAGAGTTCATAGCTTAATGGCATCCCAAGTCATACTACCATTCAATACGACCACGTACCCCTTCCTACTTTCTACCTAGTTAAACTCATTTGCCCCACTTTTCAGCTCCTGTCTCCCCCAACACATTTTGCGGCTTTCAATTTTCTTTATGATCATATTCATACAATAACAGATTGAAAATATAACTTTCAAGATTAGTTGAAGCAGAAGAAAAGAAACCTAGGAGTTAAGGAACGATGATCCTAGTTAATCATTTTACTCCCTCCGTCCTATAATACAAGGCTCCATTTGCATTTTTTTACACATATTAAAAAAAATTAGTAGGTAATTAATATGTACAATTTTTGTGTGACTATTACTAAATTAACCTTTGTATATAGAAGTATTTAATGTTAATTTTTCACACACCAAGACAATTTAGAAATATTAATGAGGAATATATTTGAAAAAAATAGCAATAAATGTACCTTGATATTTGTAAAAGAACTTATATTTTGAGACAAATAAAAGTGTCAAATAAGACCTTATATTTTGGGACGGAGGGAGTATAATTTAAAAAGAATCCTAATTAAAATCCTTAAAATACTAGCATAAGTAAACTTTCATCATTTTTTTTATTCATATAAAAAATGAAAAAAAAAACGAAACATCAACCGATAAAACAGATAATTTCATTCAGAACAAGCATTAGTAACAAAAGTTGAGGTTTGTAGAGGATAATTACATGATCACAGATTCACAGTAGTACGAACTACGAAGTGTACATTCATTAGCTCACTGGTGTTTTTCAAGCTGAAACTCAAAAGAAAATAAGAGAACCTTCGACAACAAAGCTACATGCAGTAATTTACAATCAACCAACATAGCCTTGTACGTAGTTATACATTTATGGCGGAAAATGAAACTTTTTTAAAATAAAAACTTCTTACGATGTGTAATCTAAAGGTTAGTATCGCGATCTGAAGGGTTTCACGAGTTTGTACGTGATACCTTTTGATAACTGATTAGGAGTAGCAATTAGCAACCTAATCCCAAGCTAAGAGCAGTTTTAACGTCTAATCTCCATGCAAATCCACCGCAATCCATTCTCCACACATCGCAAGGAACCGTTAGAGAATTTCTCTCTTTTCCACTTCCACACGCGAACTGCACAACTCTAACCCTGCACGTGAACGACGAGGACAAAACAACTGCACTTACTTTCATCACCAGCGCAACAATTCCTTCACCCATCATCTCTTTATACGCACCGTTTATCCACGTCACTCTACCGTAACCGTCTGATATAAACCCTGGACACGTGTCCACGCTCAGCTTCGCGCTTCTTTCTGCGTCTGTATTCCCTAGTCCTTCACCTTCCACCCACGTGTCAGTTACGCACTCTACTGTCACGCTAGAATAACCGCCTCCCAAACTCACCGTAACTGGATCCATCGCACCGTAGCACCAATAAGGTACCGGTTCCGCCACTTCTACTTTACCGCGATTCTCGAAAGTCAGCCACCGCGGCATGTTCCTGTTTACGTTGTCAACGTCGTCGTCGTTGTTGTTATCTCGCACTTTATTTTCTGCCGTTAGGGTTAGATCTCTTTCAGGTGGATCCTTCGGATCGGGAGCCTCTGGTAGTAAAGGGAGAGTCACCGGAACCGGCACAGGCACATGATGTTTTTGTTCCTGTGAAGACACGGTTTTCTTCTGCCGGACTCTTCGTTTCTCAGTGGTGTTGTTATTTCTCACGTACTTTCTTTTGGTTCTGCCGCCTTTGATGAAAGCGTCTCCGCTCTCCGACGAAGAACCATCGGAAGCGGTGGATCCGGAGACGGGTTTTGGTGCGATAGGGCGAAATCTGAGCATTATCCTTTCCATGGTGGACATATTATGTGCACCTGTTGCATGTCTAACGATGCAACAACCTCCTCTTCCGTCCATGGCCATTTTTTTCTATTGGAACTCACCGTTTTGATTTTATGTTGTTTAGTGAAAAAAAGGAAAAGAATGAATCAATGGATGGAAATGTAAGGGAGCATAGCATATTAATGCAGTCGATGAAAGGGGACACGAGGGTTGGTTTTATAGGAAGATGGGAAAGGGACACGTATAAAAGGAGACACGTGTAGGAACAGTGAAGAGAGTGTAGAGTGTGGGGAGAAGGTGATTGGTTGAGAAAGGAAACGTGGCGATAGGAAGGGAGAAATAATGGGAGTGAATTGGGAGAACCAATGAATAAAGGAGAAGTGCACAGTGGTAGCGGCGTAAACGGGACACGTAGAATGCTGAGTTTCGGGTATTGTGACTGTGAAACTTTGACCGTTTGATGATTTGTGAGGAGGGAAGGGGAGGTTCTGGATCATGCTATTGGTGACCATGTGTGCCAATGCTAGTAGCAACAACAACTGGACGCAATCTTATCATAATCGGACCGGTCATTGAGTCGGTCAAGGTATTGGGTCATTGGGTCTTTGATCGGACTGGCAGGTCTTTGGTCGGATCGCATGAGTCGGATACACTAAAATAGATCTGATATGAATAAATTTGTACATAACAAAGCCATCAAAAAATTGTAATATATCTTAGTAATCTATAAAACAAATTCTCAACACAAAATTAACGTAATTCTTCAAATTTGCTATACAAGTTCAAATCCATAAGGACCATAAGTCCACAACCACATCGTAAGTACCTAATTAAATAAACAACCATGAAATAATAATGGTCTCAACATATCAAAAATCATAATTAGTACCTAATTACATATACTTTACGTAAGATATATAATATATATCATGTTTGTAAGCTTATTAATAACATATGAAGATGCCGCAGTGGTTAAGAGGTGCGGCACCACCTTTTGTTGCAGGATTCGCTTCCCGCACGAAATCTTTTTGTAACAAAAAACGTGAAAAATTAAATTAAAAGCAATTGAGTCGTTTATGTAAGCAATCCGGACTGAGAAGGGCACTGATTCCCGATTGGGCCGGTTCGATCGGACTGGGCGGTCTGGTTTTGACTTACTGGACGGCTCGATAGTTATGCCAGTTGAATTTAATTTTCATGATGTAAAACTTGAATTTGTTACCTAACCACTAACCCTAGGTTTTGTTTTTTCGACTGATCTCTAGCCCCCTAGGTTAGTTAAAGCAGAAAGTTTTTTTTCCCCTAAGCAATTTTTTTGATAAAATAAGCAAATATTATTTGTACATGTGATTGGATAAAAAAATTATAACTTTGATCAAAAGATAAAAAATTATAACTATTATCATTGTTGAAATTCTATTGGTAAACTTTTTTTCTAGATCTTTTATGATAGTTTTGATTCTTTTGAATATCAGACAAACTATTTAAGTTTTTTTTTCCTATTAAAATGTGTATGACATTTTTCAACAATGTGTATGACATTTTTCTTTTCTCATCATCCGTTTCAAAATTCTGTAAATGATGTGGCTGTAACGGAATAAATTACTTTGTTATGTTGTTAATGGCTCATCAATTTTAGTTATTTTTTAAAAAATTTAAAATCTCGCATGGAAATTTGGGCTTTTTTTTTGTCGAAAACAGGGTATTCACCGTTCTCGCTGGATTGGAGGTACCTCGAAGGGTGGGACAGCTGGAACAGCTGGCCCAGGGATTTAAAGCTGCTCCATACCCAATGCGAGAATCGAACTCTCGACACTTGGTTAAGGGAGGATGAGCCCCAACCGCTCAACCACACCCCTGGTTTTTGGGTTTTTTTTTGTCGATGGAAATTTGTGGGTTTATAAGGAAGAAGATGAACATCAATTAACTTTTTATTTTATTATAATAAAAAATAATTTGAACTAAACAAAATTTCTTTTAAACAAAAAAAAATGAAAGGAAGTGAGACTTATCCTAGACAAAAAACTAGCATATTCATAATTAAGTTTGGGTCACAAGCATTGGCAGACTTAGAATTTTTCACCAATGAAGGTAAAAATAATAATCTATAATATTTTCTTAAAAATATATATAAATTTTTACAAGTAAAATTATTATATGCATTTCTAAGTAAAATAATTTATTTTATGGTAGTATTGCCCTTAATTATTCCAAGTTACAATCGGTCCTTATAGGCCACAAGTATTTTGGTATTGAATTTTTTATAATTACTTTATTTGGAAAACACTATAAAGGAAGAAGGGGGATTCGTTAGTTGAATGACACATCTGGCCAAAAAAAGGGAACTACTACTACAACCCTTTTTAGCCAAGCTATATCATGCCACGTCGTGACCTAATTCGCGACGATTACCACTCTTTAGATGCAGGCTGCCAAGCTATATCATGCCACGTCGTGACCTAATTCGCGCAGAGTTTGGCCAAAGTAGTAAAAGAAATTGTGCCAATTACCTCTTCAAGTCGTGCCTGAGACCTTGATATTTGAACTTTGAGTTCAATAATTCCGGCGAGAGCTAAAGGATATAATGTGGATCCCATTCGCGTGAAAGGACGAGTACAAATGGAGTCTCCACAACCATTAAATTTTCGGTAATTTTTTTTTTATAAGCAAAAATTATATTAAGGAGTGCAAACGGCACCCAAATATTACAAATATAAGGGATTTCATTAAAATTTTCTTGGGTCAAAATCTCGTGGGGAAAAGACACAAGAAGGAAAGAGTATCCCGAGAAGAATGAGACAATAAAAGTTCAAATTACACTGAATTCTTAGAAATAATAAGATTTCTCCACCAATCAAAGATCTTTAAAGATGAATTGCATCTTCAATACTAATGAATCAGCTCCAAAATATAGTTTTGACATGATTGACAATCACTATAGAGTTAAAAAGTTATTGCTAAAAACAATATGATTCCGATGGATCCAATCCAAATATACCATGTCGACATCGCCATCTATACAACCCATGTGACTGTCATCCAACCACTCATTACTTTCTGTTAGCTTGTTGTTATCTCCTACTGTTGTACATGTGCTGCTACTGATGCATAATATCAACCCGCGAACTCATCCCAATTTAATCGACAAATGAGATTGGCTAAGAATTTTTTCAAATGGATGAGGCTTAAAGCATCTTTTAGCTGATGCATTTTTAAGATTGAGTCTTACGTGAAGCATTTTTGCTTTATAAAAAATAATGAAAAAATATGAACCCTAAAGATAGGGCTTTAGTATATTAACACATAATTAACACATTAATATCGGTAAGTTTTTTTTTATGAGAATTAATATTGGTAAGTTGCGGTAACTCAGTCATATGCTAAACTTAAAACAAATAGCTTGATGCAGCTTATAAAAAAAAAACTTGATGCTAGAATTTAAGAGTTTGAGACGTTACTTTTATTGTTGTACTGTTGTTATTTACGTTTTATAGCATAATTTTTTTTTTTGGTATCCGACCCTCGCAGTGTCTCAACGCTGTCAATGAAGGACTAATTTGTGCTCGCTACTTGGGGCTCTTAATCATTTCGCTGGCCAACACCCTATTTGACATAGGCGGGAATCGAACCCTAATAGCATAGTTGCAATAGCATTAAAAATAGAAATCATACATATATTTTATTTTAAAAATTTTAAAAAATTGATTGTGCATATATTTTCAAAGGTTGAACACACATAACATTACTATTATAGAAATGAATTTTACTAGATGTGTCTATTAAATTTAATTTAAGTAGACATGAGCTTTTTTAAAAAAGAAAATTGCTAAATGGTACGGTAAGAAGGAGATACAAAATGTCAGAAACATACATGGCCTAAAATTTCTCTCCAAGAGACTACACCACCCCTTTGTATTGTTATAAAGGACGTTGACACTTCAAATACATTGGTTTTGACATTTATTACTTTTATATTCGCACCAAATAGCGGTTCTCAAATTATATTATCTATATTTTAGGATGACTCGATCCCGTCTTAATTAACTAGTTCTCGAATTGTCCTATAGCTTCTTGGATTATTTAGGGTTTAGGGCGAGTTATTAGAACATACAAAACGACTCGATAACATGTGTTTTTGTTTCAAAATGTGAATTTTACTTCAACTCAATTTTATTAAAAAAAAGTTTTTGCAAAATCAATTTATTGGTGAAAACTCCAATACCCATTTAGTTTTGTTGTATATGGTATCTAACATATCAATTCACTCAATAACATCTTATTTTTTTTTTTACATTTAAGTATTTTAAAATAAATTTAAATATTGTATGAATTTTGCCAACATAATATCATATCAAACAAAACTTGACGGGTATAATAGAATTCTTCTAATTTAATTTAAAATCAACTTTTACAAATGCATGACACACGCTTTACTTCTTGCCTTCGTAGTTCGTAGTCAATATTATTAGTTCTAGCTTCACGAGAGTCATTCATTAAAGAGGACTTTTTTGAAAAGTTGATGGCATCATTTACCAGTCCTATATATATATATATATAAAGAAATGTATATTATAAGAAGACTTTTATAATGAGATGATGAAAAAAACTAATCATAATCATAGATCAAATCATGAATGGTTGAGAAATGAATTTGCAATTTTGAATGCTGCTAAGGTTATTTTTTTGCAGGATGCTGTATCTAGAAGATAGAGACATCGATTAGGTCCTGGTTGTTTGCATTTAAAGGAAAGCCAATAATAAAAAATGAGGCAGCCAATCATATTTAGACACACTACGGCAACAAGATTCGCCTTTGATATTTAAAGATGAGGATATAAGTAGCACCTATTCTTTTTTTTTTTGACTAAAAGTAGCACCTATTCTATATATGGCATTCTTAATTAATTTGGTTGGATTTTCGCCACGTGTAGGCCATTTTATGGAAGGATATATCTCCAATTTTGGTATCACAGTATCACACCGAGGTCAGCATACTAGGGGTTGAGATACAGGTATATGGGGACATGCGCTTTGTTTGTTTCATATCTTCAATAGGAAATCGAGATTCTAGAACTCATGTGCGCCCGGCAATAAAAGAGATGCGCAACTACTTCTTTTTGAATAATATTTATGCTCCAGATCTCAATACTTGAGCATGTGTGTATAATCTTGTTATTCAACTATATTGATCTATATATACTTCAAGATGTCAATACTTGAGCCATGTTTGTCTTCTACGTAGAAGTGAAGGGACAGACTTATTAATAAGTTAGGGTTTAATTGTGTAAAAGTGAAGTGTCATTCATTGAGTCTAACGGATCTTTTTATAGGGTTTGAACTCTAACGGATGGGAGCACATGTCTCCAAGTGATTGGCTTCTCTTTGTCTCTTTATGCCGCCTAAGATTAGGTGTTCTACTTCTTTAGGGAGAGTTGGATCTCAACCGGGTCAGGCTAATTGCGCTGGTGTGAAAGGCCAGACACATAAGGGCAACCTGCTCTTATCTTGTGTGCAGGAGGGCGACTAATTGCTATCATATGTGTAGAAGGGCGACTTACTCGTATTTTGTGTGCAGGAGGGCGACTTACTCATGTTGAATGAGTATAAGGAATACTTACTTACTGCCAGTAGATTTGGGGAGACTTGCTAGTGTGGACCACTGGATTCCAATGCGGCGACTTCCCACTATGTTAGTACAATTGTATTCCTGACTATTCCGAAGGCCGAATATAGCTAGAACGTGATGAATGACAAAGTAAAAGTAAAGAGTGTAATATGAGTAAAGAGATGGATTCTGGATCCCTTCATTGGCCTTTCAAGCGTATATTTATAATACAAGGAGTCATCAATGCCAATAATGGCTGTACATTAATGCTGCGAGATCTTAGGAGAGATTATAGGACTTTCCTAATATGTTCTACTTGCACTTAGCCTATGGCCGAGCGTGGAAGCGAGACCGAGCCGCGGCGGGAGCGGGAGCCCCTCACCCTGCGTGGCCAATGAGTCCCTCAGCTCTTGAGGCGGGGCGGAGCCCTCAGGTGTCTTGTCTTGTCTCATGGGAGTCAGTCGAGTCGGTCAGGAAGTGGCGTGCGGCCGAGCCTTCCTGAGCGGTCGGCTGGGAATAGGGATGGCAAAAAAACCCGGACCGGCAGGTACCCGCGGGTAAAACCCGCGACGGGTAGTCAAATAGGTACCCACGGATCCAATAAACTGATAGTCAAACTACCCGTTAGTAAACGGGGCAGGGCCGGGTAGCGAGGTACCCGTACCCGCGGGTACCCGGACCCGTGACAAAATATACCTAAATACCCTCATATATATATATATATAGCTAGTAATAGAAACTCTAAAATTTTCCCTCACAGTCACTCACACCACTCAACCGTCAGACTCTCACTCTCACTTTGGATTTTATCAATTATCAAACACAACACGGTTAGCATTGTTTGTTTTTATTCGTTCCTAAATCTGTTCCTAAACAAAACCACAATTATCAACTACAGCTACAGAGAGTGATTGATTTTCTTTCCCTTTTCCACTTGATTCTTTCACCAACTCAGCCTCTCACCAGCGACCAACCACAACCATTTCCTTAATTTTAAAAAAATATTTTTATTAATAAACGGGTACCCACGGGTATCCGTTAAGAAACAGTACCCATTTAAGACCCGCTAAGCGGGTATCCATGCGGGTCCGTGTCCGGGTCCGGGTCCCATTTACACTAACCGGGCATGCCCGTCCGGCCCCGTTGACATCCCTAGCTGGGAACAAATTGTTTGGATTAGTTCATCTTTCAATGGTATATATATTCGTAACGATCTTAGTTAAAGTTTAGAGGAGTGTATTGGATTAGAATTTTAAAAGATTTTTTTATGATTAAAAAATCTTATGGTATTGTATCAAGACTTTTAAAGGATATAATTAAGTCTTGTAGTATTCAATTAAGGCTTTCAGGAATTAAAGATCAATGAGCAAACTATTTGATGTTTTGTAATATCCGTTAAACATATATAAATGATTCATTTGACAAAACGTATGAACATTATGTTTAACACTATGCAATTTTCATAAGAAGAGGATTTTTAATATTCTTAAAAAAAAAAACAAGACTTTTGGGATTTTTTTAAAAAGTGAATCCAGATCACGTGATAATTTACCACGTGATCTGGATTACTGGTAATCAATCTAGACTTTTTACAAGTTATAAAATGTTTTGCGGTATTCAAAAACTTTTGAATTTCGTCAGAATGTGTGATAAATGGATTTTAATCGACTTTGTTGCACTTTTAAATGTAATTTTAGCAATAAAGAGTCTCACTACCTCACATGAGATTCTAATGACACACGGTCTCTCTATATATTATGTTATTTATAAGAATTTTCTCTCAACTACCACTTACCATGTAATTAGCCAACATAAAATTGAGAGGAGGATTAAAATATGCCTTATCTTATTATAAAGTATTTTAAATTTTCATATAGAATTGAGATCTTATCACTTAGTTGTTGTTGTTATTATTATTATTATTATTATTATTATTATTATTATTATTAAATAAGGATTAGAAGTCTTGTGCATTGTATTGCTAGTAGTTTCACATTGAGTAAATAATAAAGCTCAATATGATACTTAAGTCATGAGGCTCAATGTGCTTAGTCCTAACAATTGGTGTTTTCATTTAGATATGTCTTTGGAAAGGGCTACCTATAGGCTGGATTAAGGTACTCCACCGAATATTGATAGATGTGTGAAGCCGCCAAAAAGAGAAAGGGCTAAAACCAGTGAGTGTCGATACAGTGAAATTAAGCCGATGTGGACGTCGACTCTTAAAGGGTGAGACAATGTTAGGAGTCTCATATTGAGCAAATAAGAAGACTCAACATGGTGCGACAGATTTAGGAGTCTCATATTGAACAAAAAAAAACACAGGGAAATTAAATTCCGTTGCTAAATATTAGCGAGGGATTTTAGCGAGAGATTTTCCCTCACTAATTAGCGAGGGATCTTAGCGAGAGAAAATCCCTCGCTAATTCTGAAGGCCACATGTCCTTTTTATGCCACGTGTCCATTTTTTAGTGAGGTATTTAGCGATGGATTTTTCCCTCGCTAAATAGAATTTAATTAATTTTTTTAAAACCTGCTTTTTTATGGCACGTGTCTAAATTTGAAAACCTGTTTTTTTATAATAACTATATATATTTACCAAATGCAACACAATTTCGAGAATACTCAAATAAAATCCAAACTAACCAGCAATACCAAATATCCAAATCAACATAAACATTAACCAAATCAACATAAACATTAATCAAATTTTCTATCACACAAATAAACAAATATTTCATAAGGAGACATGGTATAAAACATGCATTCTTCATCACAATTTTAGCTACTCATGTATTACAAACATGATATCCAATCATCAAACAGATAGGCCAACAATCAAATAGCATATTTAAAGAAGAGAAAAGCACTATTGTGCTAAAAACCTTAAGGTATCTAAAGAGTGAGTGAGAGGGACGCAGTTGTTGGGACTAATTTCTGAATTTTTCACAATATGTGTGTACCCACCAGAACCAAACAAGCTCCTATGACCCCAATCTGAAATGCCAAGCTCCAATACTCCTAACTTCAATGCTTGAGTGAATCCAGCAATCCACAAATCCACAAATCCAGCAAAAAGATTCTGGTTTCAACAAAAATAAATTACAACAAAAATAAAAAGGATAACGAAAACGAAAACAAAAATACAAAATAAAAAGGAAAACGTACCACACTTTGAGTGTGAATGGTGAGAGAAGAGAGAATGGTGGTGGTGGTAGTGGTGTGGTGGTGGTAGAGATAACAGAGTGAGTGAGGTGAGAGTGAATGGTGAGAGAAGAGTGTGTTACGGAGATTGCAAAAAAAAAATAACTTTAGCGAAGATTTATAGTGACGGACAAATGCATTAGCGACAGATTGTGGGTTTCACGCTAAACGTGGTGTTGCGCAATGGTCACGTCAGTTATAGCAATGGATTGTGCATTAGCAACGTACAGAGGGAATCCAATGTTTGCCGACGATCACGTCAGCTATAGTGACAGACCTTTAGTGACGGTTAGGGGAATTAGCGAAGGATTTGAGTTTTTCTAAAAAAAATGTGCCTTCTTTTAGTGACGGACTATTGTGTCGCAAAATCCCTCGCTACTACAGATTTATCAACGGATTGGTTTTCCCTCGCTAATATTTGTCGCCTATCCTGCATTTTTTTGTAGTGATTAGGCCATCAACTATATTATAGATGCACTAAGCTAAGTAGTGTTGAGTGTGAAAATTACACATGATATGCTTATTACCAGTGATCTGACGTAAGCTTTTTGCTCCAAGATTCTGACGTTCCATTCTTAGAACCTTTCAACACAATGGAGGCGGAGCCTGCGGCCTCGGTGCCGGAGGTGACCGCAACTCCACGACGCCGATTCACGAAAAGGGCCAAAGGCAGCGATCATGATACTGCTAACGCTCCATCAACGCCAATCTTCAATGGCGCTCCCGTTGATGAGAGCGGAGAAAAAAGAAATGGAAGCACCAAACGTTCATTTAAGGATACAGTTTTAGGGCAAACCAGCGACGATGCGAACCAGGAGCAAGAAGGGTACAAGATCGATGGGGAAAC
This sequence comes from Astragalus glycyphyllos, assembly GCA_963573325.1. Taxonomy (NCBI): domain Eukaryota; kingdom Viridiplantae; phylum Streptophyta; class Magnoliopsida; order Fabales; family Fabaceae; genus Astragalus; species Astragalus glycyphyllos. Next base: position 55,044,654 of record OY754308.1, on the reverse strand, counting down.
TGTTGAATTTTCACCTGAAATGTTTGAGGGACGTATTATCATTGAGGAGAAGAAGCTGGGTAAGTACGATTGCCCTGCATTCAAACTCTCCAAATGGGAAGAAGCCAGAATTCATCGTCCATGGAGGAAGGGGCTTCTGGTGAAACTGTTGGGTCGCAAGATTATGTTTCGAGCCTTGGAAAACCGATTGAATCTATTGTGGGCTATCAACGGCACCATTACTATCATCGATCTAGGTAACGACTACTTTCTTGCTAATCTTTCTAGTGATAAGGATCGTGACATTGCCCTTGGGCAGGGCCCTTGGTTGCTGTATGATCACTATCTTACAGTTAGGGAGTGGTGCCCTAATTTCGATCCTCTTAAGACTAACATTGATAAAGTAACTGTTTGGGTGAGATTTTCGGGTTTGCCTTTAGAATACTATGATCCCGGGTTTCTGTTCTTTGTGGGTAATCGCATTGGTAGAACAATCAAGGTTGATAAAACAACCCTTGCACATGAGAGGCAAATATGCCTGTTTGTGTGTGGAGGTTGATTTGAATCAACCCTTGCTTGCTGTTTTTGAAATTCGGGGTAAGCATTTCAAGGTGGAATACGAGGGATTGCATCATTTGTGTATGAAATGCGGCAAATTTGGGCACTACAAAGAGGGTTGCTCTTCGAGTGAAGTGGATGCTAATGCGGTTCCTGGGGAACACACTAGTTCTGAGGACCATTCTACAACAACAAATATGTGGACTATAGTGCAAAAGAATAGGGGATATGGTAGGAAAAAGCAGGGTACTGGCCATGGTGATTTGCAAAAGCAGAATACTGGCAAAACAGGATCAAGGTTCAATGCTTTACAGGTTGAGGAAACTGAGATACCCCAAGACGAATCTGCTCCTGTCAACAATGAAGTGCCTGTTGCTCACCAGAATAGTTCAACTAAGGGTGCAAATCTGAAAAGGAATGTGGGGACACAAAGGGGTACTGGAACGGGTTTCAAGCAATACCTAGCTACCTTCAACAAGTTTAATCAGGATAGTGCAGAATCTGATATGCCTAAAATGACTCACAGGTTTGATCATGTCAAGACAGCCACTGAAACTGTTGGTATGACTATTGATAGACCTCTTAAAGTGCAAGCTCCAAGGAAACCAAGTGGTAATATGGTGAGGTATGAAGATGTGGTTGAAGTGGACAAAGATGGGCAAATGATAGTTAGGACTTATGAGATCTCTGTTGGAACTTCCCAAGAGGGGGGTACCCCTCAAGATGCTAGATGCATCAGTGGGCATGATTCTATTCTAGATCATGGCCCTAGACCTCCTGACCAAGGAGATCTCCTAACTATGACAGATCCCAATGAGGAGATGCACGATCAAATGCACGTGAATGAAGAAGTTATGACTGCTGCAACATCTGATTCTCATCAAGGAGAGGCCTCTGATATGGAGCAGGGTGAGGAACCACCTGTTGTGGGTGGTCTTTGAAGGTTGTGGGTCTGCTTTCCCCTATTTCTGGATTATGAATATGAACAATAACCTTAACATTTTGGCTTGGAATGTTCGGGGTGCTGCAAACCCAGATCTGTATAGAAATGTGAAGCAGTTTGTGGAAGTACATTTGCCTGATATTCTCATAATTGTGGAGCTTAGAGTTGATCCTGCTAGGATCAAAAGAACTTTTGTTTTGCTTGGTTACACTGGCTACTGTTTCTCTGTAGGAAATGGGTATTCTGGTGGTATTATTGTTGCTTGGAAAGAAGATAAAATTCAACTTAAAGTCCTCCAAACAACATTTCAGTTTGTGCATGTGGAAGTGTCTGGTAATGATGAGACTAAATGGTTCCTCATTGCTGTGTACGCAAGCCCTGATGACAATCTTAGGCAAGCCATGTGGGGCGATCTTTTTCTTATTGCTGATAGAATGCAAGGAGCTTGGCTTCTTGCTGGAGACTTCAATGACATTGCTAGTGCCACTAAGAAAAAGGGAGGTGGTCCCATTCCCTATTATAAAATAACAAGGTTCACTGAAAACATTAACAAGTGCAAATTGCTTGACATGGGCGCTGTAGGCACTACCTATACTTGGAAGGGCCCCTTATACCATGATGGATACCATATCTATAAAAAACTTGACAGAGCCTTATGCAATACTGAGTGGAGACTTAGATTTCATGAAGGCTATGCTAGAGAGATCACCATCCTATTCTCATCTTGCCTAGAGGCAGAACTCATACTGCTAGAAATCAGAAATTTAGATTTGAAAGTCTTTGGCTTACTCATACAACCTACAATGATACTGTGAAACAAGTTTGGAATGATGATCAACCTATTGAGAGTAACTTGACTCAGCTTCAAGCTAAGCTTGGTGATTGGAAGCACAACTCTTATGCTGCAGTTAAAAAGAAAAAGAGAGAGCTCATGGCTAGGTTGGCTGGTATCCAGAGGAAGTACCATACGGGTAGGGAGAGTGCCTATCTTGGGAAGCTTGAGCAAAAACTCCAAGATGAGTTGAATCTTGTCAACTACCAAGAGGAATTGGTGTGGTTCCAAAGATCCAGAGCCTCTTGGCTAGCTGATGGGGATCGAAACACGAGGTACTACCATCTCAAAGCCACTACTCGTAGAAGAAGAAACCATATTCTTGCCTTGAGAAGGCATGATGGCAGCTGGGAGCATGGGGAAGGCAACATACAAACTATGGTCAATGAGTATTACCTAACTTTGTTTAGTGAAGCAGCCTCTATGGACAGCTGGTATCAAACTACTCACTCTTATCCTACTATAGACCAAGCTGAGCTGTTGCACATAGCTGAGCCTGTCACTAATGAAGAAATTAGACATGCTACTTTCCTTATGGCACCTTGGAAAGCCCCTGGTCCCGATGGATACCCTGCTGGGTTCTATCATCACTCTTGGGACACTGTTGGCACTAGTGTGTGTGAGTTTGTGACCAGAGTTTGGAGTGACCCTCAAACCATCTCCTTGGTCAATGACACCGATATCTGCTTGATTCCCAAGGTCAATAAACCTGAATTTGTTGAGCAATTTCGCCCTATATCTCTTTGTAATACCCTTTACAAAATTATCAGTAAGATTTTGGTAGAAAGATTGAAAGGTATCATACCTCAGTTAGTGAGTCCTTTCCAATCAGGCTTTATACCTGGTAGAAGGATCCACGAAAACATTGTCATAGCTCAAGAGATGGCTCACAGTATGACTAAATTACGGGGTAGGCAAGGTGCTTTTGCTATCAAAGTTGATTTATCTAAAGCTTATGATAAGCTTAAGTGGGCCTTTATCAACCATACCCTTGTTGAAGCTGGCTTGCCTGATAGTATTATCCAAATAATAATGTGTTCCATAACTAGTGTCCAAACTAATGTAAACTGGAATGGCACTAGAGGTGATTTTTTCAAACCCCAGAGGGGTATTAGACAAGGGGATCCCCTATCCCCATACATTTTTGTTCTATGCATTGATAAGCTTTCCCATCTTATTTCTGAAAAACTGGAGCAGGGTTTATGGAGAGGGATCAAGGCAGGAAGAACAGGTCCTTGTATCTCTCACCTTATGTTTGCAGATGACTTATTGTTGTTTGGCCAAGCCACTAGCCAGCAAATGGCCACTGTTTTACAAGTGCTTGATGCCTTCTGTGAAATGTCTGGTCAACAAGTAAGCCTTGCTAAAACCAGTGTTATGTTTTCGAGGAATGTTGCCAGAGAGACCAGGGACCATCTTGTGCATATGTCAGGTTTCAAGGAGGTGCCTAGTCTTGGCAATTACCTTGGTGTGCCCTTGCTTGGCAGAGCCCCTAAGAAGGCTGATTACCGGTATCTTATTGAGCAAGTCAGGCTCAAGCTTGCTGGCTGGAATACTCAACATCTTTCTCAAGCTGGTAGAACCACCCTTGCTAAGGCAGTTATAGAAGCCCTCCCCATCTATCCTATGATGGCTGCTTCCATCCCTAAAGGTGTGATCCAAGAAATTCAAAAACTGCAACGTGGTTTCATTTGGGATGATGATGATACCCAGAGGAAATTTCATGCTGTAGGGTGGGACATTGTGACTCAACCTAAGTTTTTAGGGGGCCTTGGAATGAGGCGCCTGTCTAAAATGAACATAGCCTGTCTTATGAAGCTTGGTTGGGAATTAAGATCCCACTCTAGTGCCCTCTGGTGTCAAGTCTTGAGAGGAAAGTACAATAGACCTGCGACTGATATTGATGTGTGGATTGCTAAAGGGGGTGACTCAAGCCTTTGGAAGCATCTTGCTCCTCTTGATCATCTCTTTAAGCATCATGAGTTTTGGGTGCCGGGTAATGGTACTTCTATTAATGCCTGGCATAAAAGATGGCTGGACTTGGATACTATTATTGCTGATGAGAATATTCAGATTCCCTCTAACCTCATTGGGTTCACTGTTGCTGACCTTGTGTCAGCTAATGGGGATTGGAACTTTAATATTATGTCTGATTGGATGCCTGATGAGCTTTTGTCTAGGTTCTTGGCTATTCCCCCTCCATCTATTTCTGATGGAGACGACGTGTGCCTTTGGCCTGGTAGTGTGGATGGAAGATTCACTGTGGCCAGTGCCTATAGGATTCTGTGTCATTTTAATGAGAATGATTCTTCAACTTTCTGGAAGAAAGTTTGGAAATTAGCTGTCAAGGAAAGGGTCAAACAATTTGTTTGGCTTATTTGACATGATAGATTGATGACTAATCATAGAAAGGCTTGTATGCAATTGGGGGGCCCTAATTGCCACCACTGTGTGACTGAAGCTGAAACTACAATTCATGTCTTGAGGGACTGTCCAGTGGCTCTGGCTATTTGGAACCATCTGATACATCCCTCTAAGAGATGCATGTTTTATTCTTGTACTTTGCATAATTGGATTGTTGCTAATTTGACTATGGATTTGGGAACAGGAACTGATCATGCTTGGTCAACTCTGTGGGCAACTACTTGTCACCTAATCTGGATGTGGAGGAACAAGACTATCCATGATGATACATTCATCATGCCTTGGAAGCCTTGGGAGATAGCTATCAAAGAGTCTAGGGACTACAAAATTGCAACTCAGCAGCAGATTATCAACATCAGGAATGACACTGCTACAAAGTTGATCAGCTGGAAGCCTCCTCCAATTGGGTGGACTAAGCTCAATTCTGATGGCTCTAGCAATAGGAGCTGTGGCATTTCGGGTTGTGGTGGTTTGCTGAGAGATCACACAGGAAGTTGGAAGGGTGGTTACTCCAAATCCTAGGATATTGTAGTGCTTACGTGGCTGAATTGTGGGGTGTGCTTGCAGGTATTCAACTGGCTAAAAGCAAAGGCCACAAGCAGCTGATTATTGAGCTTGATGCAGCTGAGATAATTAACAACTTGAAGAACCAGAAGCTGGGAAGGAGTGAAGGATGGCTGCTGGCTCGAAGAATTTTCAAAGAAGTAGATGATAGCAACTTGAAGACTGAGTTTGTTCATACCTACAAGGAAGGCAATCAATGTGCTCACATGCTACCTAGTATAGGAAGTACCCAAGCTGAGGATCTTGTGTTTTATGAGAGTATCCCAGCTACTGTGCATAGTTATGTTAATTTTGATTGTAATGGAGCTACTGCTCCTCGTGTCATAACAGTGTAATCTGTGTTGGTTGTTTTTTGGGCTTTTTAAGCCCTCTATCCATTCAAAAAAATAAATAAATTACACATGATATAATTTTATGATTGAATTGCATCTGGTTTGATCAGGTTAGTATGCGCGGAATTACCGATGTTGTTTATAGCTTGGGGTTTCTAGTCTCATTTGCTTGTTCAAATTATGTTTTTCTACATGTTTTTGGTTGTGTCGTATTTTAGGCATTGTATTTTTTGATCTCTTTTTTATTTTCATTTTCTATAATTTTTTTTGATACTTGTATTGAGGTTATCTCACCCCCTCCTAATCACCACACACCTCCAAACTCTGCAAAATCTCAAAAATTACCCTTAATCCAAGGTAAATTGTAGGAAAAAAAGAACGCAGACACACGAGCAAGAGAACAAAATACAATGCACGTACCTTGAGAGTGAGTGATTTTGAGTAATGGAGAGTGAGAGAGTGATTGAGAAAGCGATGGAGAGTGAGAGGTGTTAGGGTTCGGTGAGTGAGTGAGTGAGAGGAGGGGGGGGGGGGGGGGGGGGGTGTGAAGGGGTTAGGGAGGGACTGTGCGAGATGAAGTGGTTTTGGGTGGGGCTATTTTTGGGATTTTTGAGGTTACAGGGTGTGTGATGAGTAGGGGGAGTGGGAAAAGCGAGGGCCTCTATTGTTTTGTATCAACACACATAATCCATTTGTATGGGCCCATATAATTCCTCAGTTGTAATAGGCTTGAATATTATTTTTAGAGCCCAAATTTAGCCAGATATATCTTTGCCGTCAGGGTTTTTTTTTGTGTACCCCCACAGTTTTCCCATCTACCCCCACATAAATTTTTTTGACGAAAATGCCCTTAACAAAGTTGACCTTGATCGTATATACCTTTCCATAGTAAAGCAAAATGGTCTCTATTCTTTTCATTTAGGGCCTCTATTCTTTTGTATCAACACACATAATCCATTTTGCTGATTGGAGAATTCAAAAAGTAAAGCAACTGAAAAATCTCAAGTGTGGCCTGACCACAAAATGTGGATCAATTGTAAAATTTGTTTTATCTTTGTAATCAAGTGAAGCACAATCTAGGAAGGCAATTTCTAAGTAAGGCAAAAGCGAAACTTTTGTGACTATCTTGGTAACTGGATCGGACCTATGAGTGCACACACTCACTTGGAGCAGCTGTTGGGTTGAAAAATTCATGAAAAGCATAGAAAAGTGTGATAAGTGCACCCTGAGAACGAAGCCCTTGAAAAATATATATGATTGAGCTTTAATGAAAAAATTGCTTCTACTAATTTGTGCTGCTGGTTTTGATTGTAAATTGCTTGAGGACAAGCAAAGATTCAAGCATGGGGGAGTTTGATAAGTCTTATTTTACTATGTTTTTAGCATTTGAATTAAATAAAAATTGTATAATTTTAGTTTCACTTTGGAGCTATTTTACTACAAAATGTTGGTTTCTATTTTCAGGATCAAATAATGAAGGAATGGAAGAAATTCACGTGATTAAAGGCAAAGAATAAAAGTTCAAGGACCAAGGAGCAAAATCATGCAAATGAAGCCAAGAATTAAGTGTTCACGCACGGTCCGTGCCCACTACACGCATGGTCCGTGCTCCCTGTGCTGAATCAGAATTTTACAAGTTTTACGGCACGCACGGTCCGTGCACCCCAGCAGCATGGTCCGTGCACCTTTATCTGAAGCTAAAAATGTTATAAAACTCTTCCAATTCTTTCATTATGGCTTGTGATTCGAATTTAATCCTTTGTCTACTGATCCTAGGATATAAATAGGACCTCATTTCAGCTGTAATGGTACCGGAGCATACTTGAAATCTCACTCCAAAGTTTAATCTAAGTTCTTGCAATTTTCTTAAGCTTTTGCTCTTTTATTTTCATGTTCTTTACTTTCTTGCAATTTTAATTTCTGTTCTTTACATTTCCAGCACTTTACATTTCAGTTCTTTATCGCTTTGTTAATATTCTTGTCATTTACATTCTGTTATTTATTTTTATGTCATTTTCTTTTATGTCATTCTCTTCTACTCCCTTGTCTACTATGATCATGTGTGAGTAGACTTCTTTAGTCTTGGGATTGTGGGACATAATCCAATGATGGGTCCCTAAACAAATCCAAGACTAAACTCTATCTTATTTAAAACTTGATTTTAATCTAATTCCATCAAACTAAATTTCTATAAAACAAATATCAAACGAAGTACCGAGAGGTGAAGTTTGATATTGGAACAAATGGAATTAGACAAGGCAAAGCAAAGCATGAGAATAGCATTGCTAGCCTTGGGACAATAAGGTTGTGCTTAATGGGTCCCTGCGATGATCAACCATGAGAATAGGCTTGATCATTGTTTCGAGACACACTCTTGCATTCCGAAAGGAAGCTTGAATTACACCAAAAGAATACCTTGTCCTTAAAACAATTTCAAAATAAGATAGAGAATAGTTAAAGTGGTTGTTTATTTCCATCATTGTGGTCTAACCACGATCCCAAGGCGTCTTTTATTCTGAATTTTACAAATCTAAAAAAAATACTCTCTTTATTTAAACGATTCCTTTCAGCTAATCAACATCGAAAATTAGATTAGTAATCGCAAATTACTCCCTGTGGATCGATACTTTCTATTACGCGATAGAACCGTGCACTTGCGGCCTATCAGCAAGCTCATTTAGTTGTTTCTTCAAAACAAATTTCTCATCCTCTGTCATCTGATTAAATCTGGCCCATATCATCTCCATTTGATAAGAAATATCACATCCATCGGATTTTTGTTGGGAGGATTTTTCATCTAAAGAATCCAAACTCAGTTGTTTCCAATGATCATCCACAACATCCAATGGAATAGAAGAACCGGAGATATGATAGACACCTATCTCACAAGCACATGGAAGAAGATGTGTCTTCCTACTAATGCATCCACATCGGCCTCTGTCATGACCAACCCCAGAAGTCGATTTCTCAAACTCTTTCACCATATAATCCAGAGCATTTAAAGAGACAAGACCGCGAAGCTTCTTAAACAAAGGAATATCCGAAGCTATTTCAATGCGGTTGATGCTTTTTTGAAAAGAGGTGATGACTTTATCAAAGTGAAGTGTAACCATGTCATGAATAAATTTAAAACACTTTGACAAGTCACCTCAAGAAGTCTTCAGATGTCTCTTCAAAGCCCAATGAGCTACTCAACTCTTAAAAAATTTAAACACATGTCAAAAAAATTTAAACTACGATAAAAATACTAAACACGTGTCAAAAAAATTTAAACAACAAAAAAATACTAAACACGTCTCAAAAAAATTTAAACTACGATAAAAATACAAAATGCCAAAATACCTGTTGGTGGTCTGATTACCGAAGTGTGAGATATGGTTAGTCCAAGCCAAGATAAATCTCTCCTTATGCGGTTTCAACCATGTGTTGCGCACATATTTAATAAGAGTGGGAATATCGGCGCAGGAGTCCTCAAAAATCTTCAACCGAGCTAAGTACACAGACTCGTCAGCTGAATCAATAATATTGTGCCAAAAAGATATGACGTCCTTTTGCCTATCAACGTGTACCAACTCTTTAATTTCTGCTTTCACATTCTTTGTCACGTGCCAAGAAAACAATAAATTAGTAGCAGAAGGAAAGATAGCATGAATACCAGCCAATACAGCCAAGATCTCTGTCAGTCAGAAAAACCTCTGGTTGAATCCCATGCAAGTCAAATAAATCTTTAAGTTGCTGCAATACCCAAGAGAAATGAATACCAAGTTCATGAGCAATATAGGCAAACCCAACCGAGAAAGATAACTCCGTACTAGTCACTCCCACAATCTCCAATAGAGGTAGATTGTATTTGTTGGTCTTGTACGTAGTATCGAGAATAAGAACTTTGGGAAACAACCGGAATAACCTGATAGAAGTGGGATGAGCCCACATAATGTCACTGACCACATCATAATCCTCCACCTTCCTGCTCCAACATAAGTAATTATGTGACTCAATCAATCTCAGCAACTCCTGAATGTACGTTCTAGGACCCCTCCGAGAAGACCGATGCTTGTGGCGCTGCCTATATATTTGAGGGAGAGAAGTGACATTGCCCGGATAATGACTCCTCAAAGCAATAAGGCAATCCTTCGGGACAACATCCAAATCAGCATGCTCATTAACCATAGCCTTCCGCGGCTTGGTCAAACAACCAAAAGCTGTGCACCCAACTGAGGTAGTAAGCAATGGATGGGTGTGTCGACCACACATAACTTTCACGCACCAACCCCCATGACGTAGTGTCGAAGTAGCTCTCAAAGTAAACGGACAACTTCTTCTTTTAGAACCGAAGACTCTAGAATCATTAGTAAACTTCCCCTACTTCTCACAACCGAAAATGATCTTATCTCTAGTCCCCCTTTTACCAGCTTTATCAGATCTAACTTTGATAATAACAACACCAATGCGTCTCCCAACCGCTATAGCCCACTCCTCCACATCCTCACGTGTAGAAATATCTATAAAATACAAAAATGTTACGTACTTAATTAATTAAATATTTATCAAACTTCATTAAAAAAATTAGACCGAAAAATATACCCTATCCGTCCTGAATGGCTCCATAGTATCGATGTCGAAAGGAACCAACTGTGACTCTACAACAGGCGCTCCAATATCTGTTTGAAAAATAGAAATAAATTTTAAAAAAATTAAAATTACAAGTCGTAAATACCTGTATAAAAGGGTATATACGACTTTAACATCTCAAATTTGTATGTACCCCACAACAGGGTACATACGACTTACCTTTCTCTTAAATCGTATATAGGTATATACGATTAGAGCCCAATCGTAAATAGGTATATACGATTTGACATTTTCGTAATAAATAAGGTTGAAAAAAAAGTCAAATCGTATATATCTTTCAGGTACGTATATACGACTTGAAATTTAATGCGTATTTATTAGCTATTAAATGCAAGTCGTATTTACCTTCCATTAGGTAAATACGATTTCAGATTTTGTGGGTCCCACGCCAGAGAGAATATTGTGAAAGTCAAATTTTGTCAATTATGTGAAGGGTATTTTTGTCAATACGAAAATGTGTGGGGGTAGATGGGACGGGTGTGGGGGTATAAAAAAAAACCTTGCCATTATCCTTGCTACTACCTCCGTCCCATTTTATATGCAGTTTAAGGTTGTTGCACGCATATTAAGAAAAATGATTAGTAGTCTAGATTTTATAAAAAGTTTTGTCTAAATTATCATTTAACCCTTTATCTCTCTACATAGATAAACGTGAATTATTTATTAAATGTGAAAAGTTGTAATGATTAATATGGGCAATAGTGGAAAAACATGTTAGATGCTTTCTTGAAAATGTAAAACAACAATTAATTTGGAACAAATTCATTTTGCTAAAACAACTTATAAAATGGGACGGAGGTAGTATTCTATAAGGAATTTGTGTTTAGAACAAATGATTGTCTAGAGCAAAAAAAAAAAGAACAAATGATTGTATAGTGTTCAAGTGCAAATAGTTCCAAATGTAGCCCACACAACATCATCGTAATCGACCACACTTCCCAAGGGGGAACAATATTCAATTACGCTTATCCTCCTATCCATGTTGCAGTCATTTTCTTGTCCGAATTCATCCTCTTACGCACACAAACTCATCCATTTTCTTGCCCATATGGCCATATCGATCCAACCATACTTATTTTCCGAGAAAAAGAAAAACATTGCTGGCACTTATTTCATCTTTTTATATTTTTATTCATAACATTTAAATATAGTTTGTTTATTTATTTATTTATTAAGAACCTCAAAATGAAAATTGCAAAGTAAAAAAAACATTATCGTAAGGTTTGTCCTATCCCATAATTTGTTCTATATAAATTGTACCAAGCCGTTGTCCTCAACTCACATTCCACTTTCACTCAAGTAATAACAGAGTACTGTAGGAAAAGAGAAAGGTGATGGATCTTGGAACCTATGGCTATCCTAAACCAACAGTAAAAAAGATCGACTCTAACTACGATGTACCAGAAGGAGTCGAGGTTAGGGGAAGATATGATACAGAGTATGCAAAAATTCTCACAAAAGATGCTTTGAAATTTGTTGCTGAGCTACAACGTGAGTTTAGAAACCATATCAAGTATGCACTAGAGTGTAGAAGAGAAGCCAAAAGAAGGTACAATGAAGGAGCTCTACCATGTTTTGATCCAGCCACAAAATACATAAGAGAAGGAAAGTGGATGTGTGCAAATGTTCCACCAGCTGTTTCTGATAGGAAAGTAGAAATCACTGGTCCTGTTGAGAGAAAAATGATCATCAATGCTCTCAACTCTGGAGCTAAAGTCTTCATGGTATAGATTATAAGAATATTGTTTATTAATTACTCCCTCGTTTCTATAGACTAAATACATCAACTTTCGCTGACAAACTTTTTTGACAGATGAAGAATTTACTTACTATTCAATTAATCTAGTTAGTACTATATATAACAATATAGCATGCACATACTGATTTAATTTGTTTAATTTTTATTTTTAATGTGAAGGCTGATTTTGAAGATGCACTGTCTCCTAGGTGGGAGAATTTAATGAGAGGGCAAGTGAACTTGAAGGATGCTGTGGATGGGACCATAAATTTTAATGACAAAGGAAGAAACAAAGTTTACAAGTTGAATGAACAAATAGCCAAACTTTTTGTGCGACCAAGAGGTTGGCACTTACCTGAGGCTCATATTCTCATTGATGGTGAACCTGCAACTGCTTGCCTTGTTGATTTTGGTCTCTACTTCTATCACAATCACCCAACATTTCGTCGTACTCAAGGTGTGGGGTTCGGCCCTTTCTTCTATCTCCCCAAAATGGAGCATTCAAGGTAATATAATAAGCACCAAAATTAGTGACGGAAAAATTGAAATTTGTCACCAATTTTGACATCATAAAATTTAGTGACGGAATTAGAGATGGATTTTTCATTTTCCGTCGCTAATTTCTTTTTTTTAGTATGTGATTGATTTATGTAGGTATGTAAGTGTAATTGTTAATTGTTGATACAAAAACAATGTTGTGATTGACAGGGAAGCTAAGATATGGAACAAGGTGTTTGAGAGGGCAGAGAAGATAGTAGGAATTGAAAGAGGGAGCATAAGGGCTACTGTTTTAATTGAAACACTTCCTGCAGTGTTTCAAATGGATGAAATTTTGTATGAGCTAAGGGACCATTCTGTGGGTTTGAACTGTGGGCGTTGGGATTACATTTTTAGTTATGTTAAGACATTCCAAGCTCACCCTGATCGCTTGTTACCAGATAGGGTCCAAGTTGGCATGAGTCAACACTTCATGAAGAGTTACTCTGATCTTCTTATCAGGACATGTCATAGGCGTGGTGTGCATGCTATGGGAGGAATGGTATGTATTGTAACTAGTTTGGTTTAATTATTATTGTGCATTCAATCAAGGTTTAAAAAAAGTTATGCGACTTACTAGTACTGATATATCTGACCTATAATATAGGCCAGATACACTAGTTATTGAATAATTGTTATTCAATGAACCTAAAACTGTAAATTTTAGTCATTCGATTCATTTGGTGGGTTAAAGAGCCAATTGAACCACGACTTAGAGATTTTGTCGGTTCAATTTCCAATTAAGTTACAACGTCAATGTTTTTATGTTTATTGAGCTGTCAAATTGAGTTGCCCAGCCCGGCTTAGCCCACTAGGCCAAAACTTAAAAGCGGATTGGGATAGGCCAGACCAGTTGTGTATTGGGTTGTATTTTTATAGTCCAATCCAACCAACACATTGGGTGACGGGCCGACCCACCCAGCCAAATCCAACTCTTCAACAAAGAAACCATAACAAGTGTTTAAAAAAACACAAAAAAAGGGCACAGCCTGGCGCATGGCCAACTGGGCTGAGCCAAAACAACTAACTCTTTTTCGGCACTTCTATTTAGCGAGCCGAGCGGCTAGCGCAACCCAAAACATTAGGCTATCCGGTCAGCCCATTGGACTGTGCCAATATGGAGACTTCTACTATGCAACTGTTAAATAGAAGAAATATATGAATGCAATTTTTGTACAAAATGTCTAAGTTCAAGTGATTCAACAGGCAGCTCAAATTCCAATTAAAGATGATCCAGTGGCCAATGAAGCAGCACTAGAACTAGTAAAAAAGGACAAACTCAGAGAAGTGAAAGCAGGACATGATGGAACATGGGCAGCACACCCAGGTCTAATTCAATCCTGCATGGAAATTTTCAACAAAAACATGAACAACACTCCTAATCAAATAACCACAAAGAAACATGAAGATGCAAGAAACATAACAGAAGAAGACCTATTACAAATACCTAAAGGAGTTCGAACAATGGAAGGTCTTCGTTTAAATACAAGGGTAGGAATTCAATATGTAGCAGCATGGCTCACTGGAAGTGGTTCAGTGCCTCTTTATAATCTCATGGAAGATGCTGCTACTGCTGAGATAAGTAGGGTTCAGAATTGGCAGTGGCTTAAGTATGGTGTGGAATTGAATGGTGATGGTCTTGGAGTTAAAGTTACTAAAGAACTTTTTGGTAGAGTTGTTGAAGAGGAAATGGTGAGGATTGAAAATGAAGTTGGGAAAGAGAAGTTTAAGAAGGGAATGTATAAGGAGGCTTGTAAGATCTTCACTAAGCAATGCACATCATTGACACTTGATGATTTTCTAACTTTGGATGCTTATAATTATATAGTTATACATCACCCTGTGGAACTGTCAAAGCTTTGAAATTTTAGAAGGGTCAATACTTTGTTGTGATTGGGAGTTCCTTGTTCTGGATTTTTGTTGCGTGTAAGCTAAGTTGTTTCTTATCTTTTCATCACTTTTTTCTGGGCCATTTATGTTTTCATAGCTATGGTATGGCGTAGCTTCTTGTATTATGCATAAAAGAAAAGAATAAATTTCATGATTGTAGCAGCTATTTTGAGTGATATATGCTGCACTTATGATTTACATATGTCTACAAGAAATAAAGATATACAAATAATTTGAAATTTATGATCTCTTGTTAGTCTCATGATACACTGAGATTTGTCATCATATAGTGCAATATATCATGAAATTCTGTAGTATATCGAAAAATGACATTCAATGTGATGACATTCAATGTGATGTTTTTGGGAACTCGTAGGTTCATCATTGACTTATCCAAAATGCAAAATTTTATCACTGGTGTAAATATTATCTCAACCCAAATCCTCATCAAATGTCACAATACATGATTTTTTCACTATATTTATATGTCAATATACTCCAAACCAAGAATTCGTGTTAACTAAGTTAGACCAGAATTTTAACACATGAAAGTATACAACTTTGACTCCCTTTCAAGAAATCCAACACTAAAGTAATCCAGCACTAAAACCCATACTCAAAAACTATAATCCTAACCACCTGAGAAATAAGTCATGCATTTGCAACTCTAATTCATGTATTCTAACCATTCAATGAAATTTAGCTAAATTAGATAGAGAGAGAGAGGTAAATTTCATTGAACGGAGATGGAGTGGGGGACTTCGGGGACTTCGGTTCTCACGGCCATAGCTTCCTATGGTATGCAGTTACAATGTTTCCCACAATCAGTATGTCTTCAGGTTGATAGTATGTCTTCAGGTTGATAGAGCATTCAGAAATCTTATTTGGCAAGAAAGTAATGATAAAGGCATGCATATGGTAGGGTGGAATACAATAACTAAGCCTAAATGTGATGGGGGACTCGCAATTTGCACGGTTTGCCACAATAACATAGTCCTATTGGGCAAGTTGATTTGGGACGTTGTGGCAGCTCATGAGAAACTTTGGGTTCAACGTATGAAGGACAAATACTTTCACAATCACTCATTGCCTCACTCCTGGCTTCAAGTTTAAGTTTGGTAACATCGAATCTAATATTTAGAATGGTAGTTAGCTTACTACGGTTCCTCTAGGACCTTGGTTACCCTTTGTAGACATTCATGACCTCCATTTGAAATTGAAGGATATCTATGTAGATGGACTGTGGATCTTTGATAAGTTGTGTACCTTAATCCCCCAAGAATGGATGGAGAAGTGTAGATTGCTCACCCTTACTTTAGTCTCTAATGTGTTCGATACGTAGGCGTGGTCAGGCAATTTCTCAGGAGTTTATTCTGTCAACTCAGCTTATCATATGCTCCGTGATAATAATGGGATAGACGAAAATGCTATCAATTGGTCTTGGTTGTGGAAGTTGAAGCTTCCAGATAATATTCAAATCCTTCTATGGCAATTTTGCCATAACTCGTTGCCAACAAAGCAACTCTCATGAGGAGGAGTGTTTTCGGTAATGCTACGTGTTTCTTGTGAAACATACATGATGAAACATTGCATCATTTCTTCTTTTTTTGTCAACACACGAGGGAGGTATGGAGTCTTTGTTTTAACAGTAATTTTATTCCCCCAACCAGTACCTTTACACCTCCAATTTGGTTGGAAGACATTGTCTGACGCCATGGGCCACTAAATGTGATTGTCACGTGGAAACTTTTGTGTGCAAGGAACCTGTTTATTTTTAAGGTAAACAAGTGAAGCCTTACGAAGTTGTTGCCCAGTACTACGGGCTTCTATCAGATGTTCTAGCGTTGTTTGGATCCGTGGCGAATAGTGCGCGTGCCACGTCGGGAATTGTTGTTTCGTGGATAGCTTCGCCAGTTGACTGGGTGGCTCTAAATGTTGATGGTAACGCCCAGCTTAACCCGGTAGTTGCTGCATATAATGGACTTATTAGAGATAACAATGGTAACTTCCTGCGAGGGTTCCATGGGTCATTGGGACACTCTACTACTATGCACACTGAGTTATGTGCTATTTGATACGATTTATCTTTGTGTTGGGAGATGAGATATAAGAAAATTGTATGACATACAGATTTTTTGAGTTCCTTGAATCTTATAGAGAGTGTTGATGTGTCTTATCATCACAATGGCAATAGAGTTGCTTTGGTCAAGAACTTGCTAGCTTGACCTTAGGATGTAAGGATACAACATGTTTTAGAGGGGCTAACTTCTGCGCGGACTATCTCGCAAAATTTGGTATCACAAAATCACACACTTATGTAGCTCTGAAGACTCCTCAATGGTACAACCGCTTCAAGCCATTCCTTTGTTAGGCCTTAGATTTTCGTTTTGTGCTCTTTTTGTAACGATAAAAAGTCTAAAAATATTTTTATTTTATTTTAATGAGATTAAAAATAAAATACCATTTATCCTTTTTCTTCCGGAAAATATCCTTATCCGAGAGTCTTAATAAGCAACAATTTTTATTTAATTGTTCATATATTAATTTAAGCGACAGTCTAATTAATGAAGATAAACATGGGTTAAGTTCCGTCAAAAAAAAAAGATAAACTTGGGTTAAAATACAATTACGGATACCAGCAAATTCAACGACGTCGTTTGTGTTCCTTCCTTGTGCACGAATTCAACAAATCGTTCGGTGTTGCGTTCCCCAATCACTAGGTTTCATCAATTCTGGTTTCTGGAATGTTGTGAATTTTGTTTATGGAACGTTATTAATTTGTGGGTTTGGTTAATTTTGTTCCTGGAATGCTCTTGTTGTTAGAAGAAAACTATGATTTTATTTTTAGTTTTTTTTTTAGTTTTGTTAATTTTAGTTTTTTAATTATTATATATATATATTATAATCTGACGTGGAATGTACATGTGCCATCGTTAAATTATGTGTGCAAGCTGCGTCAGCTGCCACGCCATTTAATGAGGGCCACATCAGCTTTTTTTTTTCAGGATTCCAACTCAGCAAAAAGATTTGAAAAATCCCTCTTTGTACTAAAAGTCTGGATTTTTTTAAAATAGAATGACTAAATGTCTGAGTTTTAAAATAAGTGGACTAAATGTCTGAATTTTGAAAAAGGGGGACCAAAACTATAACTTAATCTAATAATTTCTAACCAAATGTTTAATTGATAGTCAAGATACATCACGTTTTCAATATATCTAAAAAGTTATTTGTTGCCTATAAATGAGTTCGAAGGGAGTATAAATATAAGCATAAAGCATCTTCAAGGTTGGCGAAATGTCCCATGTATCTACGGTTGATCGAGACTTGAAAATACAACAATTGGCGACGCCCTATTGAGTAGAAGCTCGTTGTTTTTCTCGTCCTTAAGTTTTTATTCAAACTATATACCGTAAATAAGATTTATAGAGAAGAAAATTATTTACCATAAGTAATTTGGTTTCATAAGATTGTAAGGATTTTCCGAACCTTGTAAATTATGTTTACGATGATGGTTGAATGGAGGTAAAATCTAAAAATTTTCCTTGCACTCCTTTCATGTTTCTTCTTTTCCTACCCTCCTCCACATTCCCCACCCCAAACCCATACCTCCCACCTCCCTTCTCCAACCCCTTTTCTCCTGACCCACTTCATTCTCCTACAACTCATCAACAACACATTCTCCACACTCTTAAGGTATCATCTTTACTCGTTATCATCCATTTTTGAACGAGAACACTGTGTTCTTGTTCTTTTTTTGTCTATAATTTAGTCAATTCAGTATCTCGATATCGAAGCAAAGAAGTACCATGATAGTGTGCCTTTATTTATTTTGTCTAGGGGTGTGTTTTCCAAATTATAAGACACGATAACTTGTTACTGAATTGGTTCAGTACTAAGGTATCGAACTTGTATTTTAAAATAGAATACAAGTTTGGCATCAAATTGTCGAACTAGTTCGGAACTTAGATATCGTACCTGTATCAGATTGTGCATAAACATATTTTAGCATTTTTTTTTTACTTTATCAAGTTTATGAAGGATGAAGAAAAATTGTCCAAGTCCACCAATAGACATTGAGCCAGACGATGCATTAGGTGTAATATGAAGGATGACATTCAACTACCCTCGTCTGATCCGATAGGGTGTGCTAATAGGAAGGACATAGCACATGATTAAATCAAACCTTATGTTGGTTGCATGCAACAATTGAAGTCGTTGGCTGCAAAGAGATAAATGGTTGATTTTGTAGACATGAGTGAAAACTAAGAGGATTGACTATATTTGCCACATTGTAATTGTTAATTTAATAATTTCCCTGTCATATATGTTAGTTAACTATTAACTACGTCATGTAATAATATAACGTGAAGGGTATTTTTGGGTTTTTCAAAAAGGAGGGGGGTTTGTAAGTAAAGAGGCGGTGTTTGAAAAAAAATCCTTTTTATTACCAATATGTGGGCCGTCTGCTGCTGAATCCAAAAAAAAAGTCCAGATAAATAAAAATAAAAAATATAAAAATATCCCCAATAATTGATAGGACGGTTTTTCCTTCCTTCACTCGAAACGCGTTATAAAAGAAGCCGGTGTAACCCTAACCAAAAGCAATCTCAGAAAAACGCGTTGACGAAGAATATCAAGGCGGCTCTCTCTCTCTCTTTCGTTCTCCTTCGGTTTCGTTGTCGACGGTAAGGCCATTCGAAGCCTCTGAAACCTCTCGAGGCGCACCAACCTTCTAGGGTTTTTGTTCCTCCTCTCGTTGATTGTCTTTTTTTCTGTGCTCGATTGATTTTCGTTTTCAATTTTCTCTCTGGTTTCCTGTTTTCCCAATTTGTAACTATTCATCATCGTTTGTATTGAAAAAGAAAAAAAAGGAAGAATCAAAACTCTAATTGATCTTTTTAGTTTTTAATTCCGATTGTTGATTAGGCTTGTGTGAATCGTTTATTACGAATCTTTGAGGTTAGGGTTTGGAAATTTGGGATTTAGGGTTTCAATTTCAAATACAAATTTTCCTCGATTCCTTATTACTTATTGCGAGGATTTGTGCTTGTTAATCCCATGGCGGCAGGGCGTAAAAGTGTTTTGGGGAAGAGGGAATCTTACAAATATGGTTCCTTCGATGAATCTGATTACTATAAGAAAGGGTCTTCCGGCATGGAAGGTTATGTGTTTCATGGTGGAAAAGAGGATAGAGAAGAAGGAGAGATCTTTGTTGAACACGTTGATGTGGATGAGGTTTTGCCACCACCTGAAAAGAGGAGAAAAGTTTCTGCCATTGGATTTGGTCTGTCAGAGAAGGAAGCTGGTGGTGTTTTAAGTACGTATTCCCCAAATTCCTCTTGTGTGGACGAAGACAGTGATCTGCAGGGGTGGAACATCACAAAGTCAAGATGGGCTTGTGATGGTCTTTCACCGGTGGGTGGTGATGATGATAACTACAAGCAACAGAAAGGAAGCCCGAGTCCTGAAGTTGGTGAATGTTCAGATGGCACGATCACTAGCTCAGATGTTGATGAACAGGTCAGTGATTCTCCGTCAAGTTCTTTTGGAAATAGTGGCACATTGCATATGCAGAGAAATTTAAACATGTGTCAGAGTTGCAGAAGTGTGTCTGAGTTTGAAATGATTAAGAAAATAAATGAAGGAACTTATGGTGTTGTCTATAAAGCTAAGGATAAGAAGACTGGAGAAATTGTAGCATTGAAGAAGGTAAAGATGGACATGGAGAAAGAGGGCTTTCCTTTAACAGCCTTAAGAGAAATGAATATTCTCCTGTCTTTAAACCATCCCTCTATTGTGGATGTTAAAGAAGTAGTTGTGGATGACAATGATGATAAGGATGGTACTTATATGGTAATGGAGCATATGGAGTATGACCTTAAGAGGTTGATGGAAGTAAAGAAGCATCCCTTTAGCATGGGTGAAATAAAATCTTTGATGCTGCAACTTCTTGAAGGTGTCAAGTATCTCCATGACAATTGGGTTCTCCATAGGGATTTGAAGACGTCGAACATTCTGCTCAATGAAGAAGGGCAGCTAAAAATTTGCGACTTTGGGATGTCAAGGCAGTATGGAAGCCCGCTGAAGCCATATACTTCACTTGTGGTTACACTATGGTACAGGTGAGTAGCATTATAATATCATATTTGCTTAGGTAGCATTTAAGTTCTCAGTTCTTGTTTTTTGATTTATCATTTATATTGATTATATTTTTTTTGGTGATATATTGATTATATTTATGAAGACTGGTATATATGTCAAACTCATGGATGGTGTGTTGGTTTTTATGTGCAGAGCACCCGAACTTTTGTTGGGCGCTAAAGAATACTCAAAAGCAATCGACATGTGGTCTGTGGGTTGTATAATGGCTGAGTTACTTGCTAAGGAGCCTCTTTTCAGGGGTAAAACTGAACTCCAACAACTTGACAAGGTTAATGTTGCTTAAGCCCCCTGGATATTGTTTTACTTTTACCCATTATCTTTATGCTGTGATTGAGAAGTAACACTTGTTTGTTTGATAACTGTGCAGATTTTTCGAACCCTGGGTACACCAGATGAGAAAATTTGGCCAGGACTATCCAAATTACCTGGGTGCAAAGCTAATTTTGTCAAACAACCGTAAGTTTGCCTTTTCTATCTTCATTTTTATTGGGAATGCTATATTATGAATGAAAAATCTTATTCTTTGTCATCTTATTGATGGGAACTTATTGATATTTTAGGTATAATATGCTTAGGAAGAAGTTTCCAGCCACATCTTTCACTGGTTCGCCAGTTCTATCGGAGTTGGGGCTTGACTTTTTGAGTAAGCTTCTGACTTACGACCCTGAAAAGGTATGTTGTTCATATAATGAAATCTGATTGGTTTTATGTGACTTGAAACTGAATGAAGTAAGCTAACAGAAATTGTTAATTCTCTTGTGTAGAGGATAACTGCAGAAGCTGCTCTCCTTCATGATTGGTTCCGTGAAGCTCCACTTCCCAAATCTAATTTCAAGCCTATTTTTTCATCTTGGCAATGCTAGGGCAGGTACTTATGCTAGAGCAGGATATGCGAAATACTGAGACAGTACCTATTTTAAACTACATTGTATTCTGTCTTTCTTTGTTAATGATCATATACCGAAAGTCTAAGAATGTTGTGTTTGCAAAGGACACGGTGATCAACTTCATTAAGCTTTTGTTTCTTATAAATTGGAAGCGGCATATTATGTTCAGTGAGCTGAGAAGGTACGGTATGGTACCCCCACTTACTTTTCTTTATTGTAATCCAATGTAATGTACATATATTTCAGCACATAAGTAATGAAAGGTGCATTTTTTGTTGTGGTAACTGGTTATTTCTGATTCTGTGGGATTCCTTTCCACTTTTCCTTGCCTTCCAATTAGGATGTTTTCAAGTTTTTGGTTGCTTTTTCCTTCCCTTAGATTCTATGCCAGAAATGTTCTTCAAAACTTGGGTGCATTGAGTATTGATATCTGTTGGATATGTACAAAATAAATCCATGAGGGGAACTTCACTTGCAACCTGGTTAACAGGTAATGAAGTCAATTTCTTATTTTGAAAGTTGGTCTTCCTAAAATAAACGATCTCTTGTATGCAAAAAAAAGTTGATTTTACTCAAGGTGGAAATGTGAGTCTAGGCTCCAAATTGCATGCTGGATAATGTCGCAAGGATTCAATGAAGCAGTTGATAGTTATTATGAAAGCCTAGTTCAAGCTTTCAAACCTATTTTCTCATCTTGGCAATGCCTGGGAATGGACAGGTACTTACACTAGAGTTGGGTACTTGAAATACGTAGGCAATGTATATTCGGTCTTTGGATACTTGACAATGTTCATTTTAAACTACATTGTTTCCAACTTTGTCTTTCTATGTTAATGGTCGCATATCGAGCGAGTCTGAGAATGATGTGATTGAAGGAAGTGGTGATCGACTTCAGTTGGCCTTTGCTTCTTACTTTTTCTTATAAAAATTGGAAGGGACGTATTGAGGTACAGGTGAGCTGAGAAGGTGCGGTATTGTACCTGATTACTTTTCTTCATTGAAATTCCATGTAATGCACATTCATTTCAGGAATAAGTATAATGATGATTTTTTGCTTTGGTAACTGGTAAGTTTTTATTCTGTTGCATTCGTTTCCATTTTTCCTTGTGGTCGTGCCTTCCCATTGAGGTCTTTAAGCTTTGTGGTTGTTTTTTCCTTCACTTAATTCTTAAGCTAGGGATGCTCTTTAAACTTGGGTGCATCAATGTATATGTAGAAAATAAATCCATGGAGGGAGGGAAACTCCACTTGCAACTTGCTCAGCAGGTAATGATGTCATTTTCTAATTTTGAAAGTTGGTCCTTTAAATAAGACGATATTGTATGAACAAAAGAAGTTGAGTTAACTAGGAGTGGAAGCAGTTGGTTGTTGTTTAAAGCGGGGTTTCTTGAAGAAGCGTTGTAGGCGTTGTGCTGGGAGGGCTCACCACAACTAAGGTTGCTGAAGTGTGACATTATTTGTACCCTCCTTACTTCAATTGGTTGGTTTCTGACTGTAATTTGACTTCCGTTTGATTAGCCTAAAAATCTATTTTAGTATTTTATTACATCCTTCGATCACAGTTGTATTGTTGAAAGCTGTTGTGGATATATGGAATTTCTCGTTCTAGACAGAGCATTCAGCTCAGAATCTATGACAACACAATGCAGATTAAGAGAAGTAGCAAACTAAACCTCGCAGCGGCTGCTCACAATGGGTAAACTCTGATCACTGTCCAGAATTCAAACTCAGTTGGCGGTGTTAACCATTTAAGTTTCTGCAGCTCACATGAACTATAGTAGGTGACCTTATCCCCCGATACACCTTCGACTTAACATGCTGGTTAGAAAATGTTCTATTTTGTTATAGTTCCAGTGTATGCCAATGTATCTATAGATGTAGTTTCAACTGTTTTAGAGGAAATTTATGTATCCCGTTTGATGAATCCAGTGTATTTAGTGTTGAGTGTCACTAACATTTGGATTTGTGGCTGCAACAAGTGCGGTAAGTTCGAAGCTCTGCGAGGGAGCTTTTATGTCCATGGCGTACTTGGAAGCTGTCATTTTTCAGACACACTTGTTGGTATTGGGACCCATCCCGTCTCCTTTTCCTCTAGAGGGATGTTGACTTGGTGTGAACCACGTATTTTATAATCAAAAGCTTATCTAGTAGTATTTAGTAGGAAATTGTATATTCTACCACTTTTTTGACGGCATTTATATTCTACCACTTCGTAAATCCGAATGCTCTCAAAACTCGTACTTATAATTAAATGTGCGTATTACATCTTTATGTAATTAATATTTAATATTAATATTGGTCCGGCACGATGTACTCTTGCATTGGTACAGGGTTCGAGGATTTCAATAGGTTGAAATGCGGTTCGTCTGTCGATGGTTAAACCTCTTTAAATTAAATTTTTATATAATATACCTCCCTTCTAAATTTAGTAATCATAAAGTTAGACAAGAACTGGAATGGAACCTCGACCCCCGAATTAGAATTGCTCAAACTCTTCTTTGAAGGTTTTAATCATCAAAATCAAATTAGTATACTTGTTTTCTCTGCTCCTAACCCACAAGCAACTCATAACTTCCATCCCGATCTCCTTCAATTCAAAATGCGAAACCCTAAAGAAGGAATCAAAATAAATGGAAGGTGAGAATCATAGGTTTTGTGTAGCGAAGGTGATAATGGAGCTCAACCTTTCCTAGCCTCTTCTTTCTCTCCTCTTCGGCCCTCCCTTTCTCACTCTAAACTATTTTCTGCATACCCAAAAGAAATAATTTTTTGCATAAAACTTTTGATATTTTCCCGAACAGAAAATGTACTTCTACTATTATAACTTGTTAATAATTGTAATTTGAGGTCAAAACTGTTGAGTTAAAAATATTTGAAGCCAACACTATTATGAGCTAAAATACAAGAGCATCTTTATCGGTGTTGCATATACGCAGCAACAAGGAGTGGCAAGTATAAAAAACTTGCATTAAAGTTATCCTTGCTGGCAGTGTGGGTTAGTTATCGGCAATTATATCTAAGCATCGGCAACTAATAATTAATATTTTTTATCTGTATTAATTAAATTTAAAATAATATTAAATATGAACCGAAACTAAATATAAATTAAAAATATAAGATGGGTTGTTTCCATGCAACTACCAATTGGGTTCTTCATAGATTACTCAAGTTCTATGTGGTATCTTGGAAAAGTAACGCAGCAACTCATTTTGTTGCTCCTCGTTAAAGAGCATCTAAGTGTATATAATAATTGGGACACACAAAGTCAATGGAGAAAATAATTATTATGTTCTAAGAACACTCTACTGGACATTGGTTGACTGGAATTTATATGGGTTTCATCATTGTGAAAATGATACTCATTTGCTTAGTGAGACCTACATAAGTTTGAACCAACCATAGAATGAGTTGTGGTAGGAGAGTGTTAAAAAGAATATTGGTAGCACTTTCTCTTGTAAAGCTCAACTTCTTTTAGTTAGTATTTGCTAGTGCTACTTCTTAACCGATATTTTTGGCATGTTTATTAGAAAGACCATTTATCATGTAGGTTTTAATGTACATAATCTCAATATTTTCCAGTGCTAGTTCCACTATGTTGGGCATTTACTTGTAAGTTTGGGCACATCCATCAATTCTATATAGAAGTGTGACTGAAATCGGAATTCAAGAGGAAGATCTCCAACAGTAAATGAAAAAACTGTTTTCCTAGGGTTTGTTGGGATCTGTTTGGCCCCTTGCTGTGTCGACCACCATGGCTCTTCGTTTCTTTCTTGGCAGCAGGCCAAAGCATACTGGCCACTTGCCTCCACAAAAGCCACCTCAAAATCCATCGACTCGTCTCATTGGACTCTCAACCCCTCCATCATCAGTTGTCGGTGTCTATCTCTCAACAGCCAACTCCAAATCGAGATTCTTAGTCACTTTCAGCCTCCACCTCCCTCATCTTTCTATTGCTTTTGCTTTTGCTATCCACTAAAGACTTAGATTGTCACTCAACTCATGGACCACTTTGTATTTAGCTAAATTTTGTGGGGACATGTCCTTTGTTGTTTTCTTGATGCCTATAAAAGATATTCTCAAGAATGAAACTTGTAGTGTCATGAATGATTCTCCACGAAGATACCCTATTTCATGACTACGAGATCAATTCCTTATCTGCGATGGAAGTCAGTGTTTTATTTGTAGGCACGACGGATGACAAACTTCTATTGTTGGAAACCACCAACAACCTCAATAGCAGCAGATCCTACAAGGTCTTGATCAAGGTCTTTGGAATATTGTTCTTTAAAGAAACAAAACATGTAGGTTGGTCTTTTTTCCAAGTTTGCCACTCTTGTAATTATAATGGGAGCACAATCTAGATTCAATTTGTTGCTAGCATTTCCTAGGCATCTAAAGTTTGCATTACAAGCCCAGTGCAAGAATTTTGAGGGAAAGTTATATACCCTTATGTGAGCAATTTCATCCCACTCCTTCCCTTCTTGGTACATATAAAAAAGAGAATGGCGCCTAATGCCTAAGGAACAAGAGGGGGACCGTGGACCATTTGAAAAAGGAAAAAGTGTAAAAATACTTAATGTTGGATCTTTATCTAAAGCTTGCCAACAGAAAAGAATTCCTCCAACTTTGGGCATTTGCTTAAGATGTAAAGTTGGTGGATATGTAGTGGCATTTCGTAGAGGCAATCATTCACAATTATGCACACACTCGATTTGGTTTGTCTTGTAAAACGTCGAGAAGGATGGTAGGTGAGTCTCATCCAAGATTAATCAGTAGCTCTGATTGACTATGGTGTCAAGTGAGTTACCTAGTACTCTCTCCATCCCATTTTATTTGCAGTTTAAAGTTTTGACACACTCTTACGAAAAATGATTATTAATTTAGATTTTCTAAAAAGTTGTATAATTTACTATTCAACTCTTTCAACAAAAGTCATTTATTTATTGAATGTACAAAATACACATAATAGAAGTCAAAAAGAATATTAATACTTCATTGAAAATGTAAAACAAACAATTTGAGATAAATTGAATTTGCTAAAACAACCTAAATGGGACGGAGGGAGTTTTTTTATAAGATTGGGAGTATTTTATGTGCGTACAGCTTTATCTAAGAGTTGTAATATGCCTAATAGTTAAACTTGCATTTGGTGTAAAGTTTCTGTGGCATTTAACCAGCTTAAAGGAAGTAGTGATGTAACTTTGAAGGATACCAAACAAAGGGAAATTGTGATGTAACTTTGAAGGCCCAGGAGATGCACTCAGACTCTGGCCTTCATCCAAATTTACACTGTTTACGTGCAATAAATTGGTCCGGTGTTGACCTAAAAAAAATTGGTCTGGTAAAACTACGTAATTAACAAATCTAACACAAATGTAGAAAAAAAAACAAGTATTTCATACCTGGCATCTTGTATCCACTCAACTAACGTTTGAGCACTTCAAAGCACCACTAATAGTTTAGAGAAATCATTAAATGTGAAAATACTACATTCAATTGACTTTATTTCATCGAAGTAACTCTTCAAATCTGGGTTTGAGAAAAGCCGGCAATTGCAGTGAAGCTAAAAGCCATGCGGATTTCAGCATATATCCAAATAGAAATTGGCCAAACTAAGTTTTCCTATTAAATAAAAAAAAATCAATAACAATTCGAGCCCTAGCCCAAGCGTCCAAGGGGGAACTCTATTGAGAAAGCACTTTCTCGACTTCCGTTGTCACCTCTTTGGGAGGTTTTTCAGCATGGAGATTAGCAACAATGCCCTTCTTTGAATAGTAATCAATAACCTGAATGTTCAATGCGCATATTTTCATTTAACACCGTGAAAGAAAGATGCAAAGAAAACTCTAAAAAAGTAAATGATAAGTTGGAAAGGTGTGGTGTGTATGAAATTGAAATGAAACTGGAAGTTGGCCAAAATGGTGAGTAGAGAATTAAAATCAACTTCTAATGCAGCATAACCAGAAAAAATTGCATCATATTAAAAAATATAGACAAAAGAATATTTGACAGCAACTGTATATCTAAGGTTTCAAATTTTATTTTATTTAAAAATGGATTCAGAATCACACCGGTTCAGTTTGCTTGTGAAAGGCTTCCAGTCTTGACTTAAGAACAGCTGCAGTGTCATCCTTACGCTGGATAAGAGGCTCACCAGTAACCTGAGGAAAACAAATTTGACTATAAAAGAGGAACAAGGCCAGAGCTTTCTTAACCTAAATTAACGATATGCCATCATCATGATAATAAGGTCACTCCCACTTATCCTAAAGCACTGCTAGCAATTATCACCAAAAAAAATACTGCTAGTAACTGAAACACCAGTGCCTTCAAAACCAAACTTTTTCACCTCATCAAATTCAGAATTTATAATCAAAAGTCTGAATGACACTTTTAATTTTTTTTGAAGTCCCACAAATACTAAAGCCTATAAGCAGAAATGATACAGATTGGATCAACTTCTAGTATGTGGGAACTTAACAATTAATATGTATTAGGTTTTGGGCTCAGTCTAGGGCGTAGCCAGTTAAAAAAAATAGTGCGCCAGTGATCCCTAGACCATTGTTTTGTTATTTAAAACAAAATGAAGGGCAGATATTGATATTATTAATTTTCATCTCAACTGTCTCAAGACTGGATTGTTTATTCTAATCTGACAGATAATTGCAAGGAAAACACCATGTACCCTTTAATTGAGGGAATACCCTAGAATCCACCTTTGAGTTTAACCTTCTGAGTTCCAAAAGAGTCTTGTTGATGGTGTTCACGAAGAAGCTATATAAGGGAGATATGAAAATGCTACGGTGTAAAAGCCTGGTTCAACTTATGTGGGAAGATATTATCCAAAAGACTCGGTCATCAATCGTTTTAAGATAATTTCAACTTTTCTACTTCTTTTAGTGGTAGTGCTTAATGGAAAATTCATCTAAACTAGATTTAAGGCAATAAACATTTTGCAGGGTCTAAAATGAAGATGCAGACTTACATCATCAGCCCCAGGAACCTTGGGAGGAGCAAATTTGGTATGGTAGGTTCTGCCACTGGATGGGTGTATCCAGCGTCCAGTAATTCTCTCCTCAAGAATTGCGTCGTCAATCGCGAAATTGAGCACTTTGTCAACTTTTA
The DNA here is from genome assembly GCA_963573325.1 of Astragalus glycyphyllos. Taxonomy (NCBI): domain Eukaryota; kingdom Viridiplantae; phylum Streptophyta; class Magnoliopsida; order Fabales; family Fabaceae; genus Astragalus; species Astragalus glycyphyllos. Next base: position 55,016,051 of record OY754308.1, on the reverse strand, counting down.
CTCCCTGTTTCTCCAGCATCTCATCAAGCTGCAAAGAAAGACAGGTTCACAGTAAGTAGAAGAACAGCTAGTAGAACAGTACATGTAATTAAGCAAGTCTGCTTTGACACGCACAATCCCATATTTCAAAGTTCGAACAAGAAAAGCTCATATGTAAAACAATGTAATACCTTCTGTGCTTGGACAACAGTTCTTGGAAAACCGTCAAGAATGAAACCTTTCTGACATGACGGTTTCTTCATTGCTTCATCAATAATGCCAACAACCAAGTCATCAGAAACAAGTTCTCCCTGAAAAATGACAGCAAAATGTCATATCAACAATTTTATGGCAACACAAGTAAAACAACAAAACTTCAGGTAAGATTGTATACAACAAAGATCTCACCTTATCCATAGCTTCTTTTGCCTTAGTACCAAGAGGGGTTTTAGCTGCTACAGCCGCTCTTAACATATCACCAGTAGCTAAGTGGCATAAACAGTACTCATCCTTTATGATTGGCGACTGGGTGCCTTTACCAGATCCTGGTGGGCCTGCATTGACATTTTTGATGTTATACTCTTCGTTGATTTCAGAATCTATTTCAAATATATATTAATAGCACGAATATTAAATGTGCTGACTGAGCCAAATATGGAGAATAACCTACCTGAAAATTACAATAACTTACTGTATTTTAGAACATACTGGTGCAAGATCCAAGGTATCATATTAAATTAAAATGCTAATCTATTTGAATTTAAGGAATAATACAAACCTAAGATGTACTCATCAGTTTGATAAGGTTTGTGGACCAAAACTGAACAGGACCACCAACTATGTTTTAATTCTCTTCAGCAAGCAGCACCACTCTTTTCAGATGAATCTAATTTTGTATCATTTTCATGTTGTTTGCTCTAAATGTCTACCAAATGCTATCTTAGAACCGGAGAAATCACACCAGTAGATCACATAATGCTGGTTCAATTTGAAAGTTAACAGAAGACATGTAGTGTTGGGTTTCACCATTTCAAGTTTGCAAACATACCCAAACAAAGTAACACCATAAAAAGGAAGGATGCATACTTGATACTTGAAAGACGAAACTACTCTTTTACAACAGAACTATTGGAATAAACACATTAAATTTTCCAATTAAGATAAACAAATACGATTTGAAAGTTCAACGACGCAACTTAATTGTGTTAAGAGAAAAAAATGTTAGTGATTATAAGACGCATCACCTATGATGCACCACCGATACACCCTTTTGCCTTCCATATCGGTACCAGACACACTCCAATACGCCGACACACTACAATATACAGTTAACATGCACCAGGTAGTAATGGAGAGTTGGAGACCATTTTTTGAAATTAAAGGGGAAAAAACCAACACACCGTCAACATGCGGAAGAACATAACCTACTTTTAGCTATTTCAGACTCTTTCTTCATGGCTCTTCACATCCAAGTACATAATTTATGTTGAATGTTGAAACTCTCGCTCATTAATTGCAACAATTAATGCATGTTGAAGAGGTATGTTCTTCGTTTGGTTTTTTTTGCTGAATTACAATGTATTTATTATACTTTGTTAATTTTTTTTATTTTATATAAGTATCCTATTCCTAAACATATTGTATCTTATATTTTACAAGGAACAATGTAATGCCATATCACATATGTATCGTATCAGGTACTAATATCGCGTCAAAGCATCACTGCACATCACAATAAAAAAGTGTATGCTGTGGCTTAGAGTACAACTCCTAACAAGATTCAAAGAAAAGAAATCAACAGCACTTGATCGGAACAAAATCACCCAAATATCTTTACGAACCAATCTCGTCAAGACAATCATCTTTCCACTTGTAGTATACAGACAAATCTACAAACTTAAGTTAGCATGCATATTAAAAAACAGAGAATTGCTATAGAGCAAGAACAAGGCTTTTTTCACTAGGCGGAGTTGGGTACATGGATCAAATGTTGTCATACTCATTATCCTATCATGAATTATGCTTAATAACATGATCGGAAACGACTTTAAAATAGTTTATAATCTAATAAAAAATAAGTGATTCATCATGACCGTTGTAAAGCCCAACTCTCCATTGTTTAAAAAATGCATAGCTAAGACAGCTCCAGTCAGGTAAAGTTGTTTATAACAAAATATCAAACCCAATGTAAGCAGATACAGATTAACGAGGACCAGCAAAAAGTGAGAAAGAACACACACAACATAAACATACATCAGAAAAAGAAGAGATCCATAAGATATCATATACTATTGTGCTATTTGTACCATGACAATTACTATAAAATATAAGAGAATGCCATGAACTTGTTCCGAACAAAGCAAAACCTCCAAGAGATGGATGCGCCTAGATTCACCAATATATAGAATCACATGTAAATGACAAGTGTCGGTTAGCTCAGAAGCAACATAAGGAACTGCTCAAAAACAGGTTCCAAAACACATATTTTAAAGCATAAAATCAACAAACAAAATACTCCTAAAATCACAAATAATATCATAAAAGATCATCCATCAAAAAGTAAAATTTAAAGGAAGAAAAAAAAACAAAGTACACTTCAAAAAAACATAAAACGACAAAGGAGATTCTATTTCATTCTCTTTTCCAGTAACATAACTTACACAAATTTATCAGTGCATTCCCTTATAAACAAAAAAAAAAATCAAAGAATACTTCCTTCCTTAAGAAAACCCAGACAATTAGGAAAATCATGGCGGAGTCACAAAGGAAACCCTAAAATACACATCAACATTCCAGAGTAACAACCATTAACTTTTGCCACAAAAGCATAAAACTCTTCAACACAAGTTTTTTTCCTCTCAAATTTTCGGATCTGAATGAGCAACGAGAATAAAAGCGAAAATTCGATAAAATAAACAAGAGAGAGAGAGAGAGAGAGATGAAGATTACCAACGAGAATAAGACGCTTGTCAGGCTTAGAGGAACACTTCAAACGACGAAGGAGCTCAGTCATGAGATCCACAGAGGGAATATCTTCCAAGTTAGCGTTCGCCATTTTCCGTTAATGGCGTTGAGGGGTTGTTGTGGCAGGGGCAGAGAGTAGCAGAACAGAAGAAGCGAACGAACGAACCAAAAATTGAATTGAATAGGATTATGTAAAGAGAAGTGAAAAGGGTAATGTCGTAATTTTGATCTTCGGGCTTCGGACCTTCCAATGCTTCTAAGTTCTAACACAAGTCTTCGTTAATCCTAATCACTTTCCCTAACCTTCCTTTCCTTGCCCTTTCGTTCGTTCGATACGTGTGTTAGGTGAGTGTTTTTTTTATTCTTTTATTTTGGGGTTGGTGAAGTGAAGGAACATATTTTATCTTTTTTTGACAAGGTTCAAATAGTTTATCTGGTTACCGTTAAATAATAATTTTCATTGTGTCAAAAAATAATAATAATAATTTTCATATTCAACTTCAAAGTCTTATTTTTTTGATAGAATATTTGTAGTCTTATTATATATTTATTTTTATTAGTATAAATCAGGTATCTTTTACGCGCAATTGTAGAGACTAATTCCTCGAGTCGAGTAGAACTATAATGGTCGGTAAAACTCTCCCTCAAAAGATTTAACATTGATGCATGCTCAAGGCTGGATTCGAACTCTAGACCTTGATTAAGTTAAAAGAGACCCATATCATCTCATCTAAGTGTTCATATATATATATATATATATATATATATATATATATATATATATAAGTGTTCATCTCATCTAAGTGTTCATATATATATATATATATTTCTCATTGCTTTAAATAATAAAAACTTTAAATAATATTGCTTTGAATTTTATTATTTAAAGTTTTTTTTGGGTCAAATACATTCTTGCCTTTTTGAATGAGTAAAGGTATAATAGCTAATTGTCTTGTTATCAGTAATCGAAAGAAAAGGTGATATTCTCAATCACAATCAGATTTCAACATGAATTTAAAAATAAAAATCAAAGCTATATTCAAATTCACATCATGGTTCTGAAATCAATAAAAAAATTAACATCATGGTTCTTGTTTTTGCAAAAATTCATACCATGTTTGGTCAACTATATGCTCCTAACAGGACCCGCCCAAGGCCGAGCGAACCAAGCAAGAATTTGGGGTCTCAAAAAAAATAATTTTTTTATCAAAGAAAAAGGACCCTGTTTTACTGTATATACGTTGCAGTGGTATATAATTGCAAATATGTAACCTAGCTCAGCTGGTTAAATTTCATATCAATTTTATTTCTTAGGTGCAAGGTTCGAATTGGGTTGACCCACAAATTTCTCTTTTTGTTATTCCTTTTAAAAAGGTACTATTACTATCTATTATTTTAATACTATCTATTATTTTAAAGTCCCGCACTATTAGTTATTCGGCACTATTAGTTATTGTAATTCCCTTGAGCTTTGAATCCCATAGTTTTACTGTTATTACTAGTATTTTACCCGTGCATACACACGGGTGATACTGTATGGTTGATGTATTGCTATTAAGTCATAATAGTAATTTGGAAGATATTCATAAGTTGTAACAATGTCCAAAATGTATGATTTGAAATTCAAAGCGGAAAGAGATAGGTGTTATGTCCTATAACATACAAATACAAATTATATTGAGTAGAAAAAATTAAAGGAGATTGACAATCAGAATTACATTGATCCATAATAATGTATTTGGACATTAGAGGTAAAATATGCATCCCCGTTGGCGCTCCCGTTGGCGCTCTCGTTACCTCTCTCGTTGCCACTCCCGTTTTCACTCTCGTTGCAGCTCCCATTGCCACATGTTAACTCATATTTTTCAATATGATTTAATATTAATTAAATCATATTCATTTAATTATAAGTAAGCTATTTTGTAATATTTGGTAGTGGCTAAAGTTGTTTATTTACAATTTTTAGTTGTTAAATTGATTGACTTTAAGAGTTTTAATAAAGAGATTATAGTCAATAATAAATTGAAGATGGAGTGAAAATGAACAAAAAAGAAAATAAGATTTTTTAATATATGCACCCACGTTGGCGTTTTATTGGCGCTCTCGTTGCCTCTCTCGTTCCCACTCCTATTCACGTTGTCGTTTTAGTTGTCGATTTCATAGTCAATCTCACATTGCCGCCCCCGTTGCCACGTATTATGATAATTAATTTGACAACAAACTTTTTTTTATATTTGAAAGTAAGAAAAAAAAATTCATAAAAATTGAGAATTGAATGTGAAAAAAGAGAAAGAGAGAGAAAGAAGTAATATAAAATAAAAGAGGAAATTGGTTAAAAAGAAAAGAAAGGAGAAAAAGAGAGAGGGTGACGTTGACGTGAGAAAAGAAAATGAAAAAGAGGGAGAAAGAGAGTTGAGGTAGAAAAAGAAATAGTGAAAGAGCAAGAGAAAGAGAAAAAAGAAAAAGTAAAAAAGCTGCCACCTTTTTTTAGTGCCAGATGATTGTCAGCACAACAGTTTTTTTTGTTGCAAACGAAATAGCTGCCAAATTTTTGTCTTTTGTGACAGTTTTACTAAATTGTCCCTATTTTTAGACAAACGGCAAAATATTAAAATGTCTATTTTGGACTTTTTCCTAACACATGATTTTATTATATTGAGATAAATTCCTTGAGCTTTGAATCCCATAGTTTAAAAAGGTACTGTTACTGTTATTATTTTAAAGTTTACTGTTATTATAAATCCCATAGTTTTGTTTTCCTCTCACTGATTGATTCATTCTCCATTTAATCCTATCCTAGGTTTCTTCAAATTTAATTTTTCAATAAATGGCTTCAATTTCAATTTTAGATGAAAATTTTTAAGAGAAATTATATAAGTTGAAAATGATACTTTGGTTGACATACTTGATATATAATAAGATCGAGATAACTGCCCTCGACACTTAGTTAAGGGAGGATGAGCCCCAACCGCTCAACCACAGTTGATTGATATATAATAAGAATTGATACTTTTTCAAATGTCTTTGTACTTATAGAACAATGTTAACAATTTCGGTAACTATTGCTCCGATGGAAAGAAATTTTTTAAAGTCAAAACTAATAAAAATCTTACCTAATATTAACAATGTCTCAACAAATATTAAATGAATTAGCTTTATTATTAATGGAAAAAGGAATGTTACCTAAAAGAAATGATTTCGCGTCACAAAAATCTCAAAATATTAAATTTATGTAAAAATAAAATAATTTTACAAAATATTTTATTGAAATATAAAATCCATTTCCAAACTCGCTTTAGGCCTCGCTTAGTGTTGGACCGGCCCTGACTCCTAATACTATTTGCCTTTTCTTTGGTCGAAAGAGTGATGTTGTCATTCAGAGACAAAAGCCAATAGACACCAAAATGAACTGAATTCTTAACATTTAATATGAGCAACTAATGTCATCATATCATGTAGAATAATTTTTTTTAAGAGAATGATTTCCAGACCATTGTCAAAAATGTCAACTGCCACCTTTCAAATTAGAAAAGGAATTGTAACATCTATAAATATAATATTATCGTATAATTCTTATACTATTCTAGTTAGTTCTCTCCAACAAAAATCCAAATTCTGGTTAGTCACTTTTTTTTTAAACAAAAGTAGTGTGGTCTTATTTGTTTTGTGTGCAAATATTTCTCAAAAAACATTGTGCAAAATCAAATTTATTCAAAAGGAGAGCATTATGTTGACCAAAAAAAAAGAGCATTATTGTGTACACAGTAATGTCATTAAATCGTTCGCTTTAGGCCCCCGTAATTCTATCTTTGTTCACATGTTATGTTGGCCCCACGATTATACCTTTAGAAGGTTACCCAATGGAGAGAACGTTTTTGTAATAAGTTGTCATGTTAAGTGAACTATAGTGTGAAAATTGGGAAAATAAAAGTTTGAGCTAAGAAAAAATTGATCTCGAACTCGAGTTGAACTTAAATCTTGTCTAGTCAAGCTAAACAAAGTTTAACTTGACTCATTTCCAGCCCATTGACCACCATTCAATGTCTTTCTACATGACATGCCCCCTCTGTCGGTGACCAACCCATTTGCAGTTCCTCTCTCTTATCTATTCTCACTTGTGATTCTAACGGTGGTGGTGTTCCTGAGGTCTCATTTACCTATCTCCATCACCAACAAGAAACCTACCACCTCTAATGGAATGAATTTCCTGCATTTTGTATTTAGGTTTTCCAAGAATTTTGGTAAGAACTTAGAGACCCAAAAATCCTCGCCTTGAAAGTGACCTTACAGATTCATGACTACCATTTTAATCATCAACGCAATATTAAATGATTTAATGACACTAATGGAAATAGTTTGAGGAAAAGAGAAAATGAAAAATTAATAGGAATGCCAATTTTCCCCTTGTGCGTAGGGATTCTCGTGGGAGTTGCCTAATTTGGAGCCTTATAGATGGGGAACCTTTCCCCATGGAATGGGGACGAGGAACAAAATCCCTATGATGGCATTGTGGGGATGGGGATCAAACACCTTCCCTTGCGAAGTCCTTGCCCCGGATCAAACTATAATATATGTATATGTACGATAAATATATTATAGTAGTTTTTGAATGTACATTGATTTACTAAATTAAAAATACTAAGTCCCATATTTTAGGCAAAATTGGACTTGGGATCCTTTAAGTTTATTTAAAATTCTGGATTCATCATTTAAGTTTTCTTTCACATTCAAGTCCTTTATGTTTTCATTTATATTTCAAATTAGTCCTCTGTGTTTTATATTTGTCCTCCATGTTTCCATTTATGCTATTGTTCTGTTTTAAATTGGTCTTTATAAACGAAACACGTAAAGGATCATCTTGAAGCATAAATAAAACACAAAGGACCAATTTAAAACATAAACAAAAATATAAAAGAGTTGAATGAGACAAAAAAAACTTAAGTAGAACTTCATCTCCCTTTTGTAGCAATAAAATATTCATGTTTCCAATGTTATTCCATTCTTGTAGAATGCTAGTACAAGATTGGAAGGGGATAGCTCCCTGCACACCGTATTAATCTTGAAAGCCAGGGTGTTTGCTTACTACGAGTTTATTCAGAAGGGGATAATCCTTGTGCTATACAGTTGCATTTTTATTTTTATGATCCGGTCCCTTGCCAAGGAAAAATCAAGGTGCTAAGCCTATATTGACTATTAAGTATTGAGCTTTGTGTATAATATAATACGACAAGATGTTAATCACTCTATCAAATAGCAAAGCTCTTGTCGTTATTGGTTGTGCGTCCAAAATGTAAAATCCAACTGTTGCTTTATGAAGACCAGCAGCAATACAACTAGTAGCCAAAATAATGGTTATAATGAAACTAATTATGACAGACTGTAGAATGAATTTATTGGCCTCCTTGACATTTAAATCAATCCTATTGAATTTTTTTTCATGTCACCCAAAGTGCCATTTGAAGAGGGGAATAATCATCTCCAAAACCCCGCATATCCCTGGTTTAACTACCGTTCGTTTAAATGGCAATCCCTTTTAATACAGCCAATCTCCTCAGGAAACTACAGATCTTCTATCTCAAGAGTCCATGATACATGAATCATGCAACTGGTAGGTTATCTTCCTATTGACCGTATATTTGCTACTGCCTCATTGTCAGACAGAACCCTTTCCATGTCCTCGAGATATAGCCATCTTTTCTTTCTGTTGTTCTCATTCTTCACCTCCTGCATACAAAAGAAAAAGAATTAATTGTTGAAAACAGTAGCAATTTCATTTGATAGTATTTATTTTAGCATTACATAGCTGTATTAGTTTGTAAACAATTCTTTTATAAACTGTACACAACCCCTTCTATTTTTGGTATAGAAAAAACACTTCTATTTAACGCACTCAGACATAGTACATCATTCGCAGAATCACAGTAGTTTGGATTTTCTCTCAAATTCCTGGCTTTCTATACAGTCTACATTAATGAATAATAATCAATATAGTTAACATCAAGAGAGTCAAGTGGAAGAAACATCTTTGTTGGCAGAGTCAAGATGTCTTTGGGACGGTACAAGTCAGAAAAAAATCAATAAAGGAGAAAGTGGATAAAATGAACAGGTTGCCACTGGCCAGTAATGATAAAGATATTAAAACAAACTTGTGCATTTGAAGTTTATATCAGAGTATAAAACGCAATATTAACCAAATCAACATAGTAGCCGACACCAGCATGCAAAAAAGGTAGGTGCAAAATTATGTCAATTTTTCAGAATAGGTTCTCAGGACACGGTCAGATGGGATAAGCATTATATAAAGTAATAAAAATGCCAGTAACAATTAAAAGGAATTCCCCCCACCCCCATTCCATACTATCTAATGTAGAGAGGCTTCATTAAACAAACAAACCGCCATCACTTAGTTAACAATATTACTATTGATCAATTCACACAGAAGAAGAAACAAACCTCATATTTCTGTAACAAAGATGTCCACATAGATTTACACTGCCCACGATTTTTGTTGATCCCATATGCCAACAATTTCTTGGATATTTCTTCCCAGAGGACATTCCTTCCCTTCACAGATTGAAATCTGTCATTCAGTTCCCTGTGCATACCAATCAGCTTCTTAACTTCCTCCTCTTTCCATTTGTTTTTCCTCACTGATTTTGAAGACTTGCCTTCAAATTTTGATGTCTTTTCTGACTTGCATTCTTCAGCCACACCACTAGAACCATCATTCTTCATTTCGGACTTCCTTCGTGCTACATAAGCATTATTAGATTCAATTAACTTCTCAAATGGTGAGGAAGCAACAAATGGTTTCCATAATTCATCTGAATCCTCTGTTTTAGACAAATCAACGGCAGCTCCATTTGAGGTAGCAGCATCTTTCTTAGGTGGAAGATCTTCAACACCAATATTATGATCTGCACCAATTAATTTAACAAAGGTGAGAAAAGGGATACGGGACTTATATAAGAAATAACAGCAGAAGAAATACAATTGAAGTTCAATGATATCTCCATCAAATATAGTAAAAATTCAAAACATGATAAACCATGAAAGACCATTGCACAGTCCAAGACATTCATATCGATTAGCTTGTATACACAATAAACTACCATAATCTGTCAGAAAATGCATTTTCTACCACATTAACTCATCATCATTAAGATTCACAGCAATAGGAAACAGCTAGAGTGAAAACTACAATTACCTAGGCTATCATATCATGTCGCAAACCAACAATTTCAAAAGCTTAAGCTATATTAGGTGAAATCACGTGAATGGTTTTTTATACTATCTCCAAGACATACAATTAAAATCCCTTCTATAAAATGCACATAAACAACTAAAAGCATACCAATTGTACCTCCACAAGTATAACATACCAATCGTACCTGTCATTTGCTTTTTGGTGGACTGGTTTTCTTTCTCGTGTCTATGCACCCTGTGTCTCCATGTTGATGATATCGAATCTACATGGGATTTTCCAGACAACCTTGTGTTAATCTCACTAGCGAGAACAGCTGCAGGATTTTCTATAGCAATGGCAATAACTTCAGGCCGTTTGCCACTATACTTCCGCACCATTTTCCTCAACATCTCGGCCACAAGTTTTTCCATGTGAGATAATGGACAGTTTACAGGTAAGCTTGAAAGAGCAGTATGAGCAGCTTTATAGAGTGCGTCCAGCAGCTTCCCTTTGTCAAGCCATAGGCATCTTGTGGTAATTCTTATCTTGCCTTTTAAGGAGTTTTCTACTGATCCGTCTAAATTTTGAGGGCGGCATATTTCCATGCTGTAAAACAGATCAATATCAGCATGTGAATGAACATGTAAAACCTGGCTTTTACTAACTTCAAGACTTGAAAAATATACCTAACCACAATGATGCCATCTAATGCAATTTTTAATCTTTCATCGATGAAGAGTTCACTTGATGTACCAAATGCTTTGTCACCATCACTATACTTCAACTGCATCAAAAGTGAGGTAGGATCTAAGAATTATTAATTTTTTTAAAAAAAAAGAGGCCACCAGAATACTTTGAAGACTACAAACCTGCAGATTCTCTTTTCCAAGTGAAATAAAACCATTAGAAAGGACTCTTTTATTTCTCAAATGTGAAACGCCAAGCATCTCTCCATTCTTAATAACCTGGTGCATAAATCTCATCAGCTGCTTCAACATTTTATGCACTTATTCATATGGCATGTTTATCTAAATCTTGTATGCCGCCAGCGTCTCATACCTATCACATTAGAACATCAAATAAGGAGTCAATTACTCACAGCAGTGTGCTGAATGCCAGTTGATTTTCCAAGTAATTCATGTTCCTTCAAGAATAAGAGTTCTCCGTGTATGGGAAGAAAATGCTGTGGCTTCACAATTCTAAGTACTTCCTCCTGGAGAAATATACATTGTTTTCAATAACATGTCATATCAAAGACAAAAACCACATGGAGTTCTACATATTAAAAGATGAATGTCATTATACAGTAAACAGAAAATGCATCAAGACAAAGTAATTAGTTTGACAAAGTTCGATTATCCATGTGACATTTCATTACCTTGATATCTAGTAAAAAAAACTATAAAGCCATGTCCACTTTTTCTTTAAAAAGGAAATTCTTTCAATTCTTTTTGGCTTGCAGTACTAAAATAATGATTTGATGGGTGTTGCATATAATGCTTATATTTAACAGAAAAAGATGAGAAAATGAAAATATGAACAAAAGGGATAAATAGGCAATAAAAAGCTTACCAATTCTCCACGATATGCATGACCAGATGTGTGCAGACATTCATTTTTCCCCATGACTATTGTTGATCCAATCTCTGATATGCGGTTTAGCATTTCCATAACACGAGACTCATTACCAGGGATAACCTAACCGTGATGTATAGAGCAGAGGACAAGTTTACAACACAGATTGGGTTTAAGATAAAAATTATTAGAACCATTTTTTCCTATTGGTAGAAAAGTTATCAGATCAATTAAAAAGGCCATGCTGAAAAATAAGTTTTTTACTAGAATGGATTGAAATTTGAAAATAAAAACAGTACAAGGTAATTTTTTGTAGCCTTGTAGGTCCATCCTCTGATATCAGTCAATTAGCAACCTAGGAAGGTTTATCCACTGATATCAGTTAATTAGCAACCTAGGAAGTACAAAAGTGTACTTTTCAAATACCATACAATAACTAGCTAGATTTTATTGAGTCTACAGCGACTCCATCTTCGATTTTGAAATATTGATTTCTCTTTTGACTGAAGATTTGTGTTTAATGTTAATTTTTAATTTTTAATATAGCAATGCTGTATTCGTATAGTTTTTAAAAATTGTCATATCCCCATGGCTCGTGTCTTTACATGCATTCTAGAGTAAGACATACATGCTTTAAATAAATCAAAAAGTAAATACTCGGTGCACAACTTTTGTTATCATACCTTAGCAGAATATAATACAGTGTCTTCCTTTGTCAGTTTGAAAGAATTACCACTTCCATAGGATGCAAGGTTCAAGGCAGCACGTGGTTCTGCCTGACACAATATCAAATATTTGGTCATATGACAGAAACATGTCTCATGTCTGTAGTCGATGGAAATAGACGGTCTTTAAATGACCTCCAAAATAACTTACTTGAGAGCCTGTTGTCACAATCAGCAAATCAGTTGGTGCATAAGCATCAATATCCTCAGCTTTCACCTATGTAATATTAAAAATAATTAAGAACAGATAACAGAGATGAAACTTAGAGAAGCTATAATGAAAACAAGTATAGGCATCACAATTCACAATAACCAAGACACCACAAAAACCGAGCCTTTCCAACAAGGTGGGGTTGGCTAAACAGATCAATCATACGCCATAAAGTCATATCATTTACTAGGTTCAAAGATAAACCACTTAATGGTTGGGCCTGTTTTTTCCTTGGTCTTCCTTTATCTCTAACTTTGGACTAATCTCCATCTAGTTAACCTTCTTACTAGTACTTCTATATGTCTTCTCTACACACGTACAAACTACTTAAGACCAGATTCTACCATCTTTTCTACAAAGGAAGTTACCCAAATTGTCTCCCTATTGTTCTATTTCTAATCATATCTTGTCTTATTATGCATGTAACCAGCCATCAATAACATTCTTATCTTTGCAACATGATGTGAACAGTTCTCATGGAGGGCAAATTAGGGAAATTCCTTAAGTTTATGAAAGAAAGAAGTGGAAACCAATTACTTGGGGACCACAATGCAAGCACTCAATCTATTGTAACAACCTGCCTACGTGGCAGGTGAGGGAGGGGAGAATATTCAGGTTGCTATGGTGAGAGAAAATATATATAGGGAGGTTAGCAGTAGCTAGAGGTAGGCTGGTATTGGCATAGGCTTGGGCTGGGAACTTGGCAATCTCTGTGCCATTTTATCATTTTCAGTATTATACATTCTCCCTTGTAACCATCTTTCACTCATTTCTGAGAGATCCTCAGAATTGAAGTTAATAATACAAGGGATTGTTTCATTTTGCTGTTCTCTGTTTTCTGGAACCTATCACAACACTAAATAAAAGGACATACACATGCCATTAAAATTTTGAAACACAAATAGTGCCATTGACCAACAGAGGAATCAAGATATAAATCTAACAAATAAAAACAATCTAAATAAATGGAATACACTTATCGGATATATCATATATTAGCCAAGTCAAACAAAAAATCATTAACCCATATGTTGTCAAAGGAGAGGGGGGGGTCTTCAGGCAACAATTGGAGCTGTCTCCATGTGACTAGAAGGTCAAGGTTTAAGTTGTGGAATCAACTTCTTGCAAATTCAATGTAAGACTACCTACAAAAGATCAACAATGGCTGTGATGATTCCCTGGATCCCGCATGACGGTAGCTTATTATAGCACTACTTTTATAGTAGTGGGGGCAACTGCCACCACGAGCTAAAAATGTTTTACTTAAGTGAACCTAAAAAACTTTTTTTGCCTCCCATTAAAAAAGAGGAGTTGCCCTAGAACTGAATTATTTTTTAAATGAACGGTACAAAATTATAAGAGATACGAGAGAATAATTTATTCTAATTTTTATTATTTTGGCATCTTCTAACACTAAATACATGTGACAAACTTATTATTTTGGGGTTTTTTTAGGAGTAAAGGCCCAAAGAGTTCTTTTACAAAAAAATACGGAGACCTCTTTGTTATCTAAGAAATAAAAAATACCAAGATGGCCATTAAATAATTCAAATATTAGTCAAACTAGTCTCGTATGGAGACTAAAATGTCTTTGTAAAAGGGATAATTTGACCAATATTTGAGGATTAAATTGATATTTTTCATTTCTTAGGGACATAACATAAGTCTGAGTTTTTTGTCAAGTACCAGTTTGGATCATTACTTTTTTTATCATGAGACTAAATATTTTGCAAAAGCTTGTAGTCTTTATTTTCTAAGAAAATACTGGACTAATTCTTGCCCCACTATAGAAAATTTCTAAATCCGCCACTATGTCGAAGTCAAGAGTCAAGACTAAACATTCTCTTAAAAGTTTACCAAATATATTTAGAGTTAAATGTGTCAAAGAACTATATGACCAAAAAAATCAAGCTAGTAAGCAAGGTACTACTTGTAGAAACGACAAAAGATAGTTACGGGTGTAGTGGTATAAGGAAGGAAGGCCAACTCAGTCCCATGACATGACAACACCTGTTTGAAAAAAGAATCATATGAAACCTTTAAAGAACAGCAGCGAAATTCAGCATTGGTTATTTGTCTATTTGGTAGCCTTCTCAAACCTCTAGACTCTACCTGCCAAACTCTTAAGTGTGTCTTTAGATCAATATTTTGAAAATCGGACTGATCATTGAACCATGGAAGGTGCTAGTTTGAGGTTTAATAGTTTAATCATGGTCAAATCGGTTGTAGTTAAATAATGTTATTATTAATTTTTACAGTTAATAGTTGATTAAAAATTAATAATATCATTATTTAACAACTTCTGATTCGACCACGATTAAACTATTAAACCTAAAACTAGGACCTTCCTTAGTTCAATGATCAGTCCGGTTTTCAAAACGTTGATCTAAAGACATTAATTCTGTGTGTGTGTGTGTGTTGTGTGTATAATAAAGTAGGTGCATAAGCATTTAACCAAAGCTAGCTGTGTTTTAGTGGTATAGTTATGTCCTTGAAGACCAGGGTCCAATTATTTGTAAGCTCTTTGTTCTAGGTATTTGCTGAAAACATTAGATAGACTACATATTAGAAGTTTCACACGCATTCCAAACGATGATTGCAGCCTATTTGTCGGGAAGCACGTCCTCCACTAACTGAGGATCGGGTCTCGAAACTTGCTGAGGTTCTTAATAAAAATTTTGATATGCGTACACTCAAGAACAGAATAAAGTCAAACCGGAACCAGACCACTTCTTAACAGTACCCATGGTTCAAGTTTCGGATAGGACAGTTTCCAAACAGTGGTTTGGATGAACGTTTTATAAACGTGATTTCAAAAGGAATTGATTTGGTTTCAACTAAGTTTGAAGTGAAGTGACTTTAGTTTGAATGTTTTTACTCTGAAAGCAAATCTGGTGTATAACTTAGCATAGATTTGTCAAGTTTGAACCCAACGCAAAACTATTTTTTTTCACTTCCAGTCAAACTGAGGTTTGGAGCCAAATTCAACTTTGCTCGGTAGTAACTAGTAACCAAACATCTGTTTTTTTTTTACCAAACTCACATTTGATTGGAGGCTAAGTCAGTTGTTGCACTCTTCACCATGAAAACAAACGCTATAAAAGAATTTTTCATTGAATTCGAGACAAAAAGATTTTAAACATTTTAGAGAACAAACCTACTGATGCTTAGAATTTTGCATCAAACAAGTCTCAAAAGTCCTTTTGCCGCACTTGCTTCCTCGATCAACAAAACGGAATAAACTATTTAATTTATTTCAATTCTCTTGTCGATCAGGCGACACCCGGATTTGAACTGGGGAAAAAGGATTTGCAGTCCCCCGCCTTACCACTCGGCCATATCGCCAAAATAATACAAAAAAATATATGAGAATACCCCTCCCTTCAAAAAAACCAAACAAAAAAGGGACGGGGTTCTAAACTTCTTTTTTTGATGTGTTTGTATCTTAAATTCCATTTTCTGTAATCCCCTTTTTCAAAGGGATCTCCTCCCTTTTCTATTGAAAAACGTATAGCTTTCAGTCACAAAAGCAATTCTTAACATTATCAAAGAAATCATGTCAACCAAATACAACAAATCAGGTAGAATGACAGAAAAATCTCAGAATGTTAATTACCAGAGTGGATGGATCAATAGGAGCCTTTCCATCCTTCCAAGCCACATCCAAATATGTCCTTAGTGACATGCCAGCAAACACCTGAAGAAAAGTCATAAAATAATAAACACTAACAAGTTTCAATTGAAATATACAAGCTAGGAAATAAAATAAACGTACCAACTTTCTGCCAGTCAAATCAGCAGCAGATTTCACACTTCCAAGACGATGAATATTTGATGAAAACTGGGTTGTTATAACCCTTCCTTTGGCAGTTGAAATATGCCTCAATAATGCATCTGCCACAACAGATTCACTCAATGTCCTTCCAGGTGAGAGTACATTTGTTGAATCACTCATCATCTGTGTAGCAATTCCAAAACACTGTTTACTTCTATCCTTTGCCAAGACTTAAGAAAAACGCTATGGAAATATTACATGTATTGGCATATAACTAGGTGCAGAGCGGAAAATAAGAACGGACCAATAAAGTTTAAGTGCAGGTTCAAACTACAACAAACTTTGGACCTACTTCCACACAAAAAAAAACATATATAATTTGCTATATCAATGAAGATTACACAGATTAGACACTCAGTCAAACCCTAATCGCAATACACTCACTGTGAATCATGTGAACACCTATTGGCCTAACCATACATTCCCACCACAATATCTCCGTGAAAAATCATTGAGGTAGGGTACAAATCCAGTCTATCCCAAATTTAAATAAAAATCACTTATAACATATTTGAATTTCATCAAACAATTGCGAGCATACTCAGCTGGTATCCTTGAAAATATCAAAAATAACTCACTGGGAAGACTACACTTCAAAACTTTAAAAAGTAGAAAAACGTTACCCTTTTCAGCACTGACATAAGACTTATAATGCAAGCCATACTCACCTCAAAAGGGCCTATTTTACTAACCACTCAGAAACATAACAATTCAAAATTCAAGTTACTAACCAGTGTGACTCCTTCTTTTGAGAGTTCCTCTAGAGCTTCACGATCGAAAATTTTACCATCTAATGGTGTTTCATCAATCTGTCGAATCAGCAGGTTCAGCAATAGAAGACTCAGGGTAGAGGAAAGGTACAATGAATTGAGAAACAAAGTAAAAATCTAACCTTCCAGTCCCCGGTGTGAAGAATGGTACCATCAGAACAGCGAAGAACTAATCCACAGCAATCAGGAATAGAATGAGTCACTGTGATAGGCTCCATCTCAAATGGCCCGGCCACAAACTTCTTCCTTGTTCTAAATATTTTGAGTCGGGATGGAACAAAAATACCATGATCCTTAAGACGTTTTCTTATAAGCTGTTAAAAAGGAGAAAAAAAAAGATTTACCTTCTCTGGACTGCAATGAACAAAGTAATCAACGCAAAGAACAACGAAATTTTAATGACATAACAGTGCCACAATGTTCGTAACAATAAAGATTTAATATTGTGACAAACAATGAAGAATTCAAGAAATTACTAAACTTCAAGATATGTTAGCACTGACATCTAACTCCCATCACTTCCTATAGAACACAATTGTTGATTCATATAACCAATGAATGAACTAACTGAAAAGTGGCATTTTACCAACAAAGTAACAAGACTGTAAAGATTTTTTCTTACCTCCATAGTAAATGATGATGCGAAAATTGGTGTATGTGAATCCAATACTGGGATGACCTGATAAACCAAGTATAAGTATTAGTAACTAAGTGCAAATTTAAGGAAATGATAAAATATACGTTTTTAACTTTTAATAAAAGAATAATCAATTAGATTAAATGTTAGCGAAAGCAGAGTATTTGAAAGCATACAGTAAGAGCAAAATACTTTTCCAAACAGTATAACGAATTAAATTCTGAAAGAAATAAGTTTGGAGGAATGAAGCAATCAATTAACAAGAGATTTGTACGTTGTTTTGAGTTTTTTTGTTGGTCTTACAATGTGGTCCCCACAACTAATGAGTAACAGACTAACCAACACAAAGACCAAAGCTTTCTAAGCAAAAAATTTAAATGTACCAAATATTCCGAAGCAAGGACAACAGCCACACATGGAAAAAGGGAGTTCACCCAACTGTTACCTTAGACATATGCTATAGCTTGTAAATTAGTATATTATGAGTAGCATTAAACACTAGCAATTTTATCCCATTACAAATACTCAAACAGATATAATGGAATATGTCGAATATAATTAGTTGATAAAGGAGTATATTTCAAGCCAACAGTTCCTTGGAGAAGGAAGCATTACCCAAGGCAATGCACCAATATGATCTTCATGACCGTGTGTTATAACTACTGCTTCAATTTTGTGGCTCCATTTTTTTATAAATGTTGTATCAGGTATTATCTTTTGGACCCCGAGCTCATCATAGCTGAAACAAATGATCCATGTATAAATAAAAGGTCAGTTACCCTATACAATAAATGAAATCAGAGCAAAAGACAATCATGCAGCAGCTATTTCATAGTAACTTAAAAATGGCGATGAGATTTAAAATTTTAAATAAACTTAATTTTAGCAGTAGGATGCAATGTCCAATTTGATTAGTGTTTACATTTTAATTCTTTCACATGAAAATGCATATGCAGACAGTTTTAAACTTTTAGTTTATTCAGTGGGCTAAGTATGACCCGTAACCATACATAAGGGAGGGGGATTGGAGTTGCATGACCTACTCTGGAAACATGACACCAGCATCAATGAGGATATAACGATCACGGTTCCCAACAAGCATACAATTCATCCCGATTTCACCCAACCCACCAATAGGTAGAACACGGAGGGGTGGCCCGTCCGGTCCTTCATAAAATTGCTCCATCTTGCGTTGAACAGAATCCTCCATGCTTTTTCTAGGGCCTTCTATTCTTCCAGATTTTTTGCATAGTACTTTAGATCCATTAGTATCTACAGGAAACAAACAGTATAAAGTAAAAACAAACTTGTATATATAATCAAAATGTTGGGGTAAATTGTTATATCGTAATGCAGAGGAAAGGAGAGCAATTGCGAATGAAATGAATTACGTCTTATTTGAATCAATAGTTATATTTGTTGACAAAATATATGTTGACAAATAACATAAATATGCCATTTCTCCTCTGCCCAGTATCTATTCTTTTCACAAATCAATTTACTGATAGTGTTTTGAAAGGCTTTGTTGTATCCTGAGGGTTGTTTGTTCTATATAGTGGGGTAATATCACCTTAAGAAAGTGTGCAAAACACGCTATCAATTTTCTGTCAACGAATTCATTATTTCTAACTATTTACATAACAATGCCGAAAACAACATTATGATTTAAGTCACGTCTACATATATACACGCGACGATGGCTGCAATAGAATTCATCCTTCAAACAAAGGCAACGACTCAACGCAAATTCTCAAGACTCAACTCATAATAAATATTACACACCGAAACCCCATTAAAAAGCGATGATATTAGATTAGACTTTGTTATCATCGAAGCTCTCATAACGAACGTGATGGAACAAGGTTAAAGAGTAACTGAGGACTTGAATGAAAGTTCAATTGGCAAATTAAACGACAAAACCGAATGCGTATAATCCATGATTAACAAAATTTAAAAAATGAAAAGTACACCGTTTCTTCCGAAATTTGAAAATTGGAAGCATGAATGCGAAAGAGGATAAATTACCTGGGAGAGCATGGGAGGGAAAAAAGCAATGAGGGGAACGCCTTGTTGGATGAAGGCGGTGCCTGTAATAGGGGAGATTGTGAGGAGTAAGGGAAAGAGAAGTACAAGGAGTCATCGTTGTGTCGGGGTCAGAATCAGAGACAAAATCGAAACCCTAATGATTTGTGGCGTTGGGGATTGAGAGAGAAAGGGTTTTGGTAGGAAGCTGCTCCTCAAAGTCGAGTTCAAAGCGGGAAAGAGATGTTGTATATCCGCTTCAACAGCAGTATAAGTACTTCAGTACACGAATACACGAGAAATGTTATTTCGAGATTTGAGACATTTGGCGAACTTTTCAATGCTTCGGGTATATTTTTTCTTGGGAAAGCAAATCAAATCTCTCGCCAATAAATTACTAAAATTGATCGTAAGATATTGTGTAAAATGATGAGTGAATTAAACAATATTAAATCTCAAATGTTGATGCATTTTTACACTACATCGGTCATATTTAATAAGTCATTGGAGAGAGATTTAATTTATTCCCTCACCTTAGAAACGATCAAATTTTTTAGGCTAAAATATGATTTTTGGTAAATCAAATTATCTTTCATCACCAAGAGACTAATCTTTCAAGGTATTGGCGGGTACGGTTTTGGCCTATGAAGCCCGGATACAGGATATGATACGGGATACGACACAATACGGATACGATGATCCGTGAAAATTTTGAAAATCAAGATACAACACGGTTTGGATACTTTAATAAAAAAATCAATTAAAATTTAAATATATAAAAACAAAACAGAAAAAAAAATGGAATAGAAACGCCAATAGAAAAAAATAAAGATAAAAACAGAAATATTCCATTTTATAGATATGATAAAAAACTGCCTAATTGACTGATTGGCGGAGCTTGCCTTAAATATTGAGGTAAGCGATAATTACTAACTAAAATATTATTGATTGAGAAGCTCACACACACACACACACATATATATATATAAGTATAATTTTATTAATATATTCTAGCTTGAACATCATTTTTTTATGAATATTAATATAATTTTTGATGAATTCTTGAGCATCATTGTGAACTCACTCTACCCACCTTCTATTATTTATGATAATCACATTGTAGAAATAAATACCTGTGATCATATCAATTAATATAGTTACGTATATTTATCTCACCCATATCACAATGTATTATTTCTTCTATGATTGTGTTACGAAAAAACATATAATTTTGTCTTTTTGTTATTGAGGTACTAAAGTGTATCATATATATATATATATGTGTGTGTGTGTGGGTGACAATCATGTGCTTAGTTGGTAAGAGGTATCGAAAATGTATCTGAGAAGTATCCTTAGTTGGCAATAAGTATCTGAAAAGTATCGAGTGAAATATTTTTTAAAAATAATTAAAAAATTATTGGATACTCTTTGTACGTATCGAAAAGTATCGAATGCGTATCGGTATCGGATACGTATCGGACACGGGTACGTTGCCAATTTTGAAGTATCGGGGCTTCATAGGTTTTGGCCCTTTATCTTTCACTCTTTTTTCGCTAACGTTATTTATCTTTTAAAACGTTTATTTAAGTCCTTTATATTTTCAAAATGGTTTAAAATAGTCCTTTCGTTAAGTGAAAAATAAATAAGACTTACGTGGATAGTGACGTGGATAAACTTATTTGGCCACATGAGCAGCTTATTGTATTAATAGGCCATACTATGTTTTTTGGTTCTCTTCTGTTATCTTTTTTAAAATATTGTTTACGTCCTTTATCCTTTTAAAAATATTCGTTTACGTCCTTTAATTTTTTTAACAGTTAATTAAAATGGTCATTTTAGTAAGTGATTGTTAATTATTTTTCCAATTTTTTGTTGCTTTTGTCCTTTATTTTTTTAAAAATGTTCATTGACATCATTTATCTTTTTTGAAATGTTCGTTTATGTCTTTTGTCTTTTCACAGTTAGTTAAAGAAAATTGATGGACGATACGAAATGAAACGTGAAGAATGACCCAAAATAAGGCAATGTCTTTCAGTTACCTTTTACCTAGTGAAGTACCTCAAAAATCGAGCTTTCTTGTTTTATAATTGTTCAACGTATGTGAATTCTTATATTTGGTATAAAATTTTCTCATAACAAATATGACGGGTCTTAATTAAAATGGTTATTTCGTTAATGTGTGTTAATAAAAAGAAAAATATTCTATTGCGTTAATATACAAATTAGAAAATGATAATTAAATAGTAAATTATAAAAATCTGAGAATCATTCAAGTTTAACTTTCAACCCTTTTGTTATATTTTAATTTTCAGTTATTTTAATTTATCTTTGTTACAATAATTGAATACGATATGTAGGAATTCACACACGTCGAACAATTATAAAACGTGAACTCAGTTTTTTCTTTTTTTGAGATTAAATTCTCAGTTTTTGATGTACTTCACTGAGTAAAAGATAACGGAAAGGCATTGCCATATTATGTGTCGTTCTTCACTTTTCGTTTCGTATCATCCATCAATTTCCTCTAATTAACTATGAAAAGACAAATGGCATAAATGGGCATTTTAAAAAAAGATAAAGGACGCAAATGAACATTTTTTAATAAATAAAGGAGGAAAATGAATATATAGGGAACATAATTAATGACCACTTACGAAAATAACCATTTTAGTTAACTACGAAAAGATAAAGAACGTGAACGAAAATTTCAAAAAAGATAAAAGACATATAATTGGCTAATAACACAGTCAGTTGCTTACATGGCCAATTTATCCACGTCGTTGTACACGTAAACCCTATTTAACTTTCAATTAACTGAAGGATTATTAATTTTAAACCATTTTGAAAACATAAGGACGAAAACCGACCTTTTTAAAAGATAAATAACATAAATAAAAAAAGAATGAAAGATAAAGAACACAAATTGTATTTTAGCCTTTTGTTAAATGATAGATAATTTGAGGGTAAATAGTCATTTTGGTCCCTTAATGTGTGAGGCATTAAAGAGACACTTGGAGATGTGTTTCTTAGCCTTTTGTTAAATGAGGCATTGTATTTTAGCCTTTTGTTAAATGAGGCATTGTATTTTAGCATTTTGTTAAATGATAGATAATTTGAGGGTAAATAGTCATTTTGGTCCCTTAATGTATGAGGCATTACAAAAGGGTTGCAAATAAGTCAATTTTTAGTAATAGCATATTTGAGGACCAAAATGGCTCATTAAAGAAACACTTGGAGATGTGTTTCTAATTTTGGTACAATCAAAGATTATAATGACAACGCTTCACATATTCAGAGATGAAAATGTGTGTTTACCCATAATTTAATTAACATTACAATGTATTTGTAGTCATTTAGTTAACTATGACGAACCTAACTTATAAAAAAAACTACAACGAGCCTTTAAAAAATTTTAGATGACCTGCTTGAAACCAAATAAAAACATACAAAACCTATTTGAAACTAAATAAAAACTCCGAGGACCAAAATGAAGGAAAAAAAGTCATGACAGTAAAGCTTCATTTTTGTAACAATAGTGAAAACCCTGAAAACAAAAATACGAGTTAGAGTCGTCATTTTGGGAATTGAAACTGCGAGAATGTGATCCATTGTTGTAAAATGAAGTCATGGCTGATGTGAGATTGGAAGGTTTCTTTTAGCTTTACAGATTTGGGGTTTGATTTGGGAAAAGAAAGGGGAAAAAGAAGATGCCTGAAATAATTATCTAAATAAAATCCACGTTACATAAGTTGTTGCCACGTAATACTAGTCGTTGCAGGTGTCACATCAGCACATAACAGACACATTATCATCGGTTAACTCAGGCGCAAGGAATGTCCAAAAAAAGACTTATGTGTAACGAGTTTGAAACGTGAGAGGGACCAAACTCTGAAAAAAGTTAAAGGACTAAAGCGAAACAAATAAATAACTTAAAGGATTAAAAATATTATTTAACCTTTAATTAACGAAAATATGTTATAAATTATAGGTCGAGGCTGCATATATAAGATGAAGTCGATTCAATCTAATTCAGATTATAAAGAAAACATATTTAGCTAAATAATGGATAGTTTAGTTGGTCTAAGCCTAACATATAAAAAATTTAAGACTAAAAGACCAAATTTTGTCCCTGACAATTTCTTTATGAGACAGTTTAGTCCCAGACAATTTTTTACAGACTTATTAGTCGCTGATGTTTTCAAAAAAGGGCAAGTTAGTCCCTATATTCATCCAAATTTTAGATCATTAATTAGCGTTCCTACGTGGGATGTTAAGGAACACCTAATTAATTCCTCATTAACAGTGGCGTATCTAGGATCTTGGGTTAGAGTGTGCAAAAAATTTTAGACACACCATCACTGTAAATATAAGAAAAATAAATAACTTTTATAATATTTAAATAAATTACACAACTCATAATTGGTCGCTTAAAGGAGGAAGAGAAAAAAGAACATGCTCGAGAGTAAAAAACGCTCGAGTGGAAATTAGAAATGTGTAAGAGTGTGAGTAATTGTGTGAGCATGGTGTATTAAATTGGTGCAAAATTAGGAGTTCTGGTGCAAAAAAATATTTCTAGAGTGTGCAAAATATTTTTTTAGTAGGATATTGGTGTTAATATTATTTTTTTTATAGGACTATCAGTGCTAATATTAGTTTTGACATGATTGACAACCACTTGAGAATTAAGGACTTTATCCCTAAATAGAATGTGGTTTCGATGGACCCAAATACACCACGTGACCGCCATCCAAATCATATACTTCAATCTCCCAGCCTTCTTGGAATCCAGCGTGAGCCCACGAGCCTTAAAATGTGCAACTCCAACAAGAGAATCCATAACCGTAATGGCCATCCAAATATGAATAGAAGTCCAAACGGTCCGAGAACACCTGGACAGAAAAAATAAATAGAAAACAGACTCATTCTGCTCAAAACAAAAAGGACACGACTCATGAGGATCCTTAATAATACCTTTTGAAATAAGAGTATCACGAGTTGGAAGTTTTCTCAACAACAATCTCCATCCAAAAACCCCCACCTTAGTGGGAATCGAAAGGTGACACATATCATGTAAAGCGCTTTGGGTGTCCCTATCCAACCTATCTTGATGCATCAAATTCAACAGGAGAGCATAACAAGATTTATCCGTAAACTCGTGGAAATTATCAAACCTCCACTGCCATCGATCTTGTCCGGAATCGTCGGGATGAATGGAATTTAAAATGTCCAAAAGCAGGTCAGAGTCAGCCCTTTCCCCCACACACAAAGGGCGATCCCATTCGAGATTCCAACGTCAAGTATTATCAATCCAATACCCCTTGCTCCCTGATATTATTGTTTTTAAACTTTGTCAGATGGAAAAGGCTAGGAAACAAGTCCTTAAAGTTCTCATTGCTAGCCCATCTGTGGTGCCAAAAGGAAATCAAATTCCATATACCCAACACCGGCCTAAGACAGGAAACAAAGGCTTCCTTCCATGAAGGCACGCCATCCTCCAAAAGTAATAAATCTCTCCACCATTAAGAATCTTTAGTGCCACCTGTAGAAGATAAACTCCCGTGAAAACAAACCTCGGATCCCCATATCTATAAGAAAGAAGCGGCCTCCAAACATTTGAATAAACTTTAATTTGGTCGTTAGACTATCATTTTCTCTCTAATTTAGTCTCTAAATTATCACAATATAATAAATATATTGTCCATAAACAATTTTAAATCTATTAATTTCGTCTCTCAATTACTTTCTAAATAATAGAGAGGGTGATAGTTAGAGATGGAGGGAAAGGGTGGCCGTCGGGGGCTGTCGCCTCATCATTAATATATATGTTATATTAATAAATATATTTTATAGGCTACATTAATTGCATTTTTGGTCATTTATCTTTGACCTTAGTTTCATTTTGGGCTTTTATATCTTTTTTCCCCACTTTGTCATTTATGTTTCAAATATGCTTCAAACTAGTCTTTTATGTGTGATATGTTTAAGTTTGGTCCTTCAATTCGTAAGATATGTTTCAGTTTGGTGCTTCAAAACAAAAAAACAAAAAAACGGAGAACACTGTGAATGTCTTCAAGAACACTTCAATTTGTTTCTTGAATAACTCATGCATGATCAAATCGAATGAAACTAGATTTTAACTAAAATAAAATTTTGCAAAAAATTTAATGGAACAACGTAAAGCTCAGAAAAGTGTTTTTGAGCAAAATCACTTCTGGAACCGAAAGCTTGAAGAGGAAGAGAAGAGGAAGACGAGTTGAACGCAATTAGTTTGAAACCTTTTACTATTGTTTAATTTATGCACTCAATAGAGTTGAACGCAATTGGTTGAGAAATGAACATATAAGAGTGAAAACACGGTTTATAGATGCGGATTGCTTATTCACAATGTTTGCGTACAAGTGTTTTTTTGAACAAAACGGTTGTCATATTCTGATTTTTTGTTGTCTTTTGAGCATTTTAGACTTAAGAATTATTCAATTTGGTACTCTATAGCAAAATCACTATTGTTGAGATTGTAGATTTTTTGAACTTCTAGTTTTCGGTTCTAGAACTGATTTTGCGCATAGTCACTACTATGATCTTAATTTTGGTTCTATTGAATTTCTTGTGAAATTTTATTCAAGTTAGAGTTTAGTTTCATTCAATTTAGTCACCTATTACATGAGTTATTCAAGAAACAATAAATTGAAGTGTTATTAGTGATCTTGAAAACATTCATTTTATGTGTTTTTTTAAATGACAAAACTGAAACATATCATACCAATTGAAAGTTCAAACTGGAACTAACGTAAAAAATAAAAGACCAAAACTACAATTTAGCCTATTATATATAATTATATATACATATACAACTATTAATGTTTGAGTAATATTTATTAGGTAAAGTTAACTATTATAAAGGTCTTTTAGTTTAATTAACTTCATATTAATCATTTATATATTTTTCTTATCAAGTTAGTTGTTTGACTATTAAAATATTAATATTGTTGAACTTTCTAGTCATTTTTTATCTATTTTTTAAAAAATTTAAGAGACTAATCTTACATAAAGAGTCTTCACTTTTCTAATAAATTTAGAATATTTTAACGACTATTTACAGTGTCAAGTCAAGTGTGGTCAGATTCACCCATGTCAAACACAATCCACGTGGACTTACCAGTTACAAGCATGAAACACGCACACTCACATCTTCAACTCGAGAAATGCATTCCAGAAATGATGAACAGATGGGTGAACACGCACACTCACACTCACACTCACAAATGTTACGTGTCTTCAAGCTCATCGCAACCAGCCAATCACAAATGATGAACAGCACCTGCACCAAATGCAAACAGAAAAACACCTTCTAAAGCACCGTCCAAATGCAAAAAAGCCTCCTAAAATTAAATAATATTCCAACAAAAAAAGTAAAACTAATGAGTGCTCCTAACAAACCTCTGTCCTTTTTTAAAAAAAGTTCATTGGCAATGAATCTAATATACGCATCATTTAATTCAGTATCTCTATAAAAGAAGAAACAAATTAAAGGGATTTATAGTCAATTTTCAGTGTTGAGTATGCAGCAAAACGAGAGAGAGAGGGTGATGGAAGGAGGAGAAGCACTTGTGGCATGCAGTGACAAAAGCATGAAAATTGGTGTGACGATTTGGGACATGGAGACAGGGGAAAAGATGATTCATATACCAACATGTGCTTCACCACCTTTCGGTTTGTTATGCTTGAGAAACAGATTCCTCGTGGCATCGCAAGTCAACAAACATGGGTCTGTTGGTGGCGGAGCTACTTTTGTCTGGGCCTTGAACAAGGTAGCGTTTTACTACTGTTTGTTACCAGAATTCCCCAATGTTTTTTCTTTTAAAATTGATTTTTTCTTGATTCTGGATTTTTGTCCAAACTGCACTTTTTCATTGACTCGTTTGGGGTCCCTACTTCATGGTCCGTACTGCAAAATCAAAAGCTAAAGTAGAAGATTTTTACTTACTCATCCAAAGTTCTGTACACTGTGCAATTACCAAACCGTGGCACCCTAAACCAACACAGTTGATCCAGTGACTTAGTCTATCTTAGGCCACAGGGGGTCGACTCAATACTCCGGGGATCGATTCCGGCATTGAACAAATTTGGTGTTGGTTAGTGCGAAATTTGATCCTAAACACAGCAGATATGAGTCTTTCGTTGAAAGTGTTGCGACACTCCGTGGATAGCCCATGGTTCGAAAAAAAGCATGGCAGATATGTCGTTTTGAGATAATAAAATGTGTTAAAATAGGATCAATAATTGAATTGGATAAGATAGCGGTTCAAGGTTAAGAGCTCTTTGATTGTGAAGATAAAATTGAGACATGATATAATTTTTGTTTGGTTTAGGGGTCAAACGCGCCGGTGTCTAGGTGAAAAGGGTCCTAAATAATCCGGAGTTCAGTCGGGAGGTAAATAAAACCTGACTCCAATTTATTTCATCGCCGAAGATCGAACCTGCAAGACATGATATAATAAAGAGCTGAATAGAAATAAAATATGAAGAAACAAGATAAACATCATCTTATCATGTGTTTGATGCGACATGTTAAAAATAATATAATATATATTATAATAATTATCTTTTATATTTTATTATATATTCTTTTTTGATCAAATATTTAATTATATACTCTAAATAAACTAATAAATAATGATGTGATATAGTATATGTTAATGTTGGTGACACAAAACTACAATAATGACAACTATATTTTATTTGTTAAAACTTAGATTAATTTTTTATTTTTATAATAACTTAATTTTAAATTTTTTTATCACTTATTTTATTATTATTTTTAATATTTTGATTTCAATTGATTTATAATTCTTTGATTATACAAATGAAAAGGTTACCATTGTCATAAAATTATGCATTATTTTTTTTCTAAAAAAAAGTCAACTCATACATTATTTTTTAAATTAGGAATTAATATTTTTAATTTGACTTCAATTTTAAGTTTTTTAATATACATTTATATTTTATTACATATTTTATGACGGTAAATGAAAAAATTGTTTTCTTATCTTTTCTTGCTGGTTTCTAATCTAGTTCATGTCCAATATAAGATTTTAACTAGAGATGGGTGATAAGATAAGATGAAACGATTAACTTATCATTTCCACTAGCTATAGAATGTGATAACTGATAAGTATATCATATTTTCTCTTTTTATCCAGACCATCAAATAGACCATTAAGATTTCAAGCAGAGTAATTTGGGATGGACTAGAAAAGAATTAAATAGCCATTTTAAATTTTTTAATATAGCAAAGCAAATAATAACAAACAAAAGAAATTTGATTCTCGGGTTTGATTTCTGTAGTGGACAAACTCGGCGTTTGGCCAGTACGAAATTTGATCCTAAGCATGAGCGGAGATTAATCTTTCGTTGAGTGATTAAGATTCTATGAGTGGTTAATTAAGATTGAATCAGTCAGTATTAAATCTCAACTGTTGATGAATTTTTATATTATCCTATCATTAATTTTAGTGGTTCACCATTGAAGGATTTGATTTTAGTGGTTAAGATTGAAACACCCATATTTATTTATTTTTTGAAGCACAGCACCCATATTTATATTTCAGTATGTTTTAATTTTTAGATTCTCCAAAATGACAAAGTTACCCTCGTCATAAAACATACATTATTTTTAAATTCAGCATTATTATTATTTTTAATTTAATTTCAATTTTTAATTTTTTTGTTTTTAAATATATATATATATTGATATTTTATTAATTTAAATATTTTATTTAGAAGTATACTTTATAAGAGTAAATGAAGAAATTGATTTCTTATGTAATATTACTGGTTTCTAACCTAACTCATATTCAAAATAATATTTTAACAAGAGAACCATAATAATATAAGGTGATCATTGGAATAACTTATCATATCATATCATGTTGGCTCAACAAACGTCAGATTACATGATATCAATAGCTTACTTTTTCTTTTACTATTTTATCGCTTAAAAATAATATTTAAGTTGAAAAAATTTAATTTATATTTACACTTCTTCTTTGCTTTTTTAAAATCACATTTTTCTTAACCGAAAATCACAAAATTAATGACAGAACCAGATTTACTTTTGTTTTAGTGAATCCAAAGAATTTTCCTAGTAAACTTTAAATCTAAAATAGCAACTGGTTTTCTTTACACATTTTCTTTTTCAAAAGTTTTTTCAATTTTTTCCATAATAGTTAAATTCGTTACACAGAAATCATTATTTTGAATAATTCGTCTATCTGAGACTTAACAACTGGTGGCGTGTTTATGTGTTGATGTAGCACCTGCAATGACTAGTTTGACGTGGCAACAAATTTAACTTGAATTTTATTTAAATGATTATTTAAGTCATCTTCTTCTTCCCTTTTGTTTGTCCAAAAAAATCTTCTTCTTCCCCATTCTCTTGCCAAATTAAACCCCAAATCTCTAAAGCCAAAAGAAACCTTCCAATCTCATATCAGCCATGGCTTTACTGTCACCATTATTGCATGAATAAAGCTAAAAGAAACCTCCCAATTTCGAGTCCGACTTATGATACTAAACAATAATTTAGTAGTTGTTACTAAATAAGCATAATAGTAATTTCTCCATCAATGAAAAAATTCGGTGACCACACCAAAGTTATATTGTGCCAAAATGTACTAACTAGTGTTTTCATTTACTTGTCCACTCACCACACAAAAACTAAATTGTGGTTAATATGTACTAACAATTGGATTGTTGTGTAATGATCACTGAAATATTTAGTAACTATTACTAAAGAATTTCTTAGTATCATAATTTTTAGTTTCTATCTTAAATTAATGCCACGTAAATCTAGTAGGTTTTTCTTGTTTCTTATTTCATACTTTTTATAATTAATGATTTTTATTTCTATACTTTTTACAATTAATGATTTTTATTTTTATAATTAATACTTATGTTATTGTTTTCAGCCTCAACAACCACTTTTGAATTACACAGTGGAGGCCATCGGGCCTCTTTCTTGCACAAAAGATGGCATATACCTTGTGGGAGGTGGTTTATCTGGAAGTGCTTATCTCTGGGATGTATGTAAGCAAACCATAAATTATTTTTGCATCTAAATTTTGTTGCTACCTATATATCAAAATGAAAATATTTCCTCAATCAGCCATTTTCAGTTCAATAATCTATGTCATAAATTCTAATGTCTATGGTGGATGAATTGTAGGTGACAAGTGGAAAGTTGATGAAGACTTGGAGTGCTCATTATGCATCTCTAAAATGCATGTTATTTTCCAATGATGATTCTCTTCTTATTTCTGGTTCAGATGATGGTATGATTTGTGTTTGGTCCATGATTAGGTAAAGATCGAACTTAATTGTTTTCCTTGTGTAACTTTTTGAATAAATGCAAATAATATGTTGATATATGTATTTGTTCTATTGAATTTGATTGAAGTTTGCTAGCTGTGGAAGAAATGGGAAGCTCGTCTCCACTATTATTACATTGTTTGGTAGGGCATATGTCCACCATAACAGGTCTTTTAACTACACCATCAATTTGCTTCCCAGTTTTAATATCAAGCTCCCTTGATGGCACATGCAAGGTAGAGATCTAACCATGTACTGCCATTCTTATGTTATAGAATGCAACTCTAGAGTCGTTTAGAGTAAGTTAGTTAGGGAACGAGCAGAGCATTGTTCGAATGTGTTTTGGCAGTTTTTAAAAGAGAAATGTTGTTTAGTACGGATACGAAATGTAGGGACCACAGGGTGATGAGTTAGTTGTCATTTCTTTTATAAAAACACATTTTGGCAGTGTTTTTCTTACATTTCTTTGACTTTTATTCGTACCATTAATCAGCACACTTTTTAAAAATTGTTTTTAAATGTTGGTTAGGCTTTTAAAAGCAAGAAAATAAGAAACAGTTTTACAAAATACGTTAACCAATTATTTTTTACAATTTTTTAAGTGAAAAACAAGATTTTAAGAAGTGATTCAAAAATGTCTTTCGGATGTGTTTGGTAGAAGAGAAGGAGGAAAGAAAGAAGTAGAACTTTTTATTGTTTGGTTTAGGTGAGGAATATGATAGAGAGAAAGAAAGAAGATTAGTTTAATCAAAAAGTACTGAAACTGAAGTAAACCAATCTCCTCTCTTTCTCTCTATCATATATTTATTCTCCTAAATCAAATAATAGAAGGTCACTGTTAGGGGACGTGATCTGATTTCAATGGAAAGGGAAGGTTTAGGGAAAACAAGAAAAAAAATCAAGCAAAGGTGGTTATCTCAGCAAGCAATATTCAGACACAGAGAGAGAACATTTCATTCACTACTACACTAGCTATTCTCATCAATTTCCTCCCCCTTTATTCAATGCCAATCATTTGGTACATATAGTACTGACAGCTCAATAAAACTAGGGCAAAAAGGAATCTTTCTATTACAATGTAGTGACTCACTATAATAGAAGGTTCTAGAGTCTATGATGAATAACATTACTAGGGTTTCTAATGATAAAAGTCACGAAGCCACTTGGGCTTCACATGGTTGCGCTTGGCCCGTATCTGAGCAATTGGGCCAGTCCTCTCTTCAGCCTCCTCTTCTTCTGCAGCTAGTGCTTCATCCTCCTCTTCAATAGTCACTTGGGCTTGTGCACCATTTGGGCCCATAACATCCCCTGGAACTTCAAGACCCACCTTGTCCTCAAGGTGGAAAGTTGGAAATGAAGATATGATCTCAGCAGCATCTTCCCAAGTGGTATCTTCGGGAAACAAACCTTCCCATTGAATGAGCACTTTAGGTGAATTTCCAGGACCCATTTCTTTCCAGTCAAGGGCAGCAAGAGGTTGAATAATAGGTTGGTTACCATTAGCATCAGGAGGTAATGTTAAAGTAACCTCAGAAGTTCCAAAGTATGGTTTCAATTTGGAAGCATGAAAAACAGGGTGTATTTTGCTAGTAGATGGCAATTCAAGTTTGAAAGCAACCGTACCAATCTGCTCTAGGATTTTGAATGGACCATAGAAACGTTGAGATAGCTTCTGCAAACGTTTTCCAGCAACTGAGGACTGTCTATACGGCCTTAGTTTCACAAACACATAGTCACCAACCTTAAATGTATGAGCTTGGCGTTTCTTATCAGCAGAATGTTTCATATCTCGTTGTGCTTTTTGTAGCTTCTTCTTGAGTAATTCCAGCATAGTGTCACGATCAATTAATGTCTCTTCCACGGCTTGCACATGACTTGAGCCTTTAATGTAACCAGGTAAGGATGGAGGGGATCTGCCATAAACAATCTGAAAAGGAGAAAAACCAGTAGCAGAGTGCGCTGTAGAGTTGTAATGCCATTCTGCCCACACCAGAAATTTGCCCCAGAGTTTCGGTTTTTCATGTACAAATGCTCGCAAGTATTGTTGCAGCGCCTTATTAACAATTTCAGTCTGTCCGTCCCCTTCTGGATGGTATGCAGTTGTCATGCGTAACTTAGTGCCACTTAAGGTGAATAACTCACGCCAAAATTTGCTACAAAAAACTGGGTCACGATCGGACACAATGCTGCGGGGCATTCCATGTAACTTACAAAACATTTGAGAGAATAATTCAGCAACTTTGACAGCAGTAAAAACAGTTGGCAGCATGCCAAAATGAGCAGCCTTAGAGAGACGATCCACCACAACTAAGATCACCGTATTGCTTTGGAACGAAGGGAGCCCTGTGATAAAATCAATAGAAATGTCTTCCCAAACTCTCTCCGGAATGGGCAGCGGTTGTAGAAGTCCATAAGGTAATTGGGCAGGAACTTTGATTTGTTGACAAACAAGGCATTCTTTTACAAAGGCAGCAACCTCCTTCTTCATACCATGCCAAAAGACGTTCTCTTTCAATCTACCATAGGTTTTGTGAACGCCACTATGGCCTCCTAGAGGTGAAGAGTGAAATTCTTCAAGTAAGAGTTGCTTGATGGTAGCAGAATCCGGAATAAAGAGCTTGCCTTTGAAAAAAAGCAGTCCATCATGAAGAGCATAGTCAGCATAGGCAGCAGGGTCTGTAGTAATATTCTGAATTAATTCTTGAAGAGTAGCTTCCTCCAGAAATAAGGATTTCAGCTTTTGGATGAATTCCCAATGTGGGATAGTCAAGGCTAGACAATGTGCTCTAGAAAGAGCATCAGCAACTCGGTTTTGAGCACCTGGCTTGTAGATTATCTCATAAGTGTAACCCAAGAGTTTTGCTAAGTAGAATTGTTGCTCCGGTGTCTGGATCACTTGTGTCATAAGTTCTCTGAGGCTCCTTTGATCAGTGTAGATCAGAAATTTGCGCCCCAAGAGATAGGTACGCCATTTCTTAACAGCTGAAGTAATAGCACATAACTCGCGGACATAAGTAGAAGCTGTCATCATTCTAGGACAAAACTGTTTGCTGTAGTAACAGATAGGGTGCCCTTGCTGGATCAAAACAGCACCCATTCCCGAGCCCGAAGCATCAGTTTCAAGAATAAACATTTCAGAAAAATTTGGCAGCATTAAAACAGGTGCTTCAATCATAGCTTTCTTCAAGGCATCAAAAGCATGTTGAGCAGTCTCATGCCACTGAAAGGCATCCTTTTTGAGTAACTCAGTAAGAGGGGCAGCAATAGTAGAATAATGATTGATGAACTTGCGATAAAAACCTGTCAGACCCAGAAATCCACGCAAGTGTTTCACAGACTTTGGTGTTGGCCAATTAACCATAGCAGAAATTTTCTCCGGATCCGGACCAACACCATCAATAGAAACAATATGTCCTAAGTAAGCAATAGAGTTTTGTGCAATTGAACATTTGGAAAGCTTTAAATGAAACTCATTTTCTAATAAGCAATTAAATACCGTATTCAAATGCTCCAAATGAGTATCAAAAGAAGGACTATAAATCAAAATGTCATCAAAAAACACAATCACAAATTGTCTCAAGAAAGGTTGGAAAATCAAATTCATTGTAGATTGAAAAGTTGAAGGGGCATTTGATAAACCAAAGGGCATTACCAAAAATTCATAATGACCAAGATGAGTGCGGAATGCGGTCTTATGAATGTCAGTCGGAGCCATGCGAATTTGATGATAGCCTGAACGGAGATCCAACTTTGTAAACCACTTAGTACCATAAAGTTCATCCAATAGCTCATCAATTGCCGGAATGGGAAAGCGATCTTTGGCCGTGATGGCATTCAAAGCACGATAGTCCACGCAAAAGCGCCATGAACCATCCTTCTTGCGAACTAGCAACACCGGAGATGAAAACGAACTCGAACTGTGTTGAATAATACCTTGCTTGAGCATATCACGAATTTGTGATTCAATTTCTTGTTTTTGGAAGTGAGGGTAACGGTAAGGTCGGACATTAACCGGTTCAGAGTTGTCAAGCAAGGGTATGTGGTGGTCTATGGGTCTTTGAGGTGGAAGTGAGGTGGGGGTGTTGAATATGGTGGCATATTTGGTAACTAGGGACTGTATGGCAGGATCCATGGAAGGTGTATCAAGTGTGGTAGAGTTATCAGAGAGGACATGGAGGTGATACATGTTATCAATTGCATCAGTGTCAACAAGCCTTTGAAGTTGATGTAATGAAGCTTCATCAGGTGATGGTTTGGGCAGACCTACCAAGTTAACAGTTTCACCTTTGACATTGAAACTCATGGTAAGTTGTGCATAGTCCGTGACTATTGGGCCAAGTGTTTTAAGCCACTGCACTCCTAAAACAAGATCAGCACCGCTAATTGGTAGGGCAAACAGATCCACAAGAAACATATGGGGACCCAAAAACAATGGAACTTGAGGGCAAAAAGTATTACATTGTAGTTCTTCACCATTTCCCACAAGAACATTGAAGGGATTAGCCGGTTTGACAGTGAGACCCAATAAACGAGCAATACGATCTTGGACAAAGTTGTGAGTGCTACCACCATCAATCAAAATGGAAATTGGTTGTTTCTGAATGTGCCCTAAGACACGAAGGGTTTGAGGTATGCTATGGCCCATTAATGCGTGTAAGCTAATTTGTGGGGGGTCATTTTCAGTGAGAACTGGTTCAAGGTCTTTGGTAGCAGAGCTGGAAGGTATGTTTTCTGAGTTAGTGTGAATGGCAGCAAGGGACATGGCTGTGGAGTCTTCAAATGGTGGTGTTGGGTCGGGTGCGACAATCATAAGGTTGAACTGGCATTTGCAACGGTGGCCGCGAGTGAACTGCTCGTCACAGTTGTAGCAGAGCCCCTTATCACGGCGTTCTTGGAGTTCTGCCGGAGACAGGCGTTTGGTGGTGAGGGTTTTTGGTGGGTTAACGGTGAAGGTAGGTCTGAAATTGGTGTTTGGTGTAGTGGGTGGGGTATTTTTGTGGAAGAAGGGTTGAGCTCTATTATCTAGGGTTTTTTCTTCTTGCAGCTTGGCGAGACTTATGGCTTGAGTGAGAGTCAGGGGTTGAAAAGCCTGAACCTCCCGTCGTATCGCCGGTTTGAGCCCGGAGATGAAGCAGCTCAAATAAAATTGAGGTTGCAGGCCCACGATTCGGTTTGCCAGAGATTCAAACTGAGCTTGATATGCAGCGACGGTGGACGTTTGGGAGAGCTTGAACAGAGCGCCTCGTGGGTCTTCGTACAACGACGGTGCGAACCTAGTTTCGAGCGAATAGAGTAATGTTGGCCACGAGAGGAGCTGGTTGTTGGCAAACATCCACTGAAACCAAGCTAACGCCTCTCCCTCCATATAGAACGAAGCGATGCGCAGCCGCTGGTCTTCCGGCGTACGGTGGAAGTCGAAGAACTGGGTAATCTTAAAAATCCAGCCAAGAGGGTCAGATCCATCAAATCGTGGAATGTCTAGCTTCAATGAAGTGTTTTGGAAAGGGGTAGCTTCGATTTGGGGAAAACCCGGTGGACCAAGCCGGTTGCGAATGCCATTGACGTCGGCGGTGAGGTTTGCGATGTTCTGTTGAAAAGCTTCTTGGTTGGCCAAAATTTGTTGAAGGGTGTTGGAGATGGAATTCGGTGAAGAGGGTGTAGAGGACATGGCAGCTCAATGAAAGCACCAATTGTTAGGGGACGTGATCTGATTTCAATGGAAAGGGAAGGTTTAGGGAAAACAAGAAAAAAAATCAAGCAAAGGTGGTTATCTCAGCAAGCAATATTCAGACACAGAGAGAGAACATTTCATTCACTACTACACTAGCTATTCTCATCAATTTCCTCCCCCTTTATTCAATGCCAATCATTTGGTACATATAGTACTGACAGCTCAATAAAACTAGGGCAAAAAGGAATCTTTCTATTACAATGTAGTGACTCACTATAATAGAAGGTTCTAGAGTCTATGATGAATAACATTACTAGGGTTTCTAATGATAAAAGTCACGAAGCCACTTGGGCTTCACATGGTTGCGCTTGGCCCGTATCTGAGCAATTGGGCCAGTCCTCTCTTCAGCCTCCTCTTCTTCTGCAGCTAGTGCTTCATCCTCCTCTTCAATAGTCACTTGGGCTTGTGCACCATTTGGGCCCATAACAGTCACTCTATTTTCTCTTTCTCTTCAACCAAACACACTTACATTGATTATTTTTTCAATATGATTCCTTATGAGATTTTCAAGAGATTGTTGTATATTGATATGGGAAAATTCGTTTATCACAGGTTTGGGATTTTATCACAGGAAGGCATATGCAAACTCAAGTGTATCCTTTGGCAATAACATGCATATCCCTTCACCAAATAGACAGGCTCTTGTTTTGCGGTACAGAAAATGGAACAATAATTGTCAACAAGCTTGATATTGGTCTTGAAGAAGGTTCTTCCATTTTCACAAGGGGCCAGCCACTTGAATTGAAAGGACACAAGTAACATATACATCACTTTAAGCTTCTCATTTCTCAATATTTATATGGATGATCATGTCAACATATATGATTAGAAATTGTGTAGACATAAAAAGAGAAACACTCTTTGCAGAGCTTTATATGACTCATGTTAGTATTAAGAAGTTTTTTAAGTATGGTTAACTTTAATTTTTGTCAACTATGTAGTGGAGCCATTACTGCACTGACTTGCAGTCAAGCAGGCCTAATATCTGCCTCTGAAGATTGCACAATCTGCATTTGGGATGTCATCAACTCAACGATCATTCGAAGATTGGATCTTCAAAAAGGTAATACTAGTACAAGTTATCCGATGAGTGACCTTACTGTCATGATCCACTGAGATTTAACCCTTATCGCTTGGATTCGTTAAAAAAACTAATGTTTTAGAGCGAAAAAGTATATTAAGAAATGATGATTTTGTTCATAGCAGGGAAAGCAACCAATCTCGTTGTAGTTCCTCGATCCTCGCTGCTCTCCTCGCCACATCATAGGAGAGTCCATAATCAGTACGCTGTTTCTCAACTTGAAAAGTATCCTCAGCTAATCAACTCATTAAAGGGAACTACAACTCTTCTTTCCTTATGTCGCCGTTACAAAGAGAAAGAAAGTTCCATCAATCTCCGAAGTTCTGGTTTGTTGAGACAGAACATGCTTGGTTCACAGGTTTAATTTCCTCTGGTCATTAAAACACATTATATTAATAATTTCATATAATGCATCCTATTGCAAATGCACAGATTTTCATTATTTGTTCTTTTTCTTGGACAGAAAGCAGATATGAACGAGACCATGACCACACAATTGAAAGTGGAAACAAGTGTAGAGAATCGTATATGGGCAACAAAGATGGCAAAACATGTCATGGTGATAAACAGACAATTGCAGTCACACCTATTGGATTTGATTCAGCGTAGGTTGTTTTGTTCAAATGGAACCAACTTTCAGAAAACAACTAGAAAAAAGCCCAAAATTAAGAGTATTTTACAGGAAGAGGGAAATCAGAAAGCTTAGCTTACTATTTTGATTTAAAGTAACTAGAACTTTGGTTCAGCTTATTTATTTATGCTCCTAGACATGTTTCAGGAGTAGTTGTTTGACTTTCATACCCCATTGTTATCTAATATCTAGACTTCTTGTTACCTATGACATGTTGAGGATTATGCACTAGCTCTATTGTTGATTTGGCAAAATTAAAATAGATCATAATATGGAATTTGTAGTGTTGTTAAGATATTTTATCTCTTAAATGAAAGTCTAACGCCCAAATTAAAGTCTAACGACCTAATTGTATTCAACCAATTAACCGACTAATCAAGTTTTTAGTCAATGACCTAGAAAACAATGAAAAGACAGGTTGATTAATGACCTAAAAAACTTAGTTAATTGGTTTTGTAAAGTAATTTTTTGCTAACAAAATATGTTCAAATATCATTACTGAAGTAGAAATGTTGTCCAACAGTTTATTTTTCATACTGGCGCATGAAACCTATATAATGCACCAGAAAGAGTGAGTTAGAAATTATAAAATACAAACACAATTTTTTTTTTCAACTTTAAAATAAAATATAATTTTTACTATTTAAGTCATTATCGCATAGTTATATATATGTAACAAAATACAATATTGTATGTTTCTTTACACAATATAATATTAACATTTTTTTTACAACAACAAACTTAGATTATTTCATTATATAAAATTGTCTCAATACAAGATGGAATCAAATCAAAAACATTGGAGCTAGCATATAATCTTGACGCCCGTGCTAGAGTATGAGCGACAATATTTGCTTGTCTTCTAACAAAACTAACCTAAAAACTTGGAAAATTAATTAAGAAAGTCTTACAATAAGAAATTAACACACCAAACTCGGTATTCGACAATGGGTCTGCCATCAAGCCATTTACAACCGGAAGACAATCCAGTTCTATGGAATATTAACATGTTATATATTTGGTTTTATATCTTATTATACTTTTATATAAAAAACCATAACTTGGTTTTATATATATGTAATGTATTTTGATTTAAATTTAATATCGTGCAGTTAAATTATTTATAATTATTACTCTATTTTTTGAAATAAAAACCGTAAGAATATATATATATATATATATATATATATGTGTGTGTGTGTGTGTCAAAATGACAAATAAACACCACACACAACTGCTCACACCTGGATTCGAACACGGTAGCTGATTTCCAGCTGTTGCTGAAATTGACAAGACTACCAACTTGGCAAAAGTAGTGACTAATGATTTTAAATATGAATATAATAAATATGTATTTATATTTGTCATAACAATTAAAATTTAGCAAGCTATTTAAGGAAATATATTTCTAACTTTATTAAAGATAATTAATTGACAAATTTTTTTGTTACCGTGTTTTTGGTGTGCAGTTTCCACGGCTTTGTTTGTGACTAGTCTACGTCGGAGAACCTGACCACGTGTAAACCTGACTTTGCTGGTCTATGTGATTCTCTTCTCCCAACAGAGTTTTTGTCACACTCAAGATTCGAACCCGAGACCTTAGAGTGTTAAAATAATACTACTTATTGATTTTTTTTAAACGCAAAAAATATTAAATGTAAGGATAAGATCTTAATTTCCTATGTGGAAACTATGTGGCTAGATAATAGATAGTGGATAATTCCATTTTTGTGAGTAGGTTACCTTAAATCACACCTAGGGCCCGTTTGGATCGGCTTATTTGGGCTTATCTACTGCTATAA
Source organism: Astragalus glycyphyllos (assembly GCA_963573325.1). NCBI lineage: Eukaryota > Viridiplantae > Streptophyta > Magnoliopsida > Fabales > Fabaceae > Astragalus > Astragalus glycyphyllos. The sequence goes on along the minus strand of OY754308.1, from coordinate 54,975,535 downwards.
GCATTTATGAAACTGTTTGGGAGAGCTTATGGAAACAACTTATGACTTGTTCATAAGCTGTTTTCAGCTAATTTCCATAAGCTCCTCGAGATAGCTTATAACAACAGCTCATGACTTATAGAAAAATAGTTTTAACATTATTTTATTGTTTATGATATAAACAGCTTATGCTTAAACACTTATACAATAAGCGCTTATGCCACAAGCTGTTAATTAACCTGTTTATCCAAACGGGCCCCTAATTTCAAAAGATCCCAAGTAGGTAGCTCAGTTGGCGAGCTAAGAGATACCGAATGAGTGCAAGAAGGAGGTCCCGAATTCAAACCCTGGAAAGTAACATTCCCTCATCCCACTAACATTGCTTATAAAAAAAAGAGAGGGTAAATTAACTAATATTTTAATGAAGTCAAAAGTGAAATTAAAAACTATCCTTAAATAATTTTTTTGTTAAAATACAAAATAAAAAGCTAGAAATAAAGGTGTAAGAAAAAATAAAATCACACAAAACTTGAGTGGTGAGTTAAAACTTGAAACCCTTGAAACTTGCAAGACGGCGTCGCTCGCTGCTCAAACATACACTGTCTTCTCTCCAGCAGCAGCAGCACTTAGGTGAGAAACTGTTCACCAATGGCTCAGTTGAAAGCTTGTCCTTCACATCCATTCGCTGCTACTGCTCCTTCTCTGCATGCAACAGGTTCCCCTTTTCATTTCACTTTCTTGCAAAAATGTTTATCTTTGAATGATGATAAAATTTTGAAAATGAAGAGGCAATCACATGTTGCATGGTACTTGATTTAACTTTTTATGGCATTTGATTTATATTTGCAGAGAATCTTTTGCTTCATCGGTTCTGTAAGGCAAAAACATCTTCTTTCAAACAGGTAGTCTTATGTTTCATACTTTGAGGTTTTTGTTTTTGTTTTGTTTTGTTTTTCTGGTTGGTCTTATTTTGGACTTCTCTATTGTGTGTAGTTGTGGCCAAAGGCCAGTGTTGGGGCCAGTAGACTGCAAGGTGAGAAACTGTACCCTACATGTTTGATTTATTAACACATTTGGAATTAATTGTACAGCATTAGTCATTAACATGCGGCATTTCTTATTGCCATTTATAATTGAATCTTTTGTTTAAGATCTTAATGATTTTTCATCTTTTTGTGTCTCCAATTGTATTATTGACTGGTCTATTTTCACTTGTATTTTGAAAATGGACATTCCTTAACAGTTGTGATGACAACGGTAGACAAATGAATTTTGAAGGGGTAATTTGTGGTGTTTTAGGTTATGGGTGGTTTATGTTGCAGACGTATAAATTCATTGGAGGAATCGTGTATTTACCACTTGATTATATTGATTTTATGCTGTTTGATATTCAAGTTTAATGTCTGTAATGTGATTGAAGTTCTAATTACATGCAGTTATAAAAGCTGTACAACACAGTGATACAGGGGTTGAAATTGCCGAAACAAAGAAGGGTAGTGGGCTACGTGGAAAATTGAACAAGGTTGTACTGGCTTACAGTGGTGGCTTGGACACATCAGTCATTGTTCCATGGCTGAGGTATATATGTTGCCTTGTTCTATTTCAGTTTGTTTGTAGACTTCCCTCACAACAAGTTTTTTGTGGATGACAAATATCCAGGAAGTTAGAGATGCTTTTTAACTTTGAGTGGAATGAGTATATATAGATCAGAAACCATTTTGATATTGTATGGATGATCTGATGAGTTTTAAACACAAAATGTTGGAGTTTTTTTGGTGAAACATGTCAGAAAATTTTGGTGATTCTTACGTTTTAAGAAATTCAGGATGTGATCTGGAATATTGAACAGTATGCATTCTGTGACATGAGTTACCTATTGTTGTATAATTTTGTTCTGGTTATATAATTATATTCTTGTGTTTAATGATTTCGGTGTTGCAGGGAGAATTATGGTTGCGATGTTGTTTGCTTCACTGCAGATGTTGGCCAAGTATGTTACGACTTTTAAAATTCATTTTCTGTAATCAAGGTTACTGTTTTTGTGTAAGTAGGGTTATTGGAAAAGGTGTAAACTTTTGGCTGGAAGAATTTGTTTTACTCAGTTTATTGTTTATGTGCTGCATGTTTAGTAACACACTTAATTTCATAGGGTATTAAAGAATTGGATGGCCTAGAAGCAAAAGCTAAAGCCAGCGGGGCCTCTCAATTAGTGGTAAAAGATTTGAGGGAGGAATTTGTTAAAGATTATGTGTTTCCTTGCCTGCGTGCTGGTGCCATTTATGAAAGGAAATATTTGCTTGGGACTTCAATGGCTCGTCCTGTAATTGCAAAGGTACTTCTGCTCGATGTTTGATATTTCATTGCAATTGGTAAAACCACTTCACCTCTAATTGTTAATGATAGGCGAACATACAATCTTCTCCCCTCCCAAAAAAAAAATATAAGAAACATATATTGATTGATGTTCACTGATGGTAGGCCATGGTGGATTGTGCCAAGGAAGTTGGAGCTGATGCTGTCTCCCATGGGTGCACAGGGAAAGGAAATGATCAGGCATGTCTCACTACTAGGCTTACGACATACATCATGTCAATTATTTTATTCTGACAGATTTGTATATGAACATTTAGGTTCGATTTGAGCTTACTTTCTTTGCTCTGAACCCCAAGCTAAACATTGTCGCTCCATGGAGGGAGTGGGACATTACAGGGAGAGAAGATGCCATTGAGTATGCTAAAAAGCATAATGTTCCTGTTCCAGTGACCAAGAAATCGATCTATAGCAGGGATAGGAACCTATGGCATCTTAGCCATGAGGTATGCATTGTTATTATCCCCAAGCTAATTCTGGTTAATCTTAGCTTCTTTGAATTTAATGTCAGATGATCTTTTCAATGTTATGCATTTGGATCCTCTTATGATATCTGACGATCATGAGGGGTGATAGAGACCAAATCAAAGCACCATCTCATACTGTGATAGTCATGTGACACAAGATTGTCCAACTATGAAACTCAGCAGTTTACCATATGTTGACCGAGGTGTGCCATGCTGGCGCCTGAGATCAAGTACTCCCATGAGGTTATTCATTCCAGGACTGGATATCTCTCTCTGAGTATTTGTGTAGGCCTTCTCAATACTTTTTTCATCAATAAACCCTCGTTTTTGTCCTTCAAAGCTTAACTCCATTTATTAGCCTCTGTTGGAAGGCTGTCTAAGGGACGCTGATAGCCCATTATCTACATTTTTGGAAGCATACATAGCCATTTATCTACTAGCCACATGTTTTTTAGATTGCCTTCTATCGTAATTTCATAAAGTAGCAGATGGACCAAAATGGCTATATTTTAGATATTTTATTGACTCAATAAATTGGTGACAAATCTTTCTCAGAACTCGAGCAATGACACTTGAATCTTTGAAGGACCAGAGTTGGGGTTTACTATAATTTCTTACAGATTTTTAGAAGTATTTCAAAGAATCCTATCATTTGTTATTGCTCTCTAGAGCTCGTGAATGTGCTACATTATTTTTATGCTGCATTGTCTGAGGTTGCTTATCTTCAGTATAATCTAGGGTTGTGCTTTATTTAATGTAGCTCCTAAAACTGTATTTTGGAAATGACATTGTTATTTCCCTGATATATGCATTCCGTGATACTGAAGGGTGATATTTTGGAAGATCCAGCTAATGAGCCCCATAAGGATATGTACATGATGTCTGTGGACCCGGAGGATGCTCCGAATCAACCAGAGTAAGCTTCCTTCTCGAGATTTACTATATAGCCTATTAGCCTCCAAGCTTCTGTTATGCTATTAAATATGTTGTAATCCGCATTTACTTTACGTTGTTTGAAAGCATGCATTATGTCTTGCAGATATTTGGAAATTGGGATAGAGTCAGGGCTTCCTGTTTCAGTCAATGGGAAGAGGCTCTCACCAGCATCTTTACTTGCTGAGCTTAACGAGATTGGTGGAAGGCATGGAATTGGACGAATTGACATGGTCGAGAATCGGCTCGTAGGTATGAAGAGCCGTGGAGTTTATGAAACTCCTGGTGGAACTATTCTGTTCGCTGCGGCACGGGAGTTGGAGTTTTTGACACTTGATCGCGAAACAATACAGGTCAAGGATTCATTAGCCCTTAAATATGCAGAGTTAGTGTACGCTGGACGATGGTTCGATCCACTTCGTGAGTCTATGGATGCTTTTATGCAGAAGATCACAGAGACCACAACAGGTTCTGTGAATTTGAAATTGTACAAAGGTTCTGTTACTGTAACTGGTAGGAAGAGCCCCTTTAGCCTTTATAGGCAAGATATCTCATCATTTGAGAGTGGGGAAATATATGATCAAGCTGATGCTGCTGGTTTTATCCGGCTTTACGGTCTTCCAATGAAGGTCCGAGCAATGCTTGAGCAGGGCCTTTAAACTAGACATAATTTGTGTAAGCTTTGTTGTTTCAGTTTTTGGTTTCATTGTCCATTTGGTTGTTTAGAAAGTGGATTGTAGCTATAAGTTGTTTGAATGGTTCGTGGATCAAATATTTTTTTTTGGGGGGGGGGGGGGGGGGGTTGAAATGTTAGTGAATCACCTCAACCCTAATAAATGTATGCAAATGCTAACCATACCCAAATGGCACAATGGTTAAGAAATAAAATGTAACAACTCTGAATTCAAACTCAACTTTTAAAAGTTCTTAGTTACTTCGTTTTTATTATGAATTATTATTAATCAGGAAGAAAGTGATATTTCCATACAGTCGTCCCTCGTGTATAAATATACGACTGGATTGTCTGGCAGTTTGGTACTGCAAATTGTATGAAGTCAGTTGTTCAACTATGAGCTTTGCAAGTCACTGAGTATTTTAATCATTTACATTATATCTGAATCTTCTTTTATGAATCGGAGAAATAAAATAAAATAACATACAAAAGAAAAATTCTAACCTATTGAGAAAGGTCTTTATTCGTGGACATTGAATTTGAAGCAATGTTTTGAAAAGTGAAAACCGAACTGGATATCGAACTGGCAAATCTGGACGAAATTATGGTTGAACTGCTCAAATAACTGAACCAAAAATGGTGTTGGGTAATGATTAAATTTTTTGGTTGGTTCAGTTTTTAAAACATTTGATTTGAAGACAAACAAATAAACTTCTCATGCACTTCTCAATCTTCACTTTAAAATAATATCCTTTATATAATATTCTTATTGTAGGGGAAAAATGTTTGTGCAAAGAAATAAGTACTTAGTAGTACTGATATAATAGACTCATTGATGGATCTGCCTCTTTCTTGAATTTTGCCATAATAACGCGGATTTTATACTACTAGTCTGTCCTTTTTGTGTTAATGAACAGGGTATATTTAGTGTAACATCAAACTATTTTACAGACTTGAAGTTTCAGGAATTATTTCTGAAAATAAAAGAGGCCTAATGTTTTGTTTTCAATCCTGAACTAATTGTCACAATCAAAAAAAATCCTGAACTAATTATCACAACCAAAAAAAAAACCTTAACTATATGTATACTAGTATGTACTATTGAAAACAAAATGGAAATATATTGTGCTTCCAATATCAACCTCAAAGGCAAACAAATTCAATACAAGGTGGTATTTTCTTTTGCAGGCTCAAAGCAGACTTTCTGTTTTCCTCATGATTCCAAGGTTTGAAGTGCTCCCCTAGTGGCCTCAATTTAGGTTTAACTGGTAACCTTGTATCAATAATTATCTTTTGGAGTTTAACTGTATTCTCAACCAGGCACATAACTAAATCAACATCACCTTCTCCTCCACAAAACCCAACCACTTCCAACTCCTTAAGATTATACGGACAATCCAATCTGAATAAGCGCTTTCCTCTATATGAGGGATATGTATTTGCCATCTGCAAAATGTAAAAAAGGCAGATTTAGACTCAACTACCTAGCTTTGGGGCCACAACCACAAGTAAGAGGAGAGTGGATTGCTATTAAAAACATACTCTTCAATGCTCATTTCTCAATTTACCTTCTCCTATTAGTTGAGTTGAAATTCAAATGAATCCACTAAATCATGTGAGTCTCATGTAAATCTTTTGGGATCGATATGAATTTCTACCAAAAAAAAAGTGTCAAAAAGAGAGTATTCGAAAATGTAGAACTGCCAAGATGGACGGCCCGGCCCATTGAGCCAAAATGTAAAAGTGGGTTGGGCCGGGCTAGCCCAATTGTCAATTGGGTTGTGTTTTGTGTAGGCCAGCCTAGCCCAAAACACTAGGCTATGGGTCGGCCTGCGGCCCAATCTACTTTATCAAAGGAAATCATACAAATTGTTAAAAACATAAAAAGTAGGTCCAGGTTGGCCCATGAGCCAACTGGGCTGAGTCACAATTCGTTTCTGGGCCTCTATTTAACGGGCTTAGCCCAAACCAACTCAAAAAAATGAGCCTTGGGCTGGCCTAAATTTGACAGCTCTAAGAGAATGTTATACAAACATTTCTCTATAAGTAATGTTTACTGCATAATACCAATAGTCATGTATGACATAAGTACGATAAGTTTGACACCTAGTGTCAATGGATCCCTACTCATAACTATTTTTTACAGAAACAAAGTTAGAGATATAGGGATATTCACCTTGAGTGTGAACCTCCATAATGAAGGTGATGCATTTAATAGCATATCACAAGCACCAAGTGTGATCCAATCATCAACACTGGCTACCAACTCCAAATGCTTGAGATTTTTTAATTTAGGAAGTTGACTTAAGTCGCAAATCTGAAAAATAAGACAGTAAATAAGATATCACTCTAGTGATAATAAGGAAAGCAGCTTAAAAAAAAAGGAAGGGTAAGAAAATCTACCACGTTAGGTACATTTTGTGTAATGTCCAATTTAAGCACTTCTAATTGTGGGAGAAAGCTAACTCTAGCAAAATCCATAAATTTTCCTCCAAATGATGCTTCCACAAGTCTTGGAACACTCTTAAATTCTAAGTCCAAATGAGATCCAAAGTAATTAAATGACACTAATTCCTTAGCAAAAATTTCAAGATTTGTCAATTCCCAACATCTCACTATCTCCAAACATTTCAGCTTAAGTGATGAACCTGAAACCTTCATAGTTTTTGGAACTACTGAATTAACCAAACTCAAAGTTTCAAGTAATGGACAACTCAACAATAAATACTCCAACATCTCTTTGGTCACTGTAATGTACTTCAAGCGTAAGACACATAAGGAATTATAACCAGCAACCTTAAAAAGCTTCAATGGAAGAACATATTCATAAGTATGTCCAAAATACAACTCAAGCTTTTGAACCTTCTTTTGAATTGCAAATTGAATCCAATCTTCAATATCAGACTCATCATCCACATCAAACCAAAACTTCAATCCTTCAAGAGTGGAACTTTGAAGTGAATTTAATAATTCATTGATCCAATTTGTATATGTTTGTCTTTCGGCATCAAACATTATCTCCATTGCGGTTTGTAAAGATCTTCCTCTTCCTCTAGCCTTCTTAATATCTTTCTTCATGTTTTTCATAGTGGTTGAACCATCAAATTCTAAGGTACCTGAATAAAAGGTCCATAGATATTTCCATTTTTTTGAGAGAATGCTGGTTTTAGCAGCTTCATTTAATGGCATTTTAGATAATATTGCTGCAGGAATTCCTTCTGGTAATCGATTGATAAGATCTTCTTCATTGTCTTTCTCATTGTTTGTTTTTGCTCTCTTTTGTCTAGTTCCACTCCTTGTTTGCATGATCACTCCTTAACTAAAGTTTACAGAATTTATAGATCATCATCAAGAATAATAAGAATAATGAATATTTTAAATTATAATTTATTATTATTTTTACATATTCATCCAATCGCCATGATTTTCGAAAATATCTCAACAAACATCTACTTGTTGAGATGAATGTGCAAATAAATTCTACAATGTTGGTGCATATTTGATGAAGATAACAAAGTGAAACTCTACAAATTATTGAAAATATCATCAAATTAGGATGCAAATGTTATAAGACTTTTGAGTAATTGTTATGAAAATTAAATATCTAACAACAAACGGTGTAAAACATCTGCAGAAGAAGAAGAAAAGAGAGCAGTTACCTCAATAGATCTTCTTTCGTGATTTTCGAATGAGACGTGTGATTAGTTTTTCATTCAAAAAAAAATTCCAACGTTAATAAAGTGGTGTTAATAACTGCTAGTGTCAAGCATATGACCTTGTTTTGTGATCCACACCGTTTACTATGTGAGATCCGGAGTATGCTCCGTTTAAGATGATGACCTCGACTCAAATTATCTTTTTACTTTTTTTAATTTCTTATATATCTTTGAGGTTTCACTAATTAATTAACGTATAATATACTTGGTTTTGTTTATTGTACCAAAAAAATATACTTGGTTTTGTTTAGGAATCTCACGATTCTATGACTTGTATAAGGGTAAAGTAGGCTCTGTATTGCTTATTTTTGAAGATTACTTTCTGGAGGAAAAAATATTGATGTCACGTTTATATAGATCACCATTACTTGGACAGAAAGCAATCTCCCATCTAAAAAAATATTTCATTCTTATTCATTAAAAATGAATTTTGAATTTTTTGATAAAAAAGTGACTTTTAAATTTTTGATAAAAAATGATTTTTTTAAAAAAGGATTTAAATTTTGTATTATGCTCTCTCTCTCTCAAATAATAATATTTTGTAACTCCAAGCTTTATGCAAGGTGGATTTAGCTAGTATCCAGATTCGATACCCGACGATAAAATGAATTGTGGCGAGTGCGAGACTTTACTTACCTCCTAAGTTCCGAATTATTCAAGGTCCATTTTCCCTAGACACTGGAATGGGGTCAAAAACCTCTAAAAAAATATTTTGATATTTTCATTTAAAAGATGTGTATGTGGACGTGAAAGCCAACTTCGAATCTGATACACGCTATATATTTTTTATTCTTTATCCCAAACCATTCTTAAGAACAAAAATTTAATATATATCATTTTATGCTAAAAACAACTTACTTATGCTTTTGACAAAGTCAAATTTGAGATTTTAGGTTTTCAGGACGAACAAATAAAACAACATACTTATGCTCTTGTATTTTTGTTAAAAATTATTAATAATTTGTTCACAATCAGGGTTCTTTAAAAAAATACTTTTAATATAAATCAAAGTGAGACTATTTAGTTGGTATACAAAAGTGAGCCTATTTAATCTATTTAAATAATTATTTTTCCAAATCTTCAAACAGAATTCCTCCATCAACATCATAAGAACCATCGTTTTTTAAGTAAGTTTCAAAAAGTTTGCAATGTGATTTCAAGTCATTACTAGCAGTATACACGTGCATACACGCGAGTGTTGTCGTGTTATTTTTATTAATAGGCTTAGACATAATTTAATTAGTCGGAACATTACCTCGTGAAAACCAAGACAAATTTAAAGTAGATAAACAAAAATTTTCAAATTTTAATTGAGTTAGCCCAAACATTCCCTCGTGAATATTTTTACCAGCAATATGTAATATTTTCCGTAGAGATTAGAAAACAAAAATTGTAGTAAAGTTTCACATTTTAAAAATTGTAATATTTTCCATAGAGACTTAAAATTTATTAACAGAGAAAAAGTAGAATATTAAAAAAGTGAAGAAGACATGCAGATGAAATTAAAGTAGATACATTGTGAAAAATAGAAAAATGAGAGAGAGTAGATTAAAAAAGTGAAAAAGTGAAAAATTGTGAAAAACTATATATGTGACTATGTGAGAGATTAAAAAAGTTTGAAAAAGTGAAATTACATAAATATTAAAAAATTGTTAGTTGGGAAAATGATAATATTGGTATTTTGGTAGTAAGTTAACGATATAGATAGACAGTAGATTAGGAAATGATCTAGCAATTTATGTGTGTGTAAATATATAATTGTAATCAAGTAAAAGTTTTAATCAAATATATGATATGCAACAAACTTTTCCTTAAAAAAAGTACAACAAAATTTTGGCGCCCCAAAATATAGGACCCTGGCTGGCCACTCCTTGCCCCCATACTCAGGGCCACCACTGACTTTGATCTTATTTATTTTGAGTATATTTGATTTTGGCCCCTAAACTTTTCCACTACTAGTTTTAGTCGATTTATTTATTTTAAAATCAAACAAGTATTTATCTTAAACCAATATCATGAGGAGTTTATTTGTCTTCATAAAAAAAATCTCCCTAATTTAGAGGAACTCAAAAATTGTATTGAAGGAGGATTTTGGAGGGTTTAAACAAAGAGCACAACTATTTAATAAAATAGCTTTCGTAAGAAAGATAAGAAACACACCCGAAGTTGAATGGTAGAGCACCAAATAACACTCCACAACAAGTGTTTTGTTTTGTTGTTCACTTTATTCTTGCTTTTCTTTTCGTACCATCTGGTATTTCGCTTAAGCAAGTTCTTCAATCATTTACAGCCTTTTATAATAGTCTTCTTGAAATTATAATCTATTATCTATTTATAAGTGATCAATTTAATTTCGTTTCTACAAGTACAAAACAATATTTTGTATCATTCATATCAAGTAACACAATATGACCTGTGCGTATACACAAATATAGTGCTAGTTACATTAATCATAAGCATTCTCTTATCGTTGTCTACAAAATTACCCTCTCAAAAGTTTACATTTTTCAGTCTTTTACTTTCCATTTACTCACATTCTTAGTTTATGTTAGGCATTAGAATAATCCATCACACCCTTCTTACCTAACCTAACATTCTTTAGAGGAGTTGAGGAACTCGTAACTGAAAAACATAATTTCTTCCTCAATAAAATTGCTTGAAATAAAAATAAATCAAAGGCTCGAACTACTAATCGATTCTTAGCTAAAACAAAGTTTGACAACAACTTTTTACTGTTATTATAAAAAACCAAGGAGTAAGTTTTATCCGCAAAAACAATTTCATTATTGAAAAACTTCATTGCTATAAAAAACCACGTGTTTAAATTTAAATTATTGTTTTCCCACATGGCCACAGCAGATGTTTTCTTTTTTTGACGTATTCACTTGAAATGTTTTGCGCGTTTCACACGTATTAGTTGAACGTCAAAGTCAGCTAAATTAATTCCTGAATGTATGGAACCAGCACACAGACGACTGTGTAGAATTTGTTGGTTGGAGGACTGTGTAGAATTTATCCCCCCAAAAAAAGAGACTACTTATAAAAAGAAAGACTACTTATAAATAAATCATCTGATTTAATAATCACTTAGCTGGTGAGAGAAATGTTAGTTTCTACAATTTAAACTTTGAACCTTGTTTTTTAAACTTCTTCATATCCCTAGTTCGGCAACCAAATTATTTTCGAGAACCTTAAAAGTGGTCGCCATATATAATGGTTAATGCATAACATTATTTAGTAAATTTATTTTTCAACTAATATTCAGAAACATTTATTAATGTATGTTGTGTTATGTACTACTCCGGTCACTGTGTTTAGTGGTGGATACATTGGTCTCGACAAAAAAAAAATGTAATACCCTGGTTTTTTATATAAGCAAAAAAGTTACATGTATTTATAGACTAGGTATATGTAAACCCCAAGGGGTTGGCATAGTGGAGCATGACATAAATTGTATCCGAGAGGCTTTAAGTTCAACTCTCCACTAGTCCCCTTAAGGTGAGGTAAATATAATTATTTTTGTAAATGGTCAAAGAACCCGAAGATCTTCCCCGCCTTCACCGTAAAAGACCATAGGTAGTACCTCATTAAGCTAAATGTTCTTGTCAAAAAAGAATCAAAGTAAATTCGTCAAAAAAGATCAAAATAAAAAATATTATAAAAGTGCCACGACTTTGTAATGTGAAAGAAAGGGAACACTTTTAAATGTGTTTTTTTATAAGAACACTTTTAAATGTGTGTTTTGATATAAAAATTCAAGATTTGTTTTGTCAACAAACGTTATTTTTTGATAAGAACACTTTCTTATAATTATAAAGGTTTTTTTTTAATGTACATTGTGTTTTTAATATATTGTTTTTTTTGGCAGGACGTTTTTAATATATTGTTAACTATTGTTTTAGTTTAATTAATTTAAAATATGAATTCACACCAAGTCTTCTACCAAAAAAAAGAGAATTTACACCGAGGTGCCAAATGTCAAAAGATATAACCAACAGTTCTACCTTAAACTGGGACGTCATCCCATCACCCGAAAATTTCTTGTACCAATAAAAGATATAACCAATATTATTGACTGAGTAACTTAATCTACCCTGAGATACATGTGGTCGACTCGATGTTCTCAGATTCAGTTGTAGCAAAATTTGTACCTAAATACGAACAGAAATTAGTCTTTCGTTAAAAATATTACAACATCTTATGAGCGGACAACAATGGTCCTAAAAAAATCATCAAAACCTATTCCATAACAAATGCATGAAACATTAACTAGAAGTAGCTAGAAGGCCTGTCCCTAGAAAAACTAGTACTATAAGGTTTGGCAGAGGCAGTGTTGCCGTCGTGTGACTGCGGTGTCACCGACACGTCTTGCTTAGTCATTAGACGGCCATGCCAATTGTGGTAGTTATATCTCCAATATTTAATTTAAAAATAATTAAATAATAACTCAAGATCCCTTTTTTATTTGCTTCTATTGTCACGATCCCATTGACCGTTAATGTTGATTTTTCTAGGTCATTTGAAGTAGTCCTGGCCCCGCGTTATCCACAATTTCTATTCCATTTGCACTCACCAACTAACATATGCCGTGACGTTCGTGCCATTATAATTTCGTTTTCCTCGAACACTCCCAGGCCCAGCAACTTGCTTCCTACCCCTTCATAACCTTCAAGTGAGTCAACGCGCCACTTACACGAAAACTTCCATCTTCGTAATATTCACATATAAATACTCCACAACACAACCCATTGTTTCATCCAAACTACAACCACCAGAGAAATAATTGTCTTCATATATATAACTACTTCCTATATATAGTCCTATTCCTAACTATATAGTAATATACTATTGAACTAGAGCAATTGTTTGTATTTTGTAGCAACTTTCCTTTTGAGATTTTTTGTTTGTAACATGAGGATGGAGACAGCATTCGAGCGTGTTTTGAGGTACTTTGACGAAGATGGTGACGGTAAGATTTCACCGTCTGAGCTAAGGAGTCGTATGGTGATGATGGGTGGAGAGCTTCTATTGAAAGAAGCTGAAATTGCTATTGAGGCTTTGGATTCTGACGGTGATGGGTTGTTGAGTTTGGAAGATTTAATGAGGTTGATGGAATCTGGGGATGAGGAAGAGAAGTTGAAGGATTTGAGAGAGGCTTTTGAGATGTATATTGACTCGGAAAAGTCTGGGTTTATAACTCCAAAGAGCTTGAAGAGGATGTTGAAAAAATTGGGGGATTCAAAGTCTATTGAGGAATGTCAAGTTATGATTGGTCAATTTGACTTGAATGGAGATGGTGTTCTTAGCTTTGATGAATTCAGAGTTATGATGAAGTGAGGGACTTCTTTGTTGATTCTTTTGTACATTATGAGTAATTATTGTTTTGCTCTCTAAATTTTATATATAAATCATTGTTTTGTAAATCGCTTTCTTGTTATCAATTATAATGAGACATGGAATACCTTGGTTAAAAGAAAGATGCCAAATTTTGGTGATTGTTTGCAAGAAGGACTAGTACAGATATGTGAATATTAGTTTTAATATAAAACTGTAACTATAGTTATATGAGTGTAACTGTGGTTAGTTTAACCAAGTGTAGTTAATCTGTTTCTTAGTTAGTTAGGTTTCAGTTTAACACTGTAACAATCATTTTTTGTATCATTTAATCTTGAGCATTCTAATATATAAGTCTCAAGATGTATTCTGTTCAACATCAATAATAAAAGAATTCTTTCCTATACTCTGATCTTCAACATGGTATCCAGAGCGTGTTAATCCTTTTTTTTTCTTCTTCTCGCTTTCGCTCTTCTTCTCAGCGATGGCCTCCGCCACCAACGCCGATGGTCAACCGCAACCTCAATCAATCACCGTCACCGGTAGCTCCACCGCACCGGAAATCAAAGAGTTCCGCCACATGATCACCGAAAAATTACACGACGAGAACTTCATTCTCTGGCGACAACAGGTTGAGCCGGTGATTAAGGCTCACCGACTTCAACACTTCCTTGTTTCACCGTACATTCCTCTGCGCTACCTAACGGAACAAGATCGTCAATCGGAGAACGAAAATCCGGCGTACCAAGCCTGGGAAGCTCAGGACCAAATGCTTCTCTCCTGGCTCCAAACATCTCTTTCTACTGGAATTCAAGCTCGAGTTGTTGGTTCCAATCACACATATGAACTTTGGGAAAAGATTTTCACCTATTTCCAGAAACTAGGTCGAACTAAGATTCGTCAACTTCGTCAAGAGTTACGCACAACCAAACTGGAAAATCTGACTGTTAAGGAGTATCTTGCAAAGATAAAAACCCTTGTTGATTCCCTGTCTTCCGTTGGTGAACCTGTCTCATCTCAAGATCATCTCGACGCTATCATCGATGGTCTCCCTCAGGCATACGACTCCATAATTTCTGTGATTGAAAGCCCTCCTTTTAGGCCAAGAAATTCGGCTTCAGCGATATCGCAAACAGAATGCGAACGATTCCGCCACCGTTCTTCTAACTCAGGCACCCAATCAACACTCTCACAACAATTCCACTCAAGATCCTGCAAATAACAATGGAATTTCCAACAGTAATGCTCAGAACACTGGTTTTGGCTTTCGTGGTCGTGGCCGCGGCAGAGGGCATGGTCGTGGAGGACGCTCTCAAGTTCAATGTCAAGTCTGCAATCGATTTGGTCACTCTGCTTCCTTCTGCTATTATCGTTACAATCAGACCTTCAATGCAGGTATGCCACAGCAAAACCTCAACCCGTATGCCTATGTGAGACCTCAGACCACTCAACCCAACCCTAACCCTCAACAAACTACATGGTCTACACCCTTTCCTCCTCAAACCGCCCCTACAACTGCCCTCCTGTTCAATACTCCTCTGATGCAGAACCCTAACTTCTTTGGCGATACGGCTGCATCTCTTCATGTGACACATGATGGACAGAACATTCAGCATCCACAACTCAATCTTGATACTCCAAGCCAGGTGTTTGTAGGCAACGGACAAGGTTTGCCTGTTCTCTCCTCTGGTTCCACTACTTTTAACTCTAATTTCAAGTTTTACTTGCATAACTTGCTTCATGTTCCTAGCATTTCAAAAAATCTTATTAGCATTCATAAATTGCTACGTGACAATCCTGTTTTTGTTGAATTTCACTTGAATGATTGCTTTGTTAAGTCCCAGGCTACACATGAAGTGCTCTTGCATGGACGTGCTGGCCCGGATGGTTTATATGAGTTCAAAGACCTGCTTGCATCTGCCACTGGTTCTCCCTGCACTCCACCTACTGCTAAGTCACCTTCAAACACTATTAATTCATGTGTTTTTAATACTACTGTTTCCTCTAATGTTGTTGATACTATACAAACATGGCATTTGAGATTAGGACACCCACATTTTAATGTTTTGAAACATGTATTCACTCTCTGTAACATGCCTATGCCTAATAAAAATGTTTCTGTTTTTTGTGATGCCTGTTGTGCTGGTAAATCCCATAGACTTCCTAGTTATCCATCTGACACTGTTTATCATGCCCCTCTTGAGCTTGTTTATAGTGATCTATGGGGGCCAACTCCTATGCCATCTTCCACGGGTTTCTACTACTACTTAACCTTTGTTGATGCCTATTCTCGCTTCATCTGCACTACAAGAAATTCGTAAATTACTGGCTGAACATTTCTGGCGGAATCAGTCCACCAGTAAGTTTTCTGGCGAAATTTGGCGATTTCTGGCGGATTTAGTCTGCCAGTACGTTTCTGGCGGATCCAATAACATTTCTGGCGGATCCAATAAAATTTCTAGCGGATCCTATAACCCTCGTATTCTGTGTTTGACCTTAATTTAAAATTCAGCCAGTAACTGTCGTTACTGGCGGATAGAATCCGCCACTAATGTATTCGGCCAGTAATGGAAGGTGTTCTCGTGATACGCGTTTGTCAAAAAATTCCGCCAGTAATGACGTTTTTTGGCGGAATTGCAGATCCGCCAGTAATGTAACCAAATCCGTCAGTAAACGCGTCGTTCCGCCAGTAATGAAAGATGCTCTCGTTATGCGCGTTTGACCAAAGTAATTCGGCCAGTAATGACGTTTTCTGGCGGAAGTGCAGATCCGCCAGTAATGTCATCAATTCCGTCAGTAAACGCCTGTTTCCGCCAGTAATCGCTTGGATCCGCCAGTAAATTATTTAACCACATTATCCGCCAGTAATTGTTCCGCCAGTAATGGCATATTCTGCCAGTATTTTTCGTTTCTGGCGAATTTTGAATTAATAGCCGTTTCACTCTCACCTACTTATAACTACTCTGCATATCTATTCTCCTTCACCTTCTTCACCTTCACATTCGAAAACTTCTCTGCATTTTTTTCTAAAACTTCTCTTCTCTCAGTTTTTTCTACGGTTCTCTTTCAATATTCTGTCTGAACGTATGTATAAATTATAATGTTCTTGTTTTAGTAAATACTTTGTTTAAGAATATGAGTAATAGTTAATTAATATGTTATTTTTTGTTTATTTAGCAATTGATTGAGCACTTTGGTTGAAAGTTTTGTTGGAGAAGTCTGAAATTTGCTTCAAGCCAGAGCCTTCTCTGCACTATCGGTTAGTTATCAAGTTATTTGTTTACTGTTGTATGTTTTTTAAATTTTGTTAGTTAAAAACGAATTATTATATTATAATATATTAAAAAATAAGATATTGTTAAAAATGAATTATCTGATTATATTCTATTATTATAATATACTGTTATTATTTTGTTTAGGCTATTTTAAAATTAAAATTATTATTTACTGATTATTATAAAAATTATTATAAACGAATTATTATTTTAAAATTTGTTTATAAAAATTAAAAATATTAAAACGAATTTATTATAAATTCTGTTTATAATAGTCTTTTATTATGACCAAAATATATATAAATCTGTTATTATTATTTTTGATTAATATACTTATTTTTAATATACTTATTATTATTATTATTATAATTTTTTTAATTAATATACTATTTATAAAATAAAATAAATCTGTTAATTAAAAACGAATTATTATAATATATTAAAAAATAAGATATTGTTATAAACGAATTATGTGTTTATATTCTATTATTATAATATACTGTTATTATTTTCTTTAGGCTATTTTAAAATTAAAAATTTTATTTACTGATTATTATAAAAATTATTATAAACGAATTATTATTTTAAAATCTGTTTATAAAAATTAGAAATTTTAAAAAGAATTTATTATAAAATCTGTTTATATTAGTCTTTTATTATGACCAAAAAATATATAAATCTGTTATCATTATTTTTGATTAATATACTTTTTTTAATATACTTATTATTATTATTATAGTTTTTTTAATTAATATACTAGTTAGTAAAATAAAATAAATTCGAATTATTAAAATAAATTTGTTTAAAACGTAAAATGATATAAAATGTTATTATCTAAAAATACGAATTAAATTAAAATAATGTGTTAATTAAATAATATTAATATTGTAATTATATTTGAATCATAGTTAATTGTTTAGTATATTATAAATTGTGTTGTGTTGTAGTTATGAAAATAAAATTGGGGTTATATTTGCTATTATTAATTATATTTTGTTTATTTTAATAGTTAGAATCACTATATATTAATAAATAGTAGTTTGTAGTTATTATAATTTGTATATGAACGTGTATTGTTCTAATACACATATTACTATGTTGTAGTATATATTAAGAACATCGATCCAAAAAAAATGGATCGTAGTTGGATGTATGATCGAATGTATCCTGGTAGAGCTGGGTTGAAGAGACGTTTTGTTGAAGGAGTCGAAGAGTTTGTTCTTTTTGCTAAGTGTCAAAAAGAATTTGAGGAACAAGGTGGAATTAGACGTCCTTGCTCCAAATGTATATTTCGAGCTATAAAAAATGAAAGCGAGATTCGACTTGATTTGTACAATAATGGATTTAAGCCAAATTATTGGATATGGACCCGTCATGGCGAGGTAGCAGCTGGAGTTCCTGTTCCTGCGGTTGATAATGTTCCTGTCCAAGTAGAAGGTCGTACTTCAAGTCCAGTCGTAATACCTGCCACATCTAGTAGCAATCCAACGACTACAGGATATGAGTTGTTTGATGTTGTTCAGGGAATGATATCTGATGCTGTCGGTGTAAATTTGAATTTCGAAGAACCAGAATATGATGCTGAAGAAGTTCCAAACGCGGAAGCTCAAAGGTTTTATATGTTTTTGAATGAGACAAATAAACCATTATTTGAAGGATCTAAAGACTCTAAATTATCAATGTGTGTTCGGTTGTTGGGTCTTAAGTCTCAATTTAATGTTGCGGAATTGTGCATGGAATATATGACTAAGATGATGTTAGATGCAACCCCAATTAGAGGATTTTTGCCACAGAGTTATTATGATGCTAAAAGATTGGTATCAAAACTTGGTTTAAAATCCTTAAGAATTGATTGTTGTGTTTCTGGTTGCATGATATATTATAACAATGAGTTTGGCATAAATGATGGAGAGTTGTTGGAATGCAAGTTTTGTCAAGAGCCACGGTATCGTGTCAGCAGAAAAGGGACAAGCAAAGGCAAACAAATGCCAAGGAAAGCAATGTTCTATCTGTCGATTATACCAAGGCTGAAGAGGATGTTTACTTCAATGGAAACTGCGGGTAAAATGACGTGGCACTATGAAAATAGAAATAATTCTGGTGAATTACGTCATCCATCTGATGGTGAAGCTTGGAAGCATTTTGATCGTGCACATCCAGATTTTGCCAATGATCCACGTAATGTTCGGCTTGGTTTGTGCTCTGATGGTTTCACTCCATATATTCAAGCGTCGGCAACACCGTATTCTTGTTGGCCAGTTATTGTTACCCCATACAACCTTCCTCCTGAAATGTGTATGTCTAAACCATACATGTTTTTAAATTCTATTATTCCAGGGCCAAGTAGTCCAACAGCTAGTATAGTCCAACAGCTAGTATTGACATATATTTGCAACCTTTGATTGATGACCTCAAAAGGTTGTGGAATGGTGTTTTAACTTATGATGCAGCACGTAGACAAAATTTTATGATGAGGGCGGCTTTAATGTGGACCATTAATGACTTTCCTGCTTATGGAATGTTGTCTGGATGGGGGACACATGGTAAGCTAGCGTGTCCGATTTGCATGGTTGACACAAAGGCTTTTACTCTTAAATATGGAGGAAAAACCTCATGGTTTGACTCGCATCGTAGGTTTTTACCTAGTGATCATCCATTTAGAAAGTCAAAATATGGATTCATCAAGGGGAATGTTGAAACAGCTGAACCTCCTCGTAGGTTGACATCAGAAGAAGTTTGGAATAGTGTTATGGATATCCCTCCTGTGGAAGTTGTTGCAGGTGTTGTTTCTCGTCCAGATGGTTATGGAGTATGGCATAATTGAACAAAAAAAAGTATTTTTTGGGAACTTCCATATTGGAAAGATAATCTATTGAGACACAATCTCGATGTAATGCATATTGAAAAAAATTTCTTTGATAACATATTTAACACTGTTATGAACGTGAAAGGTAAAACGAAAGACAATGAGAAGGCAAGGAAAGACGTAGATCATTACTGCAGGCGAAAGGATTTGTTGTTGGTTGAGCAAGCTAACGGTAAGACACTGAAACCCAAAGCCAATTATACTTTATCTACAGAGCATGCAAAAGCAGTTTATCAGTGGATTTCTGAGTTGAAAATGCCAGATGGTTATTCTTCCAATTTAGCAAGATGTTCTGATGTGGATAATGGGAGGTTACATGGGATGAAGAGCCATGATTGTCATGTCTTCATGGAGTGCTTACTTCCTACTGCCTTTAGTTCGTTGCCAACACATGTTTTGAATCCGCTCATTGAAATAAGTCAATACTTTAAGAATTTGTGTTCTGCAACGCTAAAAATGAATGATCTTACAAAAATGGAACAAGACATCCCAATTATCTTATGCAAGTTGGAGAGAATATTTCCGCCTGGTTTCTTTGATTCTATGGAGCATCTTCCTGTTCATCTTGCACATGAAGCTAAACTTGGCGGTCCTGTCCAATACAGATGGATGTATCCGTTTGAAAGGTCAGTTAATATATATATATATATATATGTGTGTGTGTGTGTGAAAGAATATATATGAAAACTTGATTAGATCATGGATGATTAACATATAATTTTCTCTATCTAGGTTCATGGGTGATTCAAAAAGATCAGTTAAAAATAAAGCTAAAGTTGAAGGATCGATATGTTCTTCTTACTTACATCGTGAAACAACTCATTTTTGTTCTTATTACTTCAAGAATGATTTTGCTCCTAGAAGTAGTCTAAATGAAACAGAAATTGAATGTCCAAGACATCCTTTAGCTTTGTCTGTCTTTTGTCTACCTGGCAGCCAGTCTGGAAAGGAATCAACTCACTGGCTAACAGAAGAAGAGTTAAATTCAGCCCATGTTCATATATTGATAAATTGTACTGAGGTCCAACCATTCATTGAGTATGTATTTCTCATCAACCTATATATATAGCTAGTTATCTTAATTAGTTAATAAATTAAAGTAAACGCAGTTGTGTAACAATTAATAATGTGTTATTATAGGGAGTTTTTGTCATCAGATGAAGTAAATGAAGAGCAATCTTCTGCTCATATTCATGCACATTTTCCAATGTGGTTTAAGCAACGTTTGTATTCCCTCCCGCCAACTCCTATCAACCAACACCTGAGGAACTTATCTGACGGCCCTCGAAGATGTGTTAAAGAATGGCATACATACTTTGTCAACGGATACAAATTTCACACCAAGGAATGGACAGAGGGCAGAGAAACAGTCAATAGTGGAGTTTGCATGAAGGGTGACACTGGGAGAGGCGAAGATGATTTCTATGGTGTGGTTGAACACATATATGAACTTGCGTACCCGTATCTAGATTATAATCAAAAGGTAGTGGTTTTTTATTGTAAATGGTTTGACCCGTCCGCTCGAGGAACAAAGTTTAATCCAAAGACAAATACAGTGGACATTAAAATGACTAGTAGATATCGACTGTATGATCCATTCGTCATTGCACAAAATGTGAGACAAGTCTATTATGTCTCTTATCCATCAACACGGGTTGATCGGCGTGGTTGGTGTGTCGCAATTAAGACAAAACCAAGAGGTCGCATTGAGACAAATAATGACACAGTGGAAGATGTGCCATTTCAAATGGATGAAATGTCCAATGTAAATGAAGTGATTGGAGTTGAACCCATTACCCGTTTATGTGATGAGCCAAACGCGGGTGACGAAGTTAATGATGATGAAGAAGATACCGATCATGAAGATGCTGCTAATCATGTCGGTGTATCAAGAATTCACTCATCTGATGATGATGGTGATTTTGAGAAAGAATGGGATTCTAATTAGATGATCTTATTTGTAATTAATTAGATAATATATTACTAAGACGTCTTGTATGAAATAATATTTATTTTTCATGTATGTTATTCATCATTTATGTTATTCATTATTTATTTTATTCATTATATTATGTTATTCATCATTTATGTTATTCATCATTTATATATATAATATATATATATATATATAATATACACACATACAGTCATGTCATCATCAGGAGCAGAAGGTAATGATCCACCTCATGATGATATTGTACCACCAAATGATAAAGGGAAAAAGGTTTCTACTTCTTTACGCGGGCGTCGTCGTCGTGTGACTTATGTTGTTGTTGATTGCCCTTTCGTACCTCCACCTCATACGGAGGATGGCAGTGGTCCTAGTACTATGGATCGCCCATTTGTGCCTCCACCCGATACTGAGGAGCCCCCGACAGATGAGAATGGGATACGCACGTATAATATTAATAGGGAAGTGGTTGAGGTTACGCGCGATGGTCGTATCGTTGTGAAGGTTATTGGCGAGCAGTAAGTATTTATTAATTTATTAACGTTATTTGGTTGATTTATTAATTATAAATTATTCTCGTTTTAATTTATGTTTTTTATGTACAGGTTTGATCATGGGAGGATTGTATCGAGCACCATCACCGACATCATCCAGGCTAATTACACTAAAGCTTGGCTGAATTGGTCGGAGGTCAAAAAAGATGGGACATCAAAAATGTGGAATCAGTTCAGAGTAAGTTTTTTTTTACATTTACGGTGGATTTTCAATTTTTTAATTTTGTTCAATTGTTTAATTTGTTTTTACTAACAAGTTAATTAAATTTGTTTAAATAGGCAAAAATGGCATGGCTCCCAGAGGAGTCGAGGTCTGTTGAGAGAGCATTCAACACAAGA
The DNA here is from genome assembly GCA_963573325.1 of Astragalus glycyphyllos. Taxonomy (NCBI): domain Eukaryota; kingdom Viridiplantae; phylum Streptophyta; class Magnoliopsida; order Fabales; family Fabaceae; genus Astragalus; species Astragalus glycyphyllos. The sequence goes on along the minus strand of OY754308.1, from coordinate 54,953,078 downwards.
GCTTCTCACCGCTTATCTTCAATGCTTCAGGAGCACCGTAATAGTCGTATTAAGCCGACGTGGATCGGTGATCCCCATTGGGCTGCGCTCCAAAAGAAATGGGACGACCCTAAGTATGTTGAAAAATGTGAGAAAGCTAAAAAGAACCGTGCTTCAGAGAAAGGTGGCTGCATAAACACGGCTGGTTCTATCAATGCTGTTGAACACTTCAAACGCTTGGTAAATTTTTTAATTGATTAAATTTATATATACATACATATTTTATTAAATACTAATATATTAAATACTAATATATTAAATAATATTAACTATGTATATAGGAGGCCATCCTTAATCGACAACCTACTTTGGTTGAGTTACACCGTCAGATTCATATGCGAGAGGAGACGGGTGAGTATCCTGATGATCGACATAGGAATATTCAGGTAAATAAAGTTTATTATTTATATATTGTTTTTATTATATTATATTATATATTATATTCTATGTCTACATACTAATGGGGTAATTATTCATTTCTTGGTTGTTCCTATCAGGAAAACTTCCAGAAATGGCTGGCTGATCGAGCGGCATCACAGCAGAGTAGTGGCACCACTGACATTGATCAGGCTGAGGAGAGTCGAGCGGCTTTTAATGCTTGGCAGCAATCTGTTGGTCCAACCAAAGGTAGCCGGTTAGTAGGAGCTGGTGGTATTGGTCAGGCTGCTTTCCAAAACTCCATTATTCCGAATCTGAGGCCAACATCTTCAGAAAGAAGTACTGGTCGCTCTTATGTCCCTACTCCATCAGAATTGGACGCTGTTCAGCAATTGACACAAAAAATGAGCGAGACACAGCGTGAGATGCAAGAGCGACAAGACAAATATGATCAGGAAATGCAGCAGATGCGGGAGCAGCAGAGGTTGAATGATGAGTGCTGGAATCAATTAATGGCTACTATGTCTCAATACCCTAGGCCATATATGCCATCGCCATTTATGCCATCATCGTCATCATTTTTCCCACCGCAACAGATGCAGCCTTATGCCGGTGCTTTTCAGCCGTACCCGGGTGTTTTCCAGCCCTACTCTCAGCCGTACTCTCAGCCGCAACAGCCGTACTCTCAGCAGCCTCAGCAGTCGTACTCTCAGCAGCCTCAGCAGCCTCAGCAGCCTCCCCGACAGCAGCAGCCTCAACAGCTTCCCCAACAACCGTTAAACAACACTGATACTTATTTTAATTGGTTTGAAGATGACGAGGTCAACAACAACAACAACAACAACAACAACAACAACAACAACAACTCTGGAGACTACTATGGAGATAACTAGTAGTTTTATTGGATTTTTTAATTTGCATTTGTAATGAATATTTTAATTTATATTTTGTTATGAATATTTAAATTACTACTTTGTTTAATGGAATTTATATTTTGTTATGGGTTTTTAAATTAGTACTTTGTTAAATGGAATTTATACTTTGTTATGGATATTTAAACTATTAATTTTTTGAATTAAATAAATGAATTAAAAAATAGTTTTTTTAAAAAACGAATTAAATTATTTAAATATTATTAATTTTTTAAATAAACGAATTTTAAAATAATTTTTTAATAAAATCAACGAATTTTAAAATATATATTATTTAAATATTATTAATTTTTTAAATAAACGAATTTTAAAATCATTTTTTAATTAACCAACGAATATTAAAAAATATATTTTTTTTTAAAAAACATACGTTACTGGCGGAATAGAGATGTTTACTGGCGGAATTTCAGCCAGTAAAATAATACATTACTGGCGGATTGGACTGCTTACTGGCCGAATTTCAGCCAGTAATTACTGGCTGATTTACTGGCCGAAAATCCGCCAGTAATTACTGGCTGAATTTCCGCCAGTAACTGTTACCTGCGGCTGATTTTCTGGCGGATTAAATCCGCCAGTAACGTGCTGTTTCTGGCCGATTTTAACCATTACTGGGGGATTGTGTCCGCCAGTAATGGACGAATTTCTTGTAGTGCTGGTTTTACTTACTTAAGTCTAAATCAGAAACATTCAATATTTTTAAGCAATTCAAAACCATGGCTGAATTACAATTCAAAACCAAGCTAAAGTGTCTTCAAACTGACTGGGGTGGGGAATTTAGACCTCTTTCAAAATACCTGGCAGATTTAGGAGTTATTCACAGACTAATTTGCCCTCACACACACCACCAGAATGGGGTTATCGAAAGAAAACATAGGCATATAGTTGAAATTGGTCTAACCCTTTTATTTCAAGCTAAAATGCCTCTTTCATTTTGGGATCATGCTTTTGCTACTGCTGTACATTTAATTAACAGGTTGCCCACTACATCTCTTAATGGTGAAGTCCCATTTAAATTGCTTTATGGTCAATTGCCTAATTATTCGTCATTTAGAGCTTTTGGGTGTAGCTGTTTTCCTTGCTTGCGACCATATCATGCTCATAAACTTGATTTTAGATCACATGAATGCATTTTTCTGGGATATTCTGCTTCTCATAAAGGATACAAATGCTTGTCTCCAAATGGTAGAATTTTTGTCTCTAAGGATGTTGTTTTCAATGAGAAGAAATTTCCATATAAAGATCTCTTTGACCCTAAGCCATCCCTCTCACCCACACAATCTGAACCTCCCACCAAAACCACTGCCTCTATACCAAAAGTTACTTCACCTATTCCAACCCCTCATTCCAGTACCCCTACCTCCACTAATCACCACTTACCTACGGTCACTATGTCTGGCACTCCTCCTACATCAGATACCTTACCTCCTCCCTCTCCTACTGCTAGTCACTCACCTCAAATTACCACCCAAACTACCATAAACTCTCTGCCTACCTCCACTGCCACTCCAAACCTACCACCAATCAATAATCACCCAATGACAACTAGAGCCAAAAGTGGTATTGTCAAACCAAAATATCCCCCAACACTTCTTCTCACTCATGTTGAACCCAAAAGTGTCAAAACTGCTCTTCAGCAACCTGCCTGGCTCAATGCAATGACAGAAGAATATAATGCCCTCTTGAAAAATCATACATGGTCTCTTGTACCTTTGCCTCCTGGAAAGAATGTTGTGGGATGCAAATGGGTTTTTCGGGTCAAAGAAAATGTGGATGGCACTCTCAACAAGTACAAGGCAAGGTTAGTTGCCAAAGGTTTTCATCAACAACAGGGATTGGACTTTCATGAAACTTTCTCTCCGGTAATAAAACCTGTCACCATCCGTATTATCCTAACTATGGCTATCACTCACAAGTGGCCATTGCATCAACTTGATATCAATAATGCCTTCTTGCACGGTACCCTCAATGAAGATGTGTATATGACACAGCCTCAAGGCTTTGAATCATCTGACAGGTCTCTGGTTTGTAAGCTACATAAAGCCATTTATGGCTTGAAACAAGCCCCAAGGGCTTGGTTTGATAAGTTGAAAAACACTCTGCTGCACTTTGGCTTCAAAGGGAGTAAATGTGATCCCTCTCTGTTTACTTACAATCACCAATCTGCTGTTGTTTATCTTCTAGTATATGTCGACGATATCATACTTACAGGTACCTCCAATGAGCTCATTAAAAGCCTCATTCACAAGCTACATTCTGTCTTCTCCCTCAAACAGCTTGGTACCTTGGATTATTTTTTGGGTATTGAAGTCAAACACCTTGCCAATGGAGAACTTCTATTGACTCAAGACAAGTACATTCGTGACCTCCTTCACAAGACAAATATGGTTGAAGCCAAACCAATCTCCACACCTATGGTCTCCAATCTCAAATTGTCTAAACAAGGCAGCGACTTTCTGCAGGATCCTGCTATGTACAGATCCGTTGTTGGTGCCCTTCAATACACCACCATTACTCGTCCAAAAATCAGTTTTGCTGTTAATAAGGTTTGCCAATTCATGGCTTCTCCATTGGAGTCTCATTGGACAACAGTCAAACGCATACTTCGCTATCTTAAAGGTACTTTAAATCATGGTCTGCTGCTCAAACTAGCCTTAGTGAATCAGCCCATGTCACTCACAGCTTGGTGTGATGCTGATTGGGCAGCTGATGTTGATGACCGTAAGTCTACCTTTGGTGCTGCTGTCTACTTGGGACCCAATTTGGTATCTTGGTGGTCTAAGAAGCAAACCGTGGTTGCTCGAAGTAGTGCTGAAGCTGAGTATCGAAGTTTAGCAATGGTGACAGCTGAGGTTACTTGGATCCAATCCTTACTTTCTGAACTAGGAATTGCTCACACTACTCCTCAAATTCTTTGTGATAATCAAAGTGTTGTTGCAATTGCTCACAATCCAATCCTTCATGCACGCACTAAGCACATAGAACTTGATCTCTTCTTCGTTCGTGACAAGGTTCTCTCCAAGCAAATCAAAGTTTCTCACATCCCTGGCCTGGATCAGTGGGCTGATGTACTAACTAAACCATTATCTGCTACCAGATTCTTGCTGCTGAAATCCAAGCTTCATGTTGCTGCTCCTTTATCTCAGTCACACCCTCCATGAGCTTGTGGGGGGGGGGGGGGGGGGGGGGGGGGGGGGGTGTATGTGAATATTAGTTTTAATATAAAACTGTAACTATAGTTATATGAGTGTAACTGTGGTTAGTTTAACCAAGTGTAGTTAATCTGTTTCTTAGTTAGTTAGGTTTCAGTTTAACACTGTAACAATCATTTTTTGTATCATTTAATCTTGAGCATTCTAATATATAAGTCTCAAGATGTATTCTGTTCAACATCAATAATAAAAGAATTCTTTCCTATACTCTGATCTTCAACAACAGAGTTCTTAGTATTGTGTTCTTAAGTGGAAAAATGGAAAAACTAAGCCTATTTAAAAAATCATTTTAAAAATAGTTTTTTATTTTTCTAAAATAATAAAAGAACAAATTTGTTACCAAGAGAAGAGAAAGACCTCACGAGAGCGAGACGACAACCTGATAGAGTAGAGAACATGAGGCGAATGATTAAAATTGGGGTAAATAGTCAATTTGGTCACTGGAAGTGTAACTCGCTGTCAATTTAGTCTCTCAATCGAGCGAAAATGCAAAAAGGTCCCTCAATGTGTAATCCATCTGTCACGTTAGTCCCTCCCGTTAATGTGTATCGTTAACTCCGTTAATCCGTCCGTTACTGTCAGTTTAGTCCCTGAAAGATGTCACTTACTGTCAGTTTGGTCCCTGAAACATATATGTGAATTCATTTTAGTCCATCGAATCTTAAATTACTTTCGCAGAATTTTAAACCAAAATTTACTAGCAGTGCAATCTGTTGATCTCACAATGAAAAGTTTAAAAATGTAGCCAAAAAATCAAAGGACCTAAATCATAATACTAAAATCATATTTTTCTTATTTGCTAAAAAATATTCCAAGATAGAGCAGCAACTATAAAATACATATAAACTAAATCAATATGAAGCTAATGTAATCTATAGTGTTAAAATAATAGAACGGTTGTTAACTATGTGAGAATGAATACAAAGGATCCAAACAAAGAAAGTAGAGAGACTCTTGCTTGAGGGACCAAAAATGAATATTTTGAATATGTTATTGAAATATTTTGGTTTAAAATTCGAGTTTATGTGAAGTGTGAGATCAACTGATTGCAGTGCTAGTAAATTTTGGTTTAAAATTCTGCAAAAGTAACTTAAGATTTGAGAGACTAAAATGAATTCGCGTATATGTTTCAAGGACCAAACTGACAGTAAGTGACATCTTTCAGGGACTAAACTGACAGTAACGGACGGATTAACGGAGTTAACGACGCACATTAACGGGAGGGACTAACGTGACAGACGGATTACACATTGAGGGACCTTTTTGCATTTTTACTTGATTGAGGGACCAATTTGACAGCGAGTTACACTTTTAGGGACCAAATTGACTATTTACCCTTAAAATTGAAGTTATTATGTCATTCTAACTTTTACAGAAATGAGTCCAAACCCCAGCCGTCTCTCAATTTTCTCTCCATTCTTATATTTTTTCTTGTTTACCTACCAAAAGGGGGTGGGTGGTTTTAGGTCAGTTTTTGGTCTAAAACCACCCCCTCTATATTGTGAGTTTCCCGTCTTTTTATCTAAATAAGTGATTATCACATAGATCTACTTTTTATTTTGTATTTTTTTATTCATCGTCTGAGTGCGGCGTTATTATTGTTCGTCGTCTTGTTGCGGCGTATTTGATTATCGGTCTTGTTGTAGTGTTCGTTTGGTTCAGATCGAAAGTTCAACTTCAATAAGTTTCAGCTTCAACTAACGACTAGGGCCTCACAGTTACAGATCCGGAAACATGTGTACTCTGACGACTTTTATTTGGTCACATTTGTAGGCATTTTGCCGTTTTACGCTATTAACTCGGGTGCCATGAGTTTGTTCACAAATTTATCCGTTGTTTTTAGCAATGCTGAATTTGTATTATCATTGGTGTAATCTATCAATTTGAATGAATGAGTATCATCTTTTGGTAGAAAAAACTTTACACACAATAATTTTATTATTATAAGTTTTTTCTTTGTTGTTTTCTTTATTGGCTTTTAACTTGTATGGACCTATAGTTGGGAAATTTAAGTTATTTACAAAAAATGTCACATTGTCTACACTTTAAATTGGTTGGCTAGAAATCAGTTTAAAATTGTGTTATTATCCTATTTTCCCACTAGTATCACGGCTCTCTAGTGGGCATGGATATCGCGTATATAATCAAATGAAAGTGTTAGGTTTGAGCTTGATATGTGGCTTGTCATAGGCCCAACTTTTAGTTCTGGTCTGAGCTTTGTGAAAGTCTGGCAAGACCGGTAAGCGTGTTTAAAAGTCTATTTCACAAATTTTTTTTACAAAAATGTACAAACTTTAAGTGATGTATGCTTCCCTCTGCCCCTACCGTACTCTAGCTTGATAGTTTTCACCACCTGTCCAGGGTTGAGCCCTGGGATTTGACGGCAAACTTAAAAAGCCACCTACAGACGCTTTACGCCCAATCATTCCTGATAACGCTTGCATCCTCTATCTTACTGCGGCTGTTGGCACAGAGTTAGCCGATGCTTATTCCCCGGATACCGTCATTGCTTCGTCTCCAGGAAAAGAAATTGACGACCCGTCGGCCTTCTACCTCCACGCGGCATTGCTCCGTCAGGCTTTCGCCCATTGCGGAAAATTCCCCACTGCTGCCTCCCGTAGGAGTCTGGGCCTTGTCTCAGTCCCAGTGTGGCTGATCATCCTCTCAGACCAGCTACTGATCATCGCCTTGATAAGCTATTACCTCACCAACTAGCTAATCAGACGCGAGCCCCTCCTTGGGCGGATTCCTCCTTTTGCTCCTCAGCCTACGGGGTATTAGCAGTCGTTTTGTACATATACTAAAAAGTTAATAGATCAGTGAGATTAAGTTCTATTTTATATGATATCCAATTTAAATTCTATTTTATAATAACAACTTTAAATATGTCAAAAATAGATGTATGTCAATATGTTTAACTTAACAGAGAATGTTAGCAAACTTATGATTTAACACGAAGTACAAAAGTTAATACAACAATAATAATAGTAATAAAAATGTTGTTTATCTTCACTTAAATAGGCCGGTTCGATAGGTCTAAAAGGCCTTTTTAAAGATCCGTAGTCTGGTCTTTTTAGCTAAATAAATTTTTAAAAATGCCTAAGCCTTATCTATTTTTAAAAAAAGCTCAGTCTGGCCTGATGTAGGGTGGACACCGTAAGCCCCTGTAGATCAGCTGGGACTATTCCCACCCTTAATGATGAGCATATTAACATTCATGGGGTTGTCTCGCACGATGAGAACATTAGGTGCTACCCATCCAAGATTGTAAACAACCATGCTAACATGTTGTTGGCTCAATGGAAGCCCCGACTGAAGGTAACTTCAAACTCAATATTGATGGTAGCACCATTTACTCATCTTCTGTTACTGTGGCTAGTAGCCTTGTTCGAAGCCACAATGGAGAGTGGCTTCTTTTTCTCTTTTTTCAATTGTAATAAAAAAAAAATGCTTCAAATGAAACAACCCTAAGAAGCTTAAGTTCTACTACATGAAATGCATTGTGGAAAACTCCACACATCAATCACCCAAACACTTGCTTTGAAACCTTCGCCAGAAATATGAAAAAAAAGGAAGATGCATAGTTAGACAATAGTTAGAAAAGTTTAAAGACATCAATGATATTCTTAACTCTTAAGGTTATTAATGGCAAAAAAGCTAGAATTGATTTATTAAAGAATAATTTAAAGATAAAATAATTTTATATGAAAGATGAATGAATTAGACATGACCTCATTTTAAATACAGTTTGGTTGTTTCAAATTATTTTATGAAAAAACTTTAAGGATTTTAGTCTATTTGTTTAAAAAATTGAAAATTATTAGAATTTTTTTTTTGGTTACAAAAGAGAAATAAAACAAAAACTACGGCCTAATAAAAGGGAGACTACGAGCATCAGCCTGAAGCAGATGAGTCATTGCCGGAGGAGGCACTTCAATGATGACATACGGAGATATGTTCTCGGTACCAAGCTTTGCCAGAAAATCAGCACAAAAATTAGCTTCACGAAAAATATGTTGAACCTTCACCTCCCAAGACCGAGACAAGAGGATTCTAATACGGGCAATATCATTACCAAGTTTATGAAAAACCGAATCAGCACTCTCAATAAGCTTTAGCGTGTTCATAGAATCAGATGAGCAAATGATTTTCTTGTATCCCAAATCCCAACACAATGAAAGACCATAGAAGATAGCCATTAGCTCAGCATGCATAATTGTGGAATTCCCTAAATAACCATGAAACCCTCTTAGAAAATTACCATGTGCACCCCTGATCAGTCCCCCAAATCCGGCTACACCAGGATTATGGAGAGCGCTGCCATCAACATGAAGAGCCACCCACTCCGTAGGAGGCCGGTTCCAAATAACCTCAATCCCTGAACTAATTCTTACTCTATTGACAGTAGGACCATAAGCTGATAACACACCAGCAAGCAAACCATATGACTGAGCAACTATGTCAGGAGGCTTAAGGTGCTTACTTTAAAAAATGAGAACATTCCTCGCACACCAGATTTCCCAAAGAGTTATACCACATAAGATTCCATGTTTTTGGATGGATTGTTGAAGCCACATTAAAGGAACAAAATCATTAGCTAGCAATATAAAATTACCACTAAACATGCTTCTCCAAACTTCATTGGCACTGCTACAACGAAAGAAGCAATGCAACGAGGTTTCCTCAAGTGATATACAACGAACACATGAAGCATCATTAATAACATGGCGCTTCATAAGGGTCACACGAGTAGGCAATGCATTATGACAAAATTACCACAAGAAAAATTGGATATTAGTAGGTATTTTCAGCTTCCAAAGCCATAACCAATCAGTGGTTTCGTGAGAATTAGTATTACCTGATAAAAGCATTTGATAGGCTGATTTTGCAGTATAAGTACCTGAAAAATTAAAAGCCCACGTCCAGGAGTCTTGCACACCTGACACTAACGTTGGTGCCAAGTTCAGAATATTATCTTTAGTGGCTTGAGGAATCTGAGTATACAAATCTTCAAGCCTCCATTGACCATCCACATAAATGTCCTTAAGCTTCAAATGAGTGTCATGAATATCTACAAATGACAAGGTTGAAGTCAAAGTCGTTGTAGTGGCCCAACAATCATACCATATGCTAGAATTACCCTCACCAAACTTGAAGTGGAAACCTGGCAGTAGCTTGTCACGAGCCTTTATCAAAGAATTCCAAGTACTAGAACCATTGGATTTTTTCACTCCAATGAAAGACTGATTCTGAAAATACTTAGACTTCATGACATTCACCCAAAGCTTGTGAGGTGCAACATTAATATCCCATACCATCTTGCCCAATAGAGCTGTGTTCTGATGGCGAGCAACCCTTACCCCCAAGCCTCCATCCCGCTTCGATCTAGTAATTGTGCTCCACCCCACCATATGCACCCCAGCCTCATTGTTACCATGCCACAAGAAGTTTCTAATGGATCTATCAACTTTGTTACAAACAGATTGTGGAAACCAATGTACTTGCATACCGTAGGATGGAATAGCAGCTAACACCGAGGAACCGAGGGTGAGCCTCCCTGGTTTATTAAGTAATTTCCCCTTCCACGAAGCCAACTTGGAGTTAACCCGATCTAGAATGAAATCAAAATCGTCCTTCTTAACTCTACCTTCAAACATCTTAAACCCCAAATACTTTTCAATACGAGTTGTAAATCGGATGCTCAAGATATATTTAATCTTCTCTTTCTTAGGTGCTGGGACACACTTAGAGGTAAGAATAGCTGATTTTGCTAGGCTAACCTTGAGGCCAGAAATATCAGTAAAGGTATCCAACACACGCTTAACGACTTTAGCTTGAGAAGCTTTTGCCTTAGCAAAAAGAAGGACATCATCGGCAAAGAATAAATGGGAGATATTCGGTCCGTTCTTAGACAATTGCAAAGGCAACCACCTTCCATTTCCAACTTCACTAGAAATCATCTCACCAAATCTTTCCATGCAAAAAACAAACAAGTACGGAGATAAAGGGTCACCTTGCCGAAGGCCTCTCTTTGGTGCAAAGCTCTCCATACGGTTTCCATTCCACAATAAAGAGATAGTAGAGGAAGTGATTCCATGCATAATCAGATTAGTTATGCCAATAGGAAAACCAAACATGACAAGAGTTTCTTTCAAGAATAACCAATCAACACGGTCATAAGCCTTCTCTAAATCAAGCTTGAGAATCATATCACCTTTTTTACTCTTCTTTTTCCCCATGTGATGAACAAATTCTTGAAGAATAATGGCCTTTTCCTTTGTCCCCCTACCTGGAATAAAGCTACTTTGAAGAGGACTAACAACCGAGTCTAGGTGAGGACGTAACCGATTAACCAACACTTTCGAAATGAGCTTATAGATAACATTGCACAAGGTAATAGGGCGAAAATCCTTAAAGGAGGTTGGACGGTCTCCTTTAGGAATGAGAACCAAAAGAGTCTCTGATGCTTTACAATCAAAGAAACCAGTGTCAAAAGCATTCTTAATGAACAACCACACATCATCCCCAACTGAATCCCAATACATCTTAAAAAAGATTGGTTGGAAACCATCTGGACCAGGAGCTTTATAAGACTTCATTGACATGAGAGCTTCATAAACTTTTTGCTTAGTCATAGGTTCCACTAACACCTTCCTCACTGACTGTGACATCCGTGGCTGAAGAGGGCGGGGAGTGATCGCCGGTGCCCAAAAAGGAGGCATGGCAAAGAGCGGCTCCTGGCAGCTTCAAAGCGAAGGGGCGCGTGAATGAACTGAATACGCACCGGAATGAGAGGGATCCTGAGACTGTGCAGGTATGGGACTGTACAGTTGAAGGAAGGCTTAAAAGAATTGATTTGGACTACCTATACCAACAAGATGCATCTTCTTTTCGGGAGCCCTTCCCATAAGAACTTCATAGTTAAGCGTGCTTGACTTGGAGTAGTAGTGGGATGGGTGACCTTCTGGGAAGATTCCTAGAAAGCATGCAAGTGAGGACAACGCATGCTGAAAAGACTCGTGTTGGTTTGTGGGGGCAGTCGACAATTCTGGAAGCAGTCTGGGATGTTACACAGACTCCCCAAGGGGATTACTAATTAAACCAAGTTGGCTAGAGTGCACATCTTCTGTTGTACAAAAAAGATCCCTAAAATAATTGACTGCTTCTAACTGAAGGGTCTCTTGATCAGTACACCAAGAACCATTAGGAAGATGTAAGCCATGAATTTTATTACGTTTTCTCCGCACCACTGTCTGAGTATGAAAAAAGGCTGTATTTCTGCTACCCAACTGAATCCACTTTTCTCTAGACTTTTGAAACCACAAAGATTCCTCTTGGAAAAGAATAGACTCATACTCTCTAAAAAGTTCCTTTTGAAGAAGCACCAACTTGGCTGAGTCAATATCTTCTAAGGCACGTTGAATCCCCCTCAATCTAGCTTCTAGCTTTCTTTTCTTAGCAAAAATATTGCCAAATATATTTTTATTAAAAATAATGGAGTCTTGTGCTACACAATGAAGAGAGTCAAGCATACTAGGTTTACCTTTTTGCCACGCATCCTTCACCACTTGAGCATAAGAATCATGGGTACACCAAGCAGCCATGAAACGGAATGGCCGGGAAATTGAGTTTTGATCATATTGGCAGCAACGCAAAAGCAAAGGGCTGTGATCTGAACTTCTCTTAATCAAGTGCTCCACAGTAGCTTCGGGGAAATACATTCTCCAATTATGATCCCCCACTGCCTTATCCAATCTTTTAGACACTAAACGATTTCCTCTACAAATCCCCTGCCAAGTAAATTTAGTACCATAATACTCCAAGTCAATAAGATCATTTGCCTGCAAGACATTGGCGAAACGACCAGCCTTGGAAGGATTAAAATTTCCGCCCTTTTGCTCCAAAGGAAGAAGAATCTCATTAAAATCCCCAATCAACATCCAAGGGTCCTGAATCGTAGGTCGTAAGCTCACCAAATAATCCCAAAGATGCAACCGAATAGAGTAATGAGGACTGACATAGACCCCTGAACAAGTCCATCACTGAACCCCATCATCTATATCTAAAGTTACACACTGATGCATGTGGGCTCTCATAGTAATATTATAAGGCCTGCCCTTCTTAGCAATAGCCCAAATACCTCCAGAAAATCCCCTAGCTTCCTCTAAACCCACCGTATCATAACCCATGCGGTTCCAAAACTGAGTGGCTGTAGAGAAACCCGTCCTAGGCTCAAAAACAAAAACAATATCCGGGTGATACTTTCGCAACAACTCCTTCATGTTTTGCCTGCTACTCTTACTGGCAAAGCCAAAAACATTCCAAGATAATATTTTAACATTGTTGTAATTTATCATTAAAATATTATACTTAAAGGAACCCCAGCACCATGCACTATCCTTGAAGCATCTCTGATGTCTCCTCGACTGTCTCTTCCATGTCATCCTCACTTGAGCCAAAAACGTGACCAATGACTTCTAAAGCCACCACTTGATTAGAAAATGTTGGATCAGGTGGTTTTTTCTGGGTCACCACATTTTTTTGCGTAACATCATTCTCACCAGCATGTGATATCTTAGCCTCAATATTAGTACTAGTACACCTTAAAGCCTCCATTTGGCTTTTTCTTGGAAGCCTTTCCTTACCTTTATTAGCTACTATATTAATATTTTCCTCCAGCGTGTGCTTGTTAATGCTTGTGGGACCCTCTTTAATAACAATTCCTGCATTATGTCGTGGTTGGCTCTTCATGGGATTTGATTCCTGACGTTGCCTCTTTTTCTTGACCCACGTCTTGTCCCCACCGTTTGATGAGTCTCCCACATTAAAAGTGACACCCCCACGCCAACCTTCTCAAGAGTCTCAGTGATATTCGCCTCGTATTCCCCCAAAACCTGAAACTGATTTGACTGAATATTCTTTTTTGTTCCAACACCTCCTAAAGTTGCGCCGTTATTCTTCCCCTTATTCCTTAACGGTTTCCGAATTTTTTCCACAATCAAAGTGTCATGATGAAGTGGACCCCACGATACTGAATGTGGGATAACTGCATCTTCGGTAACTGCTACGGCAACATTCTGGTCACCAATAATAGCAGCGTCTGCCGGCGATTTGGGAATTCCGGCAACACCACCATTTACTGTTACGTCATCCTGAACACGTTCCGAAGGTTTCACTAATTTACAGTTTCTTCCAATATGACCGTATAGGCCACACTCTTTGCATAATAGATGCAAACCTTCATATTGAATATTGAACCATCTGTTCCTAAACCATACTTTTCCAACAACAGTCTCATCAAGATTGATTTCTACGCACACACGAGTAAACGACCTCGTGAAGCATCAATAGTACGAATATCAACTTTGATAGGTTTTCCCACTGCTGCACCTAGAGCCAAAAGAACACTCTCATCATAGTACTCCATACCAAGGAAAGGAAAACGAATCCACACCATAGTGGTATTGATCTTAACCTCAGAAGCAATGAAATCTGGTGTCCATGGTCTCACTACCACATAATGATCAAAAATCATCCATGGACCATCACTTATAACCTTCTCACGATCCGCTGCCATATCAAACTTGACTAAGAAATAGTCACTCCCTATATCCACCATCTCCATTCCTCCAGTAAGCCTCCATGCAGCCTTCAACCGATCTCTCATAGTCAAATATCCCAGTGTTTTTCCAAGCAAAGTCACAATCACCGCATCCTTCCATGGAGTCCACAGCTCTTCTAAAATACCCTCATCTATAAAACATCTTGGTTTCAAACGGTCCCCTCCTTCCAATTCTATCTTGAAGAGATTCTTTGCCAATAAATCAACCTTCTCCCTTCTTGGTAGTGGTTCCTGCACCCCCATCAACTTATCTCTAAATGACATCCTTCCCTTGGCCCCCCCTCCGCCATCCGGTGGTTTCGGGGGAACCATACCAATGCCGGCGCTCTCTCCACGTTCGCTCTCCATCTCTCCACTACTAATCAAAGGCATAAACAAAGCGGAAAATTATTAGAATCTGATAATTCTAAATGTGATTATAATGGACAACTAGTTTATTTTGACAAGATAATGGACAACTATTTAAAATAGCTTCTATATAAAAAAAGAATAATACAATTTCGATAAATTTGAAGATGAGAGATACATACAAATAAGCTTCTGCTTTAATTAAAATTCTTAAAATTAATCCTTAAATTATTTTATACGAAATCCACTTTTTTAATCTTAAATAACATCCATAGAATATATTAGATGATGTGCGATGTATATAATATAGGATGAAATATGTTTTTGTCCTTACAAAATTGGGACATTCTAAGTTTTGTCCCTACATTATTATTTTTTTACGGAAACCAAACTACTTCATTTTAATATAAGTAATGTCACGAATATAGGTTGGAATCAAAAACTGTGGAACAAGCATAAATAATTGATGCTCTAGCAAGAGTATGAGCAACAACATTCGCTTGTCGCCTAACAAAACTAAACATATAGTTTTGAAAAGTAAATAACAAGGACCTGCTACTCTTAATAATAGAGTCAACTTCAGTAGTTATGAGATGGTTTCTGTTGATATCGTTAACAATTGGTAAACAATCCAGTTTAATGGTTACTCGTTGGACTCCTAGCTCATTAAGCCACCTAATAGCCTCCACTGCTCCGACTGCCTCAACTTCTTGCAGGGTTGGAACACCGCTAAACTTCATGGTCTTTGCCGCAGCTAACTCTCCCTTGTCATTACGCAAACCCACACCTAAATTGTACATACATTGCGGTTCAAAAATCGCCGCATCAACGTTGCACTTCAACTCTCCATGTGTCGGTTTCGCACGGGATTAGTCCCTGACATTAATTACTAGTGAGTGGGTAAACTGAATGCTAAGTGGGTAAACTGCATCTCTCATCTTCACAAATCATCTCTTTTCCCTGCAATTTTTTAGGGTTTTAGGATTATGAGTTTTCTAATGATTTTGATCGAGAGTGAAGATGAATGTTTTAGAAAGTGAAGATGAATGTTTTCCAATGATTTTCGCAAAGGAAATTGCTTTGTAGTACTATAATAAATGTCAGAACACCTTGTGGTGTTGGGTTTCCTTCCACTCTGGGCATCATTTTTCCTAAACTCCAACTGTATTTCGTAGGTTTCGTAGAAAAACTGTTGGGCTGTTATAATAATTGTAAAGTCCATTCAGTCTCTATTGGGCCTAGTTAGATAGTTGGCCCAGCCCATTGGAATATTAGTTGTTTTGTATCTAGTTATTCTGTTGTAAGATTCGGTTGTGAATTGTAAGTAAACTGATGTATTAAAGGAAAGGTCAATACAGTGGGTGACTCAATTGAGCACCATTTTGTTCAAACAAACAGAGTTCTTGATTAAACAGTTGGCATCAGAGCTCGAAGGGCCTGATCAAGAAGACGACGCACGACGATGATCACGATGACGGAGGAGAAGCAATTTGTGCAACCGGCTATACCCAAATTTGATGGGTTCTACGATCACTGGGCGCTAATGATGGAAAACCTCCTTCGATCGAAGGAGTATTGGAGTTTGATAGAAACGGGAATTCCACCTCTTCCAGCGGCGGCGACACCGGAACAGATCAAGGTGGTGGAGGATGCAAAGTTGAAAGATCTGAAGGTAAAGAACTACCTATTTCAAGCTATTGACAGAGGGATCATGGAAACGATCCTAAAGAAGGATACTGCAAAAGATATATGGATCTCGATGAAGACGAAATATACAGGAACGACAAAAGTTCGAAGGGCGCAGTTACAAGCCTTGCGAAAGGAATTCGAAGGCTTGAACATGAAAGAAGAAGAATCTATGACTGATTACATGGCTAGAACCCTAGCAATCGCAAACAAAATGAAATCCCATGGAGAAAGAATGGAAGAACTCGTAGTAGTGGAGAAAGTCCTCAGATCAATGACGGAGAAATTCAATTACGTAACCTGCGCAATTGAAGAAGCACATGATGTGACTACCATGTCAATTGATCAATTGCAAAGCAGTCTTCTGGTGCATGAGGCGAGAATGAAAACGCAGAAATGTGAAAAGGAAGAGCAAGCCCTAAAGATAACCACTGAAGGCAGAGGCAATTACAGAGGTAGGGGAAGAAGTACGAGAGGTGGACGTGGCAGAGGAAGGAGCAAGAGCCAAATTGAATGTTAGAAATGTGGCAAATTAGGGCACTATCAATATGAGTGCCTTAACCCTGAAGATAAGGCCAATTACGCAGAATTTGATGAAGAAGAAGAGATGCTACTCATGGCTCAAACCCTAACGATGGAGCACCCTGGCGAGCAAGTGTGGCTTCTTGATAGTGGATGCAACAACCACACCACTAAGGACAGATGTTGCTCATGGTTCAGACCCTAACAGAGAAATATCCGGATAAACAGGTATGGTTTCTTGATAGCGGTTGTAGTAATAATATGTGTGGGCATAGGGATTGGTTCTATAACCTAGATGAGAATTTTAGAACAACTGTGAAACTTGGTGATAATTCAAGAATGAAAGTTATGGGTAAAGGAAGTATAAAGATTAAGGTTGAAGGTAGAATACAAATTGTGTCTGATGTATACTTCATACCTGAATTGAAAAATCATTTGTTGAGTGTTGGTCAACTACAAGAAAAGGGGCTCAAAGTAGTTTTCAATGACAATAAGTGTAGAGTTTTTCACAAAAAGAAGGGTTTGATTATGCAATCCCACATGTCATCAAATCGTATGTTTGCTGTATGTGCCTCTGTTGTTCTCTCAGAATGCTTCAATGTAACAGGAGAAGACACCAGTGAATTATGGCATTGTAGATATGCTCACCTTAGTCTCAAGGGACTAAGAACCCTAGCACAACAGAACATGGTAAGGGGACTACCTGAAATTAAAGATACAAAGGCTGTTTGCAGTGATTGTTTAGTTGGGAAGCAGCACAGGAAACCATTTCCTCAACAAAGCAGTTGGAGAGCAACTAAGAAGCTTCAGCTTGTGCATGTTGACATATGTGGTCCTCTCAAGCCCATTTCAAATAGTGGTAAGAGGTATCTCATCACTTTCATTGATGATTTAACTCGAAAGACATGGATATACTTCATAACAGAGAAGTCTGCAGCACTTGAGTGCTTCAAGAAATTTAAAATGGTAGCAGAAAAGGAAAGTGGAGAAGTGCTTGAATGTTTGAGGACTGACAGAGGGGGAGAATTCACATCTGCTGACTTTGAAAAATTCTGTGCAGATAATGGTATAAAGAGCCAATTGACAGCAGCATACACTCCTCAGCAAAATGGAGTTGCTGAGAGGAAAAACAGAACTATTATGGAGATGGTCAGAAGCATCATGTCCTCAAAGAATGTGCCAAAAGAGTTTTGGCCAGAAGCAGCAAATTGGGCAGTGTATGTGCAAAACAGAAGCATCACAACTGCAGTGGAAGGCTTGGCCCCTGAAGAAGCTTGGAGCAACATAAAACCTTCTGTCAAACACTTTCGTATCTTTGGGTGTCTTGCATATGCCCATGTGCTAGATGCTCAAAGGAAAAAGCTAGATGACAAGAGTAGAAAATGTGTATTGCTTGGTGTGAGTGAAGAGTCAAAGGCCTATAGACTCTTTGATCCGGTGAACAAGAAGATAGTGATAAGCAGAGATGTAGTCTTTGATGAAAGAGGGAAATGGAACTGGGGTAGAAAACATTCTGAAAATGCCACTGAGCTTAGTGATTTAGAAGACAAGGAGGAGGATATCAATGGAGAAGCCCCTGCAGTAACCACAGATACTGCACAGCCCTTAAACAATGCTCCAGAACAGTCTGTTACCACTCAAGTTGAGCCTGAGTCAATAGTAAACACTGATCAGCCTCAAGGGAGGAATAGAAAGCCACCCAGCTATTTACAGGATTATGCAACAGAGTTACAGAGCACTGATGATGAGGAAGATCAGAATTATGCTGCCTTTGTTGAAACAGAGGATCCAACAACATTTGATGAAGCCAATAAGCATGAGAAATGGAGATGAGCTATGAAACGAGAGTTGGAAGCAATTGAAAGAAATGAGACCTGGGAATTGGTCACACCTCCTACAAATGTAAGAGTGATTGGGGTCAAGTGGCTCTTCAAGACTAAGTACAATGAGAAGGGAGAAATTGACAAGCACAAAGCTCGTTTAGTAGCAAAGGGGTATGCTCAAGAGTATGGGGTGGACTACACTGAAGTATTTGCTCCAGTAGCTAGGTGGGACACCATTAGAGCCATACTAGCCTTAGCTGCTCACAAAGGCTGGTGTGTATTTCAACTTGATGTGAAGAGTGCTTTCCTTCATGGAGAGCTAAGTGAAGATGTATATGTTGAACAACCTCAAGGGTACCATAAGCAGGGAGGAGAACATCTGGTCTATAAACTTAAGAAGGCACTATATGGGCTGAAACAAGCCCCAAGGGCTTGGTACAGCAGGATAGAAACTTACTTTCTGAAACAGGGTTTTGAAAAATGCCTAACTGAACACACACTGTTTCTGAAATTCAAAGACAGTGATAAAATTCTGGTTGTTAGTCTTTATGTTGATGACCTGATTTTTACAGGAAATGATGACAAAATGTTTGAGGAATTCAAGCAATCAATGATGCAAGAGTTTGATATGTCTGATTTGGGCAAAATGAATTTTTTTTTAGGTGTGGAAGTTACTCAAAACAGCAAAGGAATATTTGTGTGTCAGAACAAATATGTCAAAGATGTGCTGGAGAAGTTTGGTATGAGCAATAGTAGACCAGTGAACAACCCTATTGTGCCTGGAATGAAATTGACCAAGGAGGGAAATGGAGTCAAGGTGGATGCTACAAGGTACAAACAGATTGTGGGGAGTCTAATGTACTTAACAGCTACAAGGCCTGACATTATGTATGCTGTCAGCCTTGCTAGCAGGTACATGGAGGCTCCATCTGAGGAACATCTTCAACTGGTGAAAAGAATCATGAGGTATCTTAAAGGTACTGAGAACTTGGGCATCCTGTACAGCAGAGGAAACAGTGGTGAGCTGCTGGGATACACAGATAACGACTATGCTAGAGATGTGAATGACCGTAAGAGCACATCTGGTTATGTATTCTGCATTGGAGATAGTGCAGTATCATGGACATCTAAGAAACAACCGATTGTGACACTGTCAACTACAGAGGCAGAATTTGTTGCTGCTGCTCTATGTGCAAGTCAGGCCATCTGGCTTGAAAGAATTGTTAGAAAACTGAAGCAGAGTCAAAGGAAGTGCATGAAGCTGATGTGTGACAACAGTTCCACAATAAAGTTGTCTAAAAACCCTGTTATGCATGGTAGATGCAAACACATAGATGTGAGATTTCACTTCTTGAGAGATCTCACCAAAGAAGGAAGAATTGAATTGAATTACTGTGACACTCATGATCAGGTGGCTGATGTTATGACTAAACCTGTCAAATTGGATACTTTCATAAAGCTGCGAGGAATGCTTGGAATGTGCTCTGCTGAACAAGGTTAAACTGTAGTGAAGTCACTGCAGTTTAAGGGAGGATTTGTTGGGCTGTTATAATAATTGTAAAGTCCATTCAGTCTCTATTGGGCCTAGTAAGATAGTTGGCCCAGCCCATTGGAATATTAGTTGTTTTGTATCTAGTTATTCTGTTGTAAGATTCGGTTGTGAATTGTAAGTAAACTGATGTAATAAAAGGAAAAGTCAATACAGTGGGTGACTCAATTGAGCACCATTTTGTTCAAACAAACAGAGTTCTTGATTAAACAAAAACCCTCGTACTTAATATCGGTGCTAGCAAATCATCCCTTTATGCATCTCTCTTCACCTTCGTAAATCATCCTTATCATTAAACTGGAATAAATGTGATTTGGATTGAGAGTAAAAATGTATGCTTTTTTTATTCTGATGAGAAGCATAGAAACTGTTGCGCTGCAACTATGTGAAGATGAAACTTTGATTAAAAGTGAAGAAGAATGTTTCCTAATTAGAGCGAGATTTCTGAGAGTGAGGAAATGGGGTTTGGTTACGGGTTTTAATCTGAGAGTGAGTTGGCATGTCATGTGGACGCCACAACAATTAAAATGTACATGTGGCATGCTCAATAATGTTTCAGTTAGTCCAACCAACATGATTTAACGCCAATGTCTAATAATGAAAATGACAAAATAAGATGAGACCAAAATAATTATTTAAACGTGACTAAAGTTAGAATGACTAAATTTTGTAAGCACCAAAAACATATTTGACCCTATAATGTAATTAATTTGATTTGAATTTCATCTAATTTAATTTGATCACGTTATGTATTTGATTTTGATAGGATTTGATTAAACTTTTTTGTTAAAAATATATTTGATTTGATTCAAATAATAATTTGTCTGATCTACTTTTTTTTCATATTGATTTGAATTTGAATTGAAATGGATGATATATTTTGTAAGTTGTTAAAAATGGAAAGAAATTCATTATTACAAAAACAAATTGGAAATCAATTATTCTTCCGTGATTTTATTTTACGGTTTCATCGGCTATAAAAAAAAGAGATAAGGAATCAGAACAAAAAAAAAATAATCAAGAAAATCCCGCAAACGCATACGTATATATATATATAAGAGAGTGCTAAACAGAGAGCGCGAAAACAGAGGTAGCAATGGGTGATGTAATGGAGGTTCTCTCAGGTGCGCATTCCTCCGGTTGGAATTCTTCATCCACGTCGTCCTCCTCTCCAACACCTTCTCATATCCCCTTCATCATCGGTATATACTATATACATATAACTACTCTCTTTCTCTACTCTTACATTAACGTTTCTTTTTCACTTTTTTCCGTTTGGTTCGGTGAAAATTTGAATAGGAATGATCCTCTTTCTCGGAAACGAAACAGAGTTTGAAATCCTGTTAAATTTCTTGCAGTTGAAAAAAGCAAATAAAAAAATTAGTTTATTAACGATAATTTTCTCGCACTTTCTCGCCGGAGAGAAAGTTGGTGGAATGTGTTGTTTATGACGTGTTTTTTTGATCCGATTCGATTTGCGTTCTGTCATTGAATCAGGAGTCTCTGGAGGTACTGCATCGGGGAAAACTACAGTTTGTGATATGATTATTCAACAACTGCAAGATCACAGAGTTGTGCTTGTAAATCAGGTCACTACGGTTTTCTAGTTGTAATTTTCTGGTAGTAATGGATCATAGGGAAATCGTAACCTAAATTATTGATATTATTTTCATTATAACTAAGTGATTGATATTTCGCTTGATCCAAAAGTGAACAGGAATTAATTCACATTATTTATTACTAGTGATTTAAGTAATTTATCTGTTGTTGTTTAGGATTCGTTCTACCGTGGTTTAACAAATGAAGAGTTGAAACGTGATCATGAGTATAATTTTGATCATCCTGGTATAGTAACACGAAATTTAACTAAGATTAATAAGCACGATCATTGGCAATCATGTGATCTGGAATTAATAATTCTTTATGTTTTCTTAGATGCATTTGATACAGAGCAACTTGTAGAAACCCTCAGCAAGCTCAAATCTGGACAATCAGTTCAGGTTCCTATTTATGATTTTAAGTCCCATCAGAGAGCTTCTGACAGACATCGACGGGTACATTAGTTCCATTCGATTTCAAATAAGTGGTGTGTTAGTATCGGTTATTCGTTTTTGGATTTGTTGCCAAGATTTAATCATTTCATTTATGTAAGTGACGAGATAACCTGCTGTCACAAGAACCAACAGTTGATGTCAAATAATTATACTATAGACTTGTCCTTGTACCTATCTAAACATGCCTGAATTCTGTTTTTCAAACTTTCTGATTCATCCCGTTCATCTATTGAATATTTTTTCTCAAATTTGAATGCCCTTTCTTCGCTATTGAATATCCATTTGGCAGGTCAATGCATCTGAAGTAATTATTCTGGAGGGAATATTGGTTTTTCATGAACAACTTGTACGCGACATGATGGATATGAAGATATTTGTCGATGCAGGTCTATTGTCGTTCCAATTTTTTTTATCATTTCAAGCTGTTGTCCTATCTATTACTGGTAAAATGGGTTAAAATGAACTGAATTTTGTTTGTCATAGGTAAAAGGAGGTAGTCAAGGAATAGAATATTCAATGGTACATATACATATACATAGTATACATACTACACACTGCACTTAGCTAGGTCTAGCATGCATAGTTGTGTGCCACGCCTTGTTCTGTCTTCTGTCAATTGGTCAGATCCATAAAGTACCCCTTTCATAAAAGGTTGCACTGTTTCCGAATTCATAGAAAATTTATAAATCAACCTTCATTTTGGAAGATTCTACTGTCTCAGCTGAACTCTGATGCTGAGAGGACGAATACAATATAATTAGAAAATTCCTCCCAGGTTGTGTTTACTCGTTTACCATTGTACCATTTCAAACTAGCGACTGAGAAAACTCCTCCCATGATAGTGATCTCTGAACTCTCTATAGAAATTTTCGGTGGGTTTTATATTTTCTTGCTTGTAGTCATGATATTCCTTTGCATGTTATGTAGATCCTGATGTAAGACTTGCCCGCAGAATACGACGAGACACTGTTGAGAGGGGTAGAGATGTACACTCCGTGCTGGAACAGGCAAGGCTTATAATCTTATAAATTATAATAACTACATCAGCCTATCAAATTTCAGGAATTCAGGGATCGAAAATATAATTCATGAAAAGCAACAAGTTACTTATATTTAGGAGTATATCTTAGAATTGATAGGTTGTGACAAAATAAAAAAGATCTTTTATTTATTTATAAAAACAATAAGTAAACTATGCTGGCAGTGCCATTCTGAAGAATAAGTTGTGATAGGGAACATTATCAAAAGAAGAATAATTGTGATAGGAACAAACCAGTGCTCGATACTCGATTCAGCCCCACTAATTGTAAAGGACATATGCTTTGGTTCAAAATCGGGTTACTATGTAATAATCTGAAAACACCATGGTACTCTTGCATAATGATGTTTCTGATTTTATATATCTAAGAGGAAAACATACAAGAATGCAATAAAATCATTGGATGGTTTTTCTTCTTTCTTAAAAAGGAAAAAGAATAATCTTCCTTTTTAGCACAACAGCACAAGGATGACAAGAGGCTAGAAATGTATTTTTTGGAGGGAAGTAGTAGTAACAATAAAATTGATTGATTGAATCTCGTTCGATACATGAAACTGCGTAACTGATATGATATGGAAATTTTTTAATTTTTCAGTATGCGAAATTCGTTAAGCCTGCCTTCGATGATTTTATTCTTCCATCCAAAAAGTATGCTGACATCATCATACCCCGTGGGGGAGATAATCGTGTAGCAATTGACTTGATCGTTCAACATATCCGCACTAAGCTTGACCAACACAACCTCTGTAAGATATATCCAAATTTGAATGTTATACAGTCTACTTACCAGGTGATTTTCATCTTACGTCATTTTCTCCCCCCTAAACTTTTGTATTCATCTTTGCACCAAAGAGATATTTCTCAAGATAATTTCTAATGTTAAACTTTTTTACAGACTAGAGGCATGCACACACTTATTCGTGATAGGGAAATATCGAAGCATGACTTTGTTTTTTATTCAGATCGACTAATTCGTTTGGTATGTAGTAATGCTTTATACAGGATTTATACTTATATTCCCTATTAGCAAACTAATATTAGTATCGCTGGACTTAACAGGTAGTGGAACATGGTCTTGGTTACCTTCCATTTACAGAGAAACAAGTTATTACACCTACAGGTCCGTGTCTGTCTCCAGAAGACGAAACATCATTAATTTTTCTATTGTTTGAATCTGCCAGCAAAAGGTTTCAATAATTTATGTTTCAGCATCATGAAACTCTATTTTACCATCATTGCAGGATCAATTTATATTGGAGTTGATTTTTGTAAGAAATTGTGTGGAGTATCCGTTATTCGAAGGTAACTTTTCTAATTCAAAAGATTTTCTGTCACTGTCATAGAATTTTTGTGTCCATGCTCAACTGCCATTCATCTCTAGTATTTTGGATCTACTGAATGTTCTAATCTTGTTGAGTTGGGAAAAACTTCTAGCATTATTAAGATAAGATATCGTTATCCAAATAGGTTTTAATTTCAATTCCAACATAGCTGCATCTAATAACAATTTTATTCTGTCTGACACTGATTTCAAATGTGATGCATATATTAATATAATACTTATTCCCTAATATGATGTGTTGATTGTGCATTTTAGTGATTTTTTCGAGTATTGATGCCACGCTGTTTACAAATTCTACTTCCGTTATTTTATTAAATCAAACAGCAATTTTGACTCTCTATAAGTTGGCTTCCCCTTTAATGTTTCAGTGGTGAAAGCATGGAAAATGCTTTGCGTGCATGTTGTAAAGGAATAAAAATAGGAAAAATTCTTATCCACCGTGAAGGTGATGAAACCCAGGTAATCATTTTCCTTTTGTCTCTGTTTATTCATTCTTGAATTTGATAGATTTCTATGTAAGCTGATACAACTATTTCCAATTTTATTTACACAATGTTTTCTTTTTCTGTTTTATAAGCTTATTTATGAGAAACTTCCAAAAGATATTTCGGAAAGACATGTTCTTCTCATGGACCCAATACTTGGTACAGGTCAGTTATTATCTTTTCACAGCATCATTTTTGTTTTCCGTTTGTACATGGACCATCTTAACTCTCACATGTCAAACTTTTTATTTATTATCATATGCCACCATAGGATTATTTTATAACACTGTTTGTACTACCACGGGGTCTACTGCAAGTAGTTAGTGTTCTAGTGTATAGGGTGTGTAAGTGTTGTAAAACCCAGAGAACTGAGTCCTCCTATTCCCACTAACGAAAATAATAATAATAATTTGGGGTAGCACAATAAACTATACTACATTTACAGCTGAGATTGGAAAATATTGACAGCATTCACCTCTTGTATTGATTAAACCAGGTAACTCAGCTAGCCAAGCAATCGAGCTTCTGATAAAGAAGGGAGTTCCAGAGTCCCGGATAATATTCCTCAACCTCGTCTCTGTAAGTCATTCAATTGACCACTAGTGAAGACCCCCTTATGTTTGGACTTTGGTGAATTATACCAATATAATAAATTTCAAAACTGATTTCAGGCTCCCGAGGGAATACATTGTGTATGCAAACGTTTTCCGCACCTGAAAGTTGTTACTTCCGAGATTGAAGAAGGACTAAATGACCAGTTTCGTGTTGTGCCAGGGTTAGGAGAATTTGGTGATCGCTATTTTGGTACGGACGACTCCTAATTCCTAAAGACAAAAACAAAAATTCATGAGAGAAGAGAGCAAAAAAGAACTTGGAATTTATCACTGTGTATAATTTTTTTTTTTGACTAGTAAACATGCCTATAATCTTGAAAAACTAGACCCCAAGAAGTCTTGTTTAATTATCATCCAAATGGATTTTGATCAGACTCAGACTCAGGGATCACTTGATGTTTGTTAGTTAGCTTTGCCATTAATTCCTTCGTTTCCACTACAGCTAGAAAGGGAAATTTATTTTGTAACTGGTATGAAACTGGCTGTTTCGTGCCTATAGTCAATTTTTCACCTTATGAGGATGATGGATAGCAAAACAACCCCTCCCCAAAATAGGGAAAATTCTTGGTAGTGCGCTACACAACCCAATTTAGTTAAATTATAATTATGATTATTATTAGGCTCATTTCATCCGTTTGTGTCACTCTATCTTCTCCCTGTCTGTGGTGTAGCGCCAACCTCCATGAAACCATCAAAATTTTATTCGGTGGTCTTGTATGAAATTTAAGAAACTAGCAGTAAAAAAATTGATAGTAGGGCAAAAATGCAAATACGTTAACAATATATAAGGCATGTTACTTTACTCATTTTCCATTATTTTTAATGAAAACAATAAATAGTAGGGCAAAAATACAAATACGTCTGAGTCACATTTTCAAATTTAGAAAACAATCTCAACATTCAAAATATTATAAACAAATAAAAGTACCCGGGAAAGAATACGGTCAAGTGGAATTCATTTGTTTTGGTGGCGAATTCAAGATTAAATCCTGTGCCGCCTAAACCTAGATATTTTTTTTGTGTGAATTGCCTAAACCTAAAAGTCCTAAAATTACTAATTAAAATTTTGGTCTAAATCTGTTCCCCGTATACTTGTTTTGCCATTCCCTATGATCTGGCAGGAGAGATCGTCGTATACACTGGACTACATACAATTCATGTATCAAATTTCATTTGAAACCTTATTAGGCAACTTGGTCAATGTAATTCATGTATAAATTATTTACTACTCTTAATCAAATTTCATATTGACTGGATAAAGTTGGCCGCAAGTTTGCAAATGCAATTTAAGAGAATGAGATATGAAACAATCCAAGTGATAACGGAGAACCTAAAAGATAACAATTAAGACCAAAATATTTTTTCCTTCAAGAACTATGATAATGATAACCTGTGATTATTGTGTAAAACCCAATTAATTATGAATTATATAGATTCCATGGTTAAGTTACACAAGAAAATCTTGACCAAGCAAGAAAGCAATCAATCTACAGGCTGCATTGACTTCAAGGATGCTAACTCTTATAGATTAATTTTGTTTTGCTTATCTGCTGGAGCTACACACTGCCATAATGAACGGTAAGATGCAATATTGACTGCTTCAACACCTAGGGAAGAGAGGTTCCGGGCATACTCCTGGTGACAATATGCAAGATGAAGGTTATTTATATGAAAGCAGTCAGTTTATTCAGAAATCATGGCATCCATGTGTTATATGTGGCATGTGCAAGAGTGAGAAAGATCACACTGATAATAATGAGTATCATGCCTACCTGAATATCAAGGAACAACTGCATGCACATTTTGTCAGTGTCGGACACATTATTATCCGAGATGTCTGAACTTGCCCCAGCTCGCCTTTGCGCACTCTGCCTAATTTTCTGAAGCGAAGACTCCGTCTTTCTTGCCTGCTCATGATCAAAATTTATTAAAACAGTATCAAAGACCAAATCTAAGATAAAAGTTTCATCAATGTAGTTTGAATTCTTACCACACTAACAAGGTCAGCTGCTAATTCATAATAACGGTCAGTAATCTCAGTTGCAGCACAAAGGAGTATTTCCTTCTTGGTTTCACTTGCCAAATACCTAGTGATTCTCTCCCCATCCAAAAAACTCTGCATGTCATCAATAGACACTTTAATTGAAAACAATAATACTTCTTATAAATTGTACATAACCCAAAAACATTAGCTGGTTCTTCATCTTAGTCTTTTGGTTTTTTTGTCTTGGTCTTCACCATCTCATTGTCTTGATAATAAAATAAACCATAAAACTTAATTGATATTGCATACCTTAAGGGGGCGTAATACTCCTGCAACATATGGTGAATGCCTAACAGGTAGAGGTTTATTAGTCATTCTGTAAGTTGCTGTTATCCCCTTCATCTGTCTCAAGTCCTAGATTATTTTTTTACAAAAGAAATGAATAAATTGAAAAGGAAGGGAGGGAAATAAAAAAAGGAACAGGAAGTAGCATATATAATGTTTGTGGCATATGGGATTAGAACCAACTATAAATAAGAGCAACTATAGGTTTCCTGGTGGACTACAACCTACCTCGACTGATTTTTCCACCAGTGACTCCACCACTGCTTTGATGACAGAAGGTTCTAAAGATTTTAATGATTGACCACTCTGTAAAACGCTCTGTCTTATAGATTCAAGAACATCAGGGGAGCATGAAGATAGAGTCTGAAGCACATGTTGTAGGTAATCACCACGAACCTGCTCCTCCAAGCATCTTATATCATGAATAACCTACAAATGATTTCACGTCTGTTATAATTCAGGTAATGTGCAATCATGTATGGCAATATATTGCAAGAAACACCTTCGCTATTTAATCATGCTCATTATTAATTTTTTATATGAATCTCGTACATGGAACTTCAGAAAAAGTTTAGAAGATGTTCCCGGGGCACATGTATGGGCATAAAGGATTCAAAGCATTGGATCTCCTAGGTTTACTTTAACACAGATGATGGTTAAGTGAACTATGATGTATACCAAAACAAAGTAAGGGTGTGATATGATGCATACAAAAATAAAGTCATCTATGACAGCTGAGACGGCCCATGCACATCCAGTGCTTGTACTATGACTCTTGCGTGCAGTCAGTCCAGATGACAGCCAATTTGAGTATCTGTAGGTTCAAACAGAAGTTGGCTTTAGTTTTGTCAGCAAAAAAACACAAATTCGTAACATCCTAGCTTAAACTGACCTAGAAAGAAGCTGCAAGGATAGGCGGAGGAACTTGTCAGAACAAGAAAGGACAAAAACATCTTCTCTCCAGCACAATCTCAAACTCTCCAACAGAGTAACACTTTGTTTTAGTGTTAAATCATGATAATTTGCTTCACCATGGTCTGAATTTTGAACAGGCACAAGACTGGATGCTGTCAGCACAGAATCTAGAGATCCTGCTATTTCCTGAAACCTGAGTCAAATGAAGATACGGTATCACAAGTAATACAGGTATTCTTATAAGGTTATGTCCGTCTTAAAGCAGCAGAAGCACCTCAAAGAGAAATACACTCCAAGATTCCATTGCTTCATGAACTCGGTATAAATTGCTTGAGATCGAAATTTAGCAACGGCAGATCTAGACGGACAGTAGCCTTGCATGGAATTAAATGATATAGTATCAGTGGATAGATATGTATATATAATTTCAGCAAAAACACCGGCGAATCATATATTAAATCAACAAATTATTTTGACACCTGAGCACCACATTTTCTTCATTCTTTTTGTTTCTCAAGGTAAAAAGCAAGACATGCAGAAAAGAGATAGGGCTACTACCTTCTAG
Organism: Astragalus glycyphyllos; assembly: GCA_963573325.1. NCBI lineage: Eukaryota > Viridiplantae > Streptophyta > Magnoliopsida > Fabales > Fabaceae > Astragalus > Astragalus glycyphyllos. The sequence continues at coordinate 54,923,627 of OY754308.1, read as the reverse complement.
GTAAGCCAAGAACTCTAAGCTTGATTTGTAATTTTTCAAGAACTCTGTTGGTCTTCCAGGAGAAAATGCACCTGGTTTTCCCTTCTGAATAGCAGAGAGAACCTCTCTAAGGATTGAGTTAGCTAAGAAATCAAAGACATGTAAACCTGAATTTTCTGCACCAAATACCAAGATTCAGAAATGTAAATACAGCAGTTTGATATGAAAGCATGATATATGTCAGCACAACCATTGGCATGACCATAAATGGTCTAGTTAACAGCACATGTTTTATTTTTCACATATCAATCACAAAGGGTGTTTCAAAAGATATAACATAGCTATCAGAATTCAGATTCCATAGTAAAACAAAAAACTCCAATCTCAAAGTACTTGTACCTCTCTTAATAGAATGCAGTTAAAAAGAAGTGAAAGGTGATAGAATAAGTTCTATCTTTTAAAGACCGAGGACTAAGGAATGCGTCAGCAAGGACCGATATGGTCCAACACAACAATGCAGCATGATAGATTAAGGCTCATATGGATCCTAAAGTGGTAAGAAAAAGTTAGACAAGGTACCAGCTGAAGCAATATCCAATAAAAATTTACAGTCTTTATCAATGCACTCCTTAATTAATTGATAATCATTTTCAAGCCCATCCCCAGATGATCCAGCAACAGCTGATGACCCATGTGGGATAATCTTTTGTATCAACGGAGCGACAACAGTTACTCGAAAAATTTCTTCTGCATTCTTGGTGTTATCAATAGCAGCATATGCACGTAAGCAATTGTAAATTGCAGTTGCATCGTGGTGCTCCAGGCCATCTACAAAGCAATGTCCCAAGCTTGCATCTACAATTAGGCTAGCATGTTGAATCCTCTTCTCCATGTTCTCAATGAAAGGAAGGTTCTGTACTGGCATAATAGAGAAAAAGAGATGAGCACGGAATGTACCAAGACCTTAAACAAAAGGTCTATTCTAAAATAAATCACAAACCTCTAAAACATCAAAAGAAAGTTAGAAAAACAAAATATATTAACATCTGTAATACTTCAAGTCACAAAATAAAATGCTATTAACTATCCAACACTCCAAATGCCATCCATTATTCTTGGCATGCCTCTACAAAATGTAAAAAAGAAAATCGACTAGTTCAACATGAAGATGTTGAAACAATGAAGAGATTGAGGTATGAAATTTTCGCTCATAGTAAAACAAAAACTGATTCTATCTTTATTCAATAAACAAGCAAAGGAACTCTCCAAACAAAGATATAAGTATAACAGCATCATCTATATATATATATATATGTATATATATAATATAATTCAAAAGTTACACTTCTTGTTACACTCATTTTTACCCATTGATTTCGATCTAATCTAACATTCGTGACTTATTCACTTTAGTGACCATGTGAACCAATCCAAATAAACCTCCCCTGCAGCTAATCACCATCCAAGTAACACGAACTTTTATGAAAATCCAGCCTTAGTCTCCCCTGCTTCCATCATCAGTGCAACCCAGAAATCCATCACAAATACAAAACTTTTATAAATACAGATTTGCCCAATGTTTTAGTTTGCGTAACAATTGAAATGTGCCTTAAACATGAATATGACTAAACCCATAGAAGTATATATAGAATAGCACTGGGATGATTATTTTGAGACTTACTAGATTGAGGGGGGAGGACAGGGTGCGGCACCAGCTAAACACTGGGTTTCAAGGAGGATGAGGGGGAAGGATTCTTTGGATGTGGGTCACGTGATTACTAAAGCCAATAAATCATGACCATTTATGAATAGATAAGTAGAACATGAAAGGTTGGCACTTATTTCATATGATATGAAAGGCCAACACTTAAATCAATAGAATATGAAAGGCCAACATCTCTTGTATAAATAGAGCCTTGTACTCACTTCCAAATCAATGAAAACAGAATATGAAATTCTCTGAATTAGAGTTAGTTAGAACTCTCTAAATCTATCATGGTATCAGTAAGCCAGAAACGACTTCCATCACGCCACCACCGTGGTCGTCGTTCTTGATCGTCTCGCCGGTGACATCGCAACCGGTCGTCGCATCACTGCTTCGTATTAACAATGCATTCTTGAATGGTTTTCTTAAGGAAGAGGTGTACATGTCTCAACCACAAGGATTTGAGATTGGTGACAAGTCCTTGGTATGCAAGTTGCATAAGGCTCTTTATGGCCTCAAACAAGCACCTAGGGCTTGGTATGAACGCCTCACTAAAACTCTAATTAGTTTTCACTTTGTTGCTAGCAAATGTGATTCCTCACTATTGGTTTATGCTCACAATGGCTGCTGCATATATACTCTTGTCTATGTTGATGATATCATCATCACTGGATCTTCTCCTACTGCTCTGCAATCTGTTATTGACAGGCTCACTACTATATTTGCTCTCAAGCAGTTTGAGGCTCTTGATTATTTTCTTCGTATTGAGGTGAAAGCTACTTCTAATGGTTGTCTCCTTCTTACTCAAACAAAGTACCTCAAAGAAATACTATCTAGAGCTGGCATGGACAATGCAAAAGGAATATCTACACCACTTCCTGCAAAGCTTAAACTCTCAAAACATGGTGCTGATTATATGGCTGATCCATCCCTCTATCGCTCTATAGTTGGAGCACTTCAATATGCTACCATTACACGGCCTGAAATTGGCTATGCTGTCAACAAAGCTTGCCAATTTCTGTCACAGCCACTTGACACTCATTGGGTTGCTGTCAAGAAAATTCTGAGGTATCTAAAGGGGTCATTAGATCTTGGTCTTGTTCTACGCCCTGCTGCTGCCTCTGTTCCCTTCTCTCTGCAGGCCTATAGTGATGCAGATTGGGCAAGTGATATTGATGATAGAAGGTCTACAAGTGGTGCTTGCATATATCTTGGGCCTAACCTAATATCATGGTGGTCTAAGAAACAAACACTTGTTGCTAAATCTAGTGCTGAGGCAGAATACAGGAGTCTTGCACTTGCTGCCTCAGAACTTTTATGGGTTCAATCCTTGCTACATCTGAAAGTGCCTCACTCTACACCTGTTATCTTCTGTGAACCAGAGTACCGTTGCAATGAGTCATAATCCTATCTTGCACTCTAGAACTAAACATATGGAGCTGGACTTGTTCTTTGTAAGGGAGAAGGTTCTAAGCAAAAGTCTGATTGTTTGCCATGTCCCAACAGAGGCTCAGATTGCAGATATTCTTACAAAACCCCTAGCAAAAGCTGCATTCTGCAGTCTACGTGACAAGCTCAATGTTTCAAGCTTTGTTCAGCTCTCCACTTGATCTTGTGGGGGAGTAAAAGATAAGTAGAATATGAATAGATGAGTAGAATATGAAAGGTTGGCAGAATATGAATAGATAAGTAGAACATGAAAGGTTGGCACTTATTTCATATGATATGAAAGGCCAACACTTAAATCAATAGAATATGAAAGGCCAACATCTCTTGTATAAATAGAGCCTTGTACTCACTTCCAAATCAAAGAAAACAGAATATGAAATTCTCTGAATTAGAGTTAGTTAGAACTCTCTAAATCTATCACCATTAGATTAGTTCAAATTCAACTGGTAAAAATAAGTGTAACTATTGAGTACAACTCTCTCTCTCTCTCTCTCTCTCTCTCTCTCATATAGTGAGAGTGACATTTTTATGTGAGAGTCAGAGGAGAAAATCCCAGCCATGCAAATCAGACATGAATGGTAAAGATTAGTTTTTTTTTTTAAAATGTAACACGTCAACTTAAAAAGGTCACATGACTTGTGGCTTGTTTGGTTCCACGTTCAAAAACATCAAACATGAGTTAGAGCCATCAAGAGCAATTATACCTGTAAATTTATATGTTTGGCTTTTCATTCTTCAACTTAAATTACCTGAACATGGGACCTTTTATGCCAATTTTATCCGTTCAGGTTTCTTTACTTTTTCCTTTAAGAATGGTAATTAGTTGGTGGAGTGCCTAAATAATAATAACCAGAATAACACCCAACTATAAATGATGTACCCTTGGCCTCACACCAAGCTTCTGTAAACAATTTTAACTTAGTTTTCTACTAAAATTTTAGTGGTTTATGATTTTTTTTTTTTGAAATTGTCATCACAAGAATTAATACACACATAAACACAACATTCTAGTATTTAACAAAAGCGAAAAAATTTAAAACAAACCTTTGCATGTGTAACATAGAACTTTAGCCGATTCATCTCACTGGCAATTCTTTCCAGCAGCATGCTTTGAGTCTCTCTTACACTTGTCCCATTCTCAGCATGTTGCACAGAAAACCCATTGCTCAATGAAATTTTCTCCGACAAATTCACATCTCCATTTGACCAGTCAGAGGGTACACTAGGCAGCTCTTTTATTAGTTTCTCAACCTGCAATACAGTTGTAAATGAATTTAGAACCAATGCCTTCTGTCCCAGTCCCAAGGTTTCAAAAGTCAATGAAAGAAATGATTGGCAACAAGCAAATCTTATCACAAGAAATGATTAAATTTGTTCAGTTCTAGAAGTATAAACCTTCAATGAAATAAACAACCAACCTGACTTAGTAATGGAATTGACACTAGACCCTAACTAAAACTAAACAACTAAAAAAACATAATGTTCCTACTCAATCATAAAGAAATTACACCACATTATTCCAAGTAGTAAATTGAGAAAAATTTCATCAAAATAGACGAAATGCCATTGGAATCTTACACCAAAGATCTTCAATGCCATCATACCAACAATTGGCAACAAAAAAATTCTTATCAAATGTAATGTTGACATGATAAATAAGTTTGTTCAGGTCTAGAAACCTTCATTGAAATAAAAAACAACTACCTAAACCTAGCAATGGAATTGACACTTGACCCAAACTCAAACTAAACAAGTAAAAAAAACAGCACAATCTTCCTACTCAAACATGTACACCTCATTATACTAAGTAGCATATCGGGAATAAATACATCAAAATAGAAGAGATGCCCCTAGAATCTTCCACCAGAGATCTTCAATGCTACCAATGATTGACAACAAACAAATTTAATCGAATGTAATGTCTACATGATGAATAAATTTGTTCAGTTCTAAAACCTTGATTGAAATAAATAGCAACCAGCCTATATCTGGCAATGGAATTGACACTAACTCAAACTAAACAAGCAACAAAAAAGCATCATCTTCCTACTCACCCCATTATACTAAGTAGTAACTCAGGAAAAATTTCACCAAAATAGAAGAGATGCCATTGGATCCTTACACCAATGATTAGCAACAAACAAATCTTATAGAATGTAATGTCAACATGAAGAATAAGTTTGTTCAGTTATAGAAACCTTCATTGAAATAAACAACAACCAGCCTAAACCTGGCAATTGAATTGACACCAAACCCTAACTCAAACTAAACAAGTAACAAAAAAGCATCATCTTCCTACTCAAACATAAACACCCACATTATACTAAGTAGTAAGAAGTAGTAAGATTACACTATGTTTCAAGAAAATTTTCAACAAAAATAGAAGAAAAGCCTTAAGGATTTGAACCAAAGATCTTCAATTCTATCCTATAACGTATAATCAATCAGTAATAAGAGTCGCAATTAAACACAAAATACAAAATGCGCAACCGCTACCTTAGAAACGACGTGAAACGTATCGAGAAGAAGCTCGAGAGTCTCCCTCGCGGAGGCTGCTTCAGATCGTTGCTTCAAACCATTCTTTATGGCGACAAGCGAAACATCAACAGATCCTCTAAACTGCTCGATCTTCTCACGGAGTTCCAAAAGCGGGGCTCGCATTCGCACAACGGCAGCGTCAACGTCAACCAGTTTGGTACTGAGATTGACGAAATCGGTATAATCGCGGTTGATAAGATCGATGAGTTCGTGATTGAGAGAAGAGAGATAGTTGTTGAGTTCTGAACGGAGAGTATCGAAGGGAACGAAGGTTCGAAGCTCTGAAATGTAGGATTCGGAATCGAAGTCCGGGGAGAGGAATGAAGCGGGTTTGAACCATAGCGGGTGAGAGTCGAGTGGATCTGAGAAGAGGTTCGTGGCGGATCTGTGATGAGTTGGGATCGGATCCGCCATTTTGCTTTGGCGTGGGTGTGTGTGTGTGAGTGTGTTGTTTGGTTAGGAAATTGATTTGTTTATAGTTGGAACTTGGAATTGGGAATCAACAACTGTAACTGCTCGTACTCAACGGAAAGTCTGCCGGATACTCCCTCTTCTTTTGCTAATTTCCATTTGCAATTTTTGTTTTTTTTACAAAATAACATTGGCGTCCTTTAACTTAATTTTCATTGCGCCATCACCCTTTTTCACAGTTTTTTTTAACTCTGTTACAAAAAATGTCAAAATGACTGTTTAGACTGCTTATGCTGTTTTTTATGTTTATGTGGCCATTTTATTTGCCCAATCATTATTTTATAATTATTTTTTAATTAAAATTATAGCAAAAATTTTTACACGTAGCTGAGCTCTTCGTCATCATTGAAGAGTGAAGTTTGTCTGTAAAAATAGTTGAACAATATGAACTCATCTTCTTAAAATTAAAAGAAAAAAGTTTGTCCAATTCTGCACTTAGAAACTCCTTCTTCTGTTTTCCTTCAATTTTCATCTGAATGTGGATATTTTAGGAACAAATGAAACGAACGCGGGCCATTGCAGCAACAATTGTGGAAAAGATTTCAGATCTATGAATTTCAAGCACAAACGAAACGAACGTGTACTGCTTAGTGTCATCGACGAACGGAAACGAACACGAGGTGGTACTGGACAAACGGTCGAGACAGGAAGAGGTTGATACTGGACAAACGAATGCATAATGAATTTGGGGGCAAACATCTGCATAATTTTGGAGTTGACTCGCTCAACAATGGCAGCAACAAAGACCGAAGACTATGGATAGTCTTCGGTCTTTATTGTTGCATACATTTGAGTTATTATTGTTTAGGTAATTCCATGTTCTTTCCTTCATAGTCTTCAGTCTTTATTGTTGCATACATTTGAGTTATTATTGTGTAGGTAATTCCATGTTCTTTCTTTCATAGTCTTCGGACTTTGCATAGTTGCATTAAAATCTATATCAGCCGTGCTTTTTGCAGATTCATACACAAATCCACAAAATTCCTCGTTCTTCCATTGCAACATATTTTGTGGCAGGCCACTGAATGGCCTTTTTAAATGTAGTCACAATCCGTGTATACATAATACATAAGACAATATCATTATCTATCAGTAAGCACACCCCAAAATAGTCACCAACATATGCACCACATGCAGAAGAAGCACTAGAGATATTTGCGCCATATATACCAAAAAATTGGCATGACCCTAATTATTTTCAAATTATTTTTTGGTTACAAATGCAAAAAGAGAGAAATCGAAACCAAAAAAAAAGAGAAATTAGACTAGCTTCTCACAAAAGAGCCTCCTGAAGCATCTACTAACAAAAGGATCCTTAGATCCAAAGGTGGAGAGGACAAGATTAACAACTCATTATCACCATAAGCACCTAATTAATTTCAAATTATAAGACACTTTTGAAATTACAAGATACAATAACTATTTGATTAACACGACTTGAGTACTCCTAATTAATTTGCGGCTTTGTAATCAATAGTAACTGAAAGTGACCATTTCTCTTTTTTATAGATTGTTGACAAATTTAATGTATTAATCAACTATCGCCTCCATTCCAAAACTTTGGTGTTTTTACTGTGTTATAATAGTAGGAGCAACTCTCTTTGCAATTTGAGTCTTTAATCTTCTATAAAAAAAAGTGTTTAATCTTTGCACCTGTTTATTATCAGAATAAAACTTGTGTTTACTGAAGAACCTCGGAATTTTCATTACTATTGTGATGAATTGCGATGGGAGCAACAATCCCTTTATATACACAAATGAGAAAAGAATTCCTAAAAATTATACACAGATATGTGCACACGGTTATTCTAAGAATAAGAATATCTAAAGTAGGGTAGAGGCATTGGGGCAGTATGTTCTTTTGGGATCATTTAACTGATGTATATTCTAAAAAGAGAAAAACGAAAAAACTCAGCAGACGTTCTTTTCGGATGGATAGGGAAGCTAACAAAACCGGCAGAGCCTGCAAAAATTCTGGAAGGTTCCGCCTCTTTCAAAATCCACCATCCCACGGGTAAGGAAAAAAATTGAAAAACCTATATTTTATTTTCAGATGAAATGGCTCAATAGCAAGCCCTAGAAGCCCTAGAAATTAGCAAAACAACAGAACATGTAGGCTTCAGGAGATGGAGGCACCAATGAGGGTAAAGAAAAGGTGTCAGAAGAAATAGCTGAGTGATTCCTTTTTTATTGAACCACCTTCGCCAAACAGTGCATTCCATTGTACAAGATCAGCCATATTTACTGATTGAGAAGAAACACTGGCACACACCTGCTTCAGTATAATGTAGAGTTAAAGTAATAACTTCAAAAAAAAATCGAGAGGCATGAAATAATTGGAGGGCCTTCTGTTCGTACCTGCTTATGAGCATATTTAAAGTCTTCCATGTTTAAAGATCGGATGTCTGCACTACCACATAATGCACCAGCAGGTCGACCTTCTGCTAGAGCAGCAGCACGTTCCTGTAATGCATCAAACAAATTAGATAAAAGTTTCATTTTAAGCTTTTAGGTGGCACAATATCCTCCTGTTAACTATAAATCCATACTTTTCATAAGGATGCTATAACTTCCCTCTCGTTAAAAGTACTACCAATAACTTTCACCATATTCAAATAGCATGAAACATCACAATGATTCATGCAATACATCACAATGATTCATTCAATATTATCCCAATTGTAATTTTACCATTAACAGCTAGACAAACCGAAGGAAAAATTAAGCATACATGCATAAAAGCCATACCTTTTTTTCCTTTTCTAATATCTCTCTTATCGGACAATGTGCAGCAGCTACACACAAATTCTGTAGTATAAGAGCAAACATCAAATCAAACATTGAATAAAAATAATAGCACTAATCTTAAAAGCAGAGTAACGGGAATAAGAACACCAGCAACCTTAAGATCACTTCCAGAATATCCATCAGTCATGCTTGCAACTGCATCTAAATCAACATCAGGAGACAATTCCTCTTTTGTAAGTATGACTTTCAATACTTTCGCTCTATTTGACGCATCGGGCAGATTTACCATCAATCTGCAGAACAAATATTACAAAAACATGAACACATCCCCTAGGATTCTTAGCCCCCCCCCCCCCCCCCAACAAAAAAACTCACGAAACAATGTGAAAGGGAAATTAAAGACCAGTCAAATAGCATGCTCACCTTCGTGGCATCCTCCTTATGACCGCTTCATCTAGGTCAAAAGGCCGGTTAGTGGCAGCAAGCACAAGAACTCGTTCAGTATCCTTTGTACATAAACCATCCCAATTCACCATGAATTCATTTTTCATCTTTCGCATGACCTCATGCTCACCTGGATTTTCCCTCCGACCCAACATGCTGTCAACCTGAAAGAAAGCTAGTTATGTCTGATGAATCAATACAAAACAATACCACTTTGCTCAAGAGGGCTTACTTCATCAACAAATATAACAGTAGGAGCAATTTTACTCGCCAGAGAGAAAATGGCTTTCACATACTTCTCACCCTCACCAAACCACTAAAGCAAAAAGAAGCAAGAACGTGAGTTGACATCCACAAAACACTGATAAGGGTGGGATCAAAATACAGAGGGAGGCGCAAATCTAACTTTAGACGTAATGCTCGACATGGAAATGTCGATGAAGTTTGCTCCAGCTTCAGTCGCAACTGCCTTTGCTAGCATTGTTTTACCTGTTCCCGGGGGACCAAATAATAGGATACCCTTGCACGGCTGCACAAAAGGTAATACAAAGCATGAATGGATAATATATTAACAGCCTGTTAGGTGGTCACCAGAATTTTTTAGATTAAATTTGTTTGAAGTAATTTTCCACAATGTAAAATCAATGACTAGAGCTCAAAAGCTTCTCCTGAAAACAGTTTCTCTAAACCAATTGCTTGCAATAGATGCTTTTAGCTTTCATGGTTTTATGGCAGACTTCAAAGTTCAAACAACAAACGAGATGTCAAATAGGTCAGCCAAACAGGATTAAAACATAGCTGATAATCCGTCCTTTTATTCCTCCTCTTCAAAGTAGGGACAGGAGGGCAGAAGCCAACTAAAAGCATCACAAATCAATTCAAACAACTTATTAACAAACTATTAAAATAGTATGCAACAAAAAGAGAAATGTCAGACCGATCTATTTCATAAGCGGTCAACCGGGCATATATAGCAGAAACGAAAACTGTTGAACAATAAAATGAATATGCGAAGAAGTAAAACCTTGGTTAGTTTCCCCTTACAAAACAACTCAGGCCTTTGTAAAGGAAGCATCACCAACTCCTTCAGTGTATCCTTGACATTTTCAAGAGCTCCAATATCATTAAAGGTAACATTAATGTCACTTGGTGGAATAACATCAGCCAAAATTTTCTTTTCAAACTCATTGTCTGTTACAACATCCTGATTTCAGACAACGCAGCAAATGAAAGAAATTTGTCAAACTCTACCAACAGAATAACTCGCAAGGAACAAAGCAAAAATGAACATCTAAAAGCATAGCAATCACCTTAAGAGACTTCTTCAGGCTCTTGGACTTATTTTGGACCGACTGCAAGATCTTCAATCCATACTGGATGCTGGGGAATAACATAATGACACCTTTGTTAATTACAATCAAGTACATTATTATTGTAAACAAGTCAACAAGCACACGGCAAGCTAGTAATTACCTCTCACATGATAATACAATCTTTGAATCAGGATTAGCTTCGGAGTTCTGCCTGAGGTGGTGACTTAGAGCCCAACCAACAATCTTCTCTGCATCTGCAATGCAGAAAACATGATATAGGAGCAAGGTTTCAGCGGGGAATCCTAAAGCACTTAGTGGGAGAACATACCTTCATTTGTAAGTGCCTTATCCTTAATGCATAAGCTCTCAAGTCCATCACATTTCATTCCAACACGACCCAAAATCTATAAAATAAAATTTGATAGGCTGTAATTTCTGTAAATTGACTCAACTTAATTGAGAGCATAACTTCAACTATAAACCATCAAACGTTTTTATCAGTACACTGTTCAATATTCATGTTAAAATGTACTGTTGGAGAATCCGGCGATATTATCCCTTGACTCTACTTTAATTAGTTCAGATTTTATTCTATTTTATTTCAAATCTTTTAATTTGTTTCTTTCAAATCTCTCCTTCATTTAAGGAAGAGACTTCATAGTAATCTCTACTTAAAAAGTCCCTTGCTGTGAATAAATTACAACAGAGTCTATAGTAATCTATCTAGGGTTTTCTTTTTTCATGGAGCGCCCTAATAGTGCATAGAAACATGCCCTCCCAGGCTCATCCCGCAATGTCGCCTCTGTGATTGGAGATAGCCGGGTAGGGGTCCAAGCAGTGGCATAGGTGGTGCCGGAACCGGTGGTGAACACATTGCAGGGAGGGGGCGCAGGTGCTGGTGCAGGCAAAGGTGTCGTTGGCGAACTAGGAAGCAACACTGGTAGTGGTTTCGGGAGTACAGGGATAGTTCAAACGTCTCCTTTGGCAGCGGCAACAATGGTGGTGGTGTCACAGGTACCAGAGGCAGCTCAGGAGGGGATTCAACTGGCTTTTTTAATGGTGGTAGTACCAGCTGCAACTTAATGTATTTTAATGGCCAAGAGGGATCCCTAAATCTATGTCATACTCAAACTCCTCTTCATCTTTTGCTGCACTTACCTGTCAATTGTCTAGTGTAGAGAATCCAAAAACTGTACAGGAAGCCCTAGAGGTTTCAAAGCGGAAGGAAGTTGTTCTTGTGGAGATGAGAACTCTTGAGAAGAACAAAATTTTGAGTGTTATGCCACTACCAAATGGTAAAAAGACTGTGGGATGTAAGTGGATTTTTATTGTGAGATATATTTAAAATGGCTTTTGTAAAATAAAAAAAAACAATTTGAAGCCTTGAAACAAGACTCTGGATTGAAAATTATGCAAGATGGAGAAAGACAGGTAAAACAACTCATCAAAAACAAAATACCCACACCCACCAAACCATTATTACAAAACTGATATGAGAGCACCAACATTCAAATTTTGAAACAGCAATAATTCTAATTTCTAAGGACATGTGTCCTTGGTAAATAAACTCCTACGGGCAGGCATAACTTGCATTGACTGGTATCCCATCAATTCAGGTCTAAATCATACTTCAAAATTTTGAATTACTTAGACCCGTAATGAAAGAATATATAAAGAAAAGGGCTGTATAACCTCCAACTTCTTGTCAAAAAAAAAACCTCCAACTTAATATTTGTCACACAAAATACAAGTGTTAATATAAAATTATCTTCTTTCCATTATGCTCGATGTTAAAACTACAGGCAAACACAACTTAGTTACCATGCACAATTGACGTAAATTTCCTTTGATTTTCAGAGTCTCTGCATCTCGATCCACTTGTTTCTTCCATGATGCTAGAAGTGCCTCATCCTAATAACAGGAAGCATGTTATGAACATTCTATAAGGTTAACATAACAAATGACATAAGTCGACTGTATATACCTGTGGCATGTGAATTCTAATTTTATTTGGGAAAAGCTTATCTAAAGTAAAATTTGGCTTTGGGACTTCCCTCCCCTTGTCATACGATCGTCCAACACTATCCTGAAAGATTAAAGAGGCATATTATTATGCGGCATGTTTAAAGATATGCATAGTACAGGCATATATCAGCAATTCCCGTTTCTATCTTTCAAATTAATAATAATAATAATAATAATAATAATAATAATAAATAAATAAAAAGTGAAAAGGAGATGTAATCATTACTTTGATGGCCAATCCAAGAAGTGCAGTCTGATTGTCACCAAATTTTGAGAAAAGCAAACCACCCGGATGCGACTGCAGGGAAAAAGTTATACATCAATGATGCAATCAGATAAAGGCAAATTTAAGGGATGGGATGGAATTTCAAAGGCTCGTATATATAGAATATCCAGTTTTGTATCATAGTAGTACTTTACAAGAGCGTGGTTTCTCAATTCATATAAAACAAAAACAAGTATAAAGCCCACAAAATCTAAAAGTTACAGTCCTTTGGAGATTGACTAATTTATTCTTTCATGAGAAATTCATGCAAATTTTCAAGGTATTTTAAAATGGGTTGTTGGGTTTTGAAATTTCTAATGCTTTAATATGCATGACAACAAAACAGCTGTGTGTTTTCAAAATGATTAAATTGATCTGGAAAGTCCTATACTATTTGAAGATTTTTGACAATTTAGACCTTGTAAGACCTAGAGTTTCAGTGATTTGGATCCCTATCATTCGTAAAATTGACTCAAAAGTTAGTGAAAGTCTACAGACCTAATATCAAACATTTTTGTAAAATCTAAAGAAAACTGAGAGAGTTTGAGAGAGAGTAAAACAGAGTTCTTTTCATTTGATTTCTTGATCTGAAATTCTGTTACAATGAGGCTTTTATATTAGCCTTAGCCTTCACTCAGCTGTGTTTACCATACGCCCAACTCTAACTAACTTTGGGTCCGTTAAAACTGACTCACTAAGACTTACACGCTGATGTGGCAGCAAAGATAACAAACAAGAGAGCTAAAGCAGTGTACACCTATGGCGCACAGTAACAAAGATACATCATATACTCACAATTTTGGATCCTTAGAATTTAAAATTTTTCCGAATAGTTTACGATGAAAATTACGGAGCTATTTAGAAGCTTTATATGCATAAAATCATAAAAACCTAATTGGAAATCCCGTATAGGTCTTGTTTGGATAAACAACCTATTTAAGCACTTATAAGATGTTGTAAATTTAAACAGTTAATATTGAAACTATAATTAAAAATAAAGACAGAATTTTTAAAATAATATATTTTACTTTACTTGATAAAATAACAACATATCGCACCTAGTATTAAAAATGGCGTTAAATATGTTTCTGGTCCCTATAAAATTGGCGAATTTTGATTTTAGTCCCTATCGCTATAAAAAATTTCACTCACTTTTAGTCCCCACAATCGCATTTTCTTCCGTCAATGATTTTAGTCCTTCATGACTTATAATAGCGCTTAGAAGCACAATAAAAGGCCCAAAAAAATATTAAAAGTCATGAGGGACTAAAAGTATTGATGGATGAAAATGTGGGGACTAAAAGTAAGTGAAAATTTTAAAGGGACTAAAAACTAAGCTCGCAAAGTTTTTAGGGACCAAAAACAAATTTAACCCTTAAAAATAATATTTATCATCAAATTATAATTTTTTGAAACATCATCAAATTATAATTAAAAATAAGGTTAAATATGTTTTTGGTTCGTATAAAATTTGAAATTTTGTTTTTAGTCCCTATAAAAAAATACATCCACTTTTAGTTCCCACATTTTCCCTGTCAATGTTTTTAGTCCCTCATGACTTTTAATAGCATTCTTTTAGCCTTTTAATAGGGCTTCTAAGCGCTATTCAAAGTCACGAGGGACTAAAAACATTGACGGAGGAAAATATGAGGATTAAAAGTTACGAGAGAGTAAAAACGAAATTCTCAAATTTTATAGGGGGCAAAAACATATTTAACCCTTAAAAATAAAGAACAAACAAAGAAGCATCATCAATTTATAACAAAAATAATGTCAAGTCATGAATTAATTATTGAACAAAAGCACCCCTACGTGCTGACAGTACTTTTTAATGTGATCAAGTAGTATCAAGAGTTTGAGAATGCCTAAAATAATGATAAGGAAGAAAAAAATGAGCCGGAAAGATCCAAAAACCGGTTTTTTAAATTGCTCTACATCTCCGTCCAAAAGCTCTGCACGAGCGGATACATAAGTTGTTCAAAGAAGCATATAGAAATAAGCTCAAATCAGCTTATAGGAAGTCATAAGCTCTTCTGATAAGTTCACCCAAACACCCTTGTAAGAGTTTATACAAATAGATAAGCCTAAATAAGTCAACCCAAAATGACCCATAACAAGTGCTCTACATAACAGACTCACCAAATGAAATTATTACCTTCTCCTTGCGATTGCCAGTAAGAGTGTGTGAACCTATTACCACTACATTTTCTGGAAGCTTTTCAAGCTGACTTGTAAATGAACATGGATCTCCATTTTCAATTATTGACTTCTTGGCATCTTTCATGAACAAAATGAATGGTGCACTTCTGCTCTCACTAGAAACAACCTAAACAAAAACAAGTATAAAATTTAACTCAGAGATTGAAGCCAAAATGATATAAGACCTTTCTAGACCACAAAAGCAGGGTAAACCTCAAACAAAATCATGGTTAGTAAGTTGTTCAGCTCCATGCCACCGTTTTCCAAACTAAGATTCGTAACTGGGAACAGAAAGTTAGTAAGTTACAAGAATACTGAATATATGAGTCAAAGATAAAAGAGAATATAGAACGTCCAAAAATAATAATGTGGTATTAAAAGAGGTGAGACAGTACCATTGCAGAAAAAACCATGACCCCACTCACAGGCACCTCCAAGATCGACTCCTCCAGCCACATGCTTATCAAATCTCACACCAATTTTAGAGGATGGATTATCATCAAATAGCAAGACAACAGTCCCCCGACTACCATTAAGTGGGCCCCTATATGTGAAAATGCAATTAAAATTATAATAAAAGATGGAAACACTTGCAATTAATTTAGAGTCTGCGAAAATGATTGAGAAATTGAAATTCCAGGAGTGGAAGTTACGTCAACTTTCTGAGAAAACAAGAGAGAATACAAAGGGATGAACCGGCAGAGAATATTTGACTTACATTTTATTAAACCCACAGACAATCTGAAAGTGAAGATAACTGTAAGTTTCTCGTGGAATTCAAAATATCATCTCAAATTTTTATATTGTTACAATTAAGTTCTCCCATCACTTTTTTCTTACTTAAAACTATCAAACTACAAATTTCTATTCAACATCTTTACAAGTTGAATCAATTAAGTCATTTTAAATGACCTGCTATTCATAACTACCAACAAAATACAAAATTTCACTCCAAGTAAACTGAATTCCTCGTCTATTTTCCTTGTAATCTTTATGTGTATAAATTAACCATTATGCCGGGTGCTAGTTCACTCAACCACATTCAGAAAACTTCGCATCCCTATTTTTCACAGGTCAGCATAAAATGTTTCCTCCTCTACCCAACGTCCAAGTCTTACATCTTTTTTCGAAAAAAAAACATCTTACATCAGTAGTATAATCAAATCATTTCCAATTATATATACATATTTTCATACTATAATCATGTGCAATCAGGGTAATTTCAGTTACACTTCAATCTGGCACATAAAGATCCATCAATTACACTTCTCATCATACATTGAAAGTTGGACCAGCACATGGGCTCATGATAACTTAAGCTTCATAGTTCATCTGACAAGTGCAAAATATTGTACAACAAGCTGTTTATGGATGAAGAAAACAGAAATCAATTCAGAAAAGTTTTCTACAAAAGTACCATAAAGATGTTTGATACCCGCCCCTAGGCCAGCGATTAGAAGAGCAGCTAAATTTCACTCTATCACCTGTATGATTAAGCATGGAAAAGACTGAGTTTTCATTGATAACTGCTCTGGAGTAAAGTCCTCAATTAAGTGTTTCACACATATAACAGTATTGATGTAAAACAGAAAGATTACAATGGAAGAAAACAAAGGATTCCACTCCAAGATTTCGAGAGCTTGGCCTCTCCCTCCTAATAACCACTCAAAAACCTCTGCCTAACCACTTCCCTTTGTCTTTCCCTATTTGTTCTTAACCATAAACACACATAACTGACTCAAGAAATAAAATATAACTGCACAATAAAACAGCCTAACTGCTACTAACTGCTACTGCCTATTGCAATTATTTTCTCCCCCTCCTCTTATATTCTTCTCTAACAAGGTGAATTAGTACGTGACCTCCTAATTAGTTGTAAAATATCTTTTAAACCAATAGCGCCTTCCAGCCATAGCATTTCTACCTAGGTCCCATTGTTGGAAACATAACAACTGAATTGAGCTATTGCAGTAGCATTTGTCATCCACCTCTTGTAACTTGAATGCCAACCCAATTTCAGCTTTTTCTCACGCATGAACCAAACAAAACAAGGTGGCAGCCATCAACTAACCTCCTTTTAATTTTTGTTATAAACAATTCAACGCACCACACCGCGAGGTTAGTTGATCAACTTGTATGTAGGTGAAAGTTCAATTATTGACCCATCTTTCTCGGACCCCATGCTTGGTGGTGCCCCAAGGTTCTGCACTTCTGTCGGTGATACAATCACCGCTGCCATTATCTTTTTCACCTAACCAATTATGTTTCCTTCTCGATCTTGAGAAGCAAAAATAGTTTCGCCCTTCTATCTCTCAATGAAATAGTGCCGATCATCGATGGTGAAATCTGTCTCTTCACCGTTACGGGTGTCCCATTTATCTTACTTGGTGACTCTGAATCCAGTGGTTAAGGTGGCGGCGGTGGGCTGTCCGACTTGCTCGAGACCCACTTGTTCCTACTGCCTATTATAGTTATTTTCTCCCCCTCTTATATTCTTCTCTAATAAGAGGTCCAACACACTACACGGACATTAATGCTATGTAAGGTATTATGGGAAAAGAAAGGAAAGATAAAGGATGGAGTGAAAATATGGTGAGATGCCAATTACCTTGGTTAATAACTAAAAAGGGAAGGAAGGAATATTTTAATGGAGCCCACATAAAAAATGTTCTACTTGACCCAAAGTTGGTGCTGCATGTTTGCTTATGGAGCAAAGAACGGAAAAGACCCAAGGAATTAAGTGCTGCACTTTGCTTTTGCCCATTGAAATTAACTCCATTGCCTCTTTCGGTTTTAAGCAGGACCATTATAATTACCTCCCCCCCCCCCCCCCCCCCGCCCAAAATTAAACTCTCAAGTGCTGGATAAGGATCTTCTTATCTTGTCTATAAAATCAAGATATTATTGAACAAAGCTAAAACAAACCTCTTCAAGAATAGCTTCCAAACTTAGTTCATTTGTGTTTGGAAAGTGGATGGTGCATTATGTCCTCCTTCGCTATGATTTAACGTTATCAGGACTTTCGGTCTAACTCAAAATATGGATGCTTCTGACAGTCCATCAGTCCATCAAGGATTGCTATAGGGGTTTTTCCAGAACTATGATTTTGCTTAGTGCCCTGTAACCTCCAGCTGCTAAAACAAAATTCCTCAAGAATAGCTTTAATAGGTTCATTTGTGTTTGGAAAGTGGAGGGTGCATTAGAGAGTCCAAAAGGTATTACCAGGAACTCATAGTGGAGGGTACATTATCTCCTTCTTCACTATGATTTGGTGTTATCAGGACTTCCAATCTAACTCAAGATTTTGTGTTATCAGGACTTCTAGTCTAACTGCCAGCTGCTAAAACAAACTTCCTTAAGAATAACTTCAATACTTAGTTCATTTGTGTTTGGAAAGTGGAGGGTGCATTAGAGAGTCCAAAAGACATTACTAGAAACTCATATTGGAGGGTGCATTATGTCCTCCTTCAATATAATTTGGTGTTATCAGGACTTCCAGTCTAACTTATAAGATATGGAGGACAGTCCATCAAGTATTGTCGGGGTTTTATCCAGAACTATGATTTTGCTTAGTACCCTGTAACCTCCAACTCCTACTTGGGAGAGAACTCCTTTTTCAAGAGAGGATGAAATTTGACTATAGAGGCTTATATTGCAGGTTCAGTGAGTGACGGGAGATCCACCTCAGGCTATTGCACACTTTTATGTGGGAACCTTGTCGCTTGGAGGAGTAAGAAGTAAAATGTAGTAGCTCGATCAAGTGTTGAGGCGGAGAGCTATGGCACAGGGGATATATAAGTTATTGTGGATGAAAATCGTGCTAGATGACTAGAAGACTAAGTATGTGGCCCCTATGAATCTATTTTATGACAAAAAATCGACTATTAGTATTGCTCATGATCCTGTTCAACATAACAGGACACAACATATTGAGATAGATAGATATCGATCAACTTACTTGCAAGCTGGGATTGATAGATATCCATTCACCAGCTTGAGAGAGAGTTTTGTAAATAATAGTTATTTTGTAATTGTTAGTATTTCTTGTAATAGGATAGTTAATAAGGCCCTTTTGGTTTAGTTATCTTGTCTATATAATAAGGATTAGTGAGTGTAATACAAATTACAATACAATTGAAACATTACTCAAACATTTTTCTACACTTATCCTTTCTCTTAGAATGCGAGTTTAGGCCTAATTCAACCCCACAAAATCGGCTTGTAAGGTGAGGGATGCCTCCCACTTATAAACTCTTTTTCAAGCCATATCACATCCGATGTGGGACTCTTAACACACTCCCCTCACGCCCAGGACCAGACAACTGGAGCGTGACCCGAGTGGCCTGATAGCGGGTGGCCCAGCAGTTCTTCGATTGGCTCTGATACCATCTTAGAATGTGAGTATAGGCCTAATTCAATCCCAAAAAACCGGCTTGTAAGGTGAGGGATGCCTCCCACTTATAAACTCTTTTTCAAGCCATATCACATCTGATGTGGGACTCTTAACACTTTCCATACTTGTGACTTCTGCAATCTCAAATCTCCTCTGTTCCTCCAATTTCAACACTAAATATTTTGTAATAACCAACAATATCCACTCCCTTTGAAGCTTAACCTCCAAGTACTTGTCTATCCATTAATTTTGTTTAAGATACAGCAAGGTTTTGAAGTTTAACCTCTAAGTTCTTCTTGTCTATCCATTAATTTTGTTTAAGATTCAGCAAGGTTTAGTTAGCAATACCCATCCCTTTGAAGTTTAACCTCCAAGATTTTCATGAACATCTCCATTCTTGCCCACCTCGTAGTGCTCCCTACATGCGAGAGCTTCTTTTTTAAAAAAAATACATGTGAACCAGTTTCATACAGAAAAATGAACAAGAGAGTAAAAAGGATTGAAGACCATAAGATAAATGATTGACCTTATTGACTGTTCCTAACCCCTAAGCATCGAGACGGGAAGAAGACTACAAGTTCTCAAGGTTTTTGAGAAGCTTTGATCTCTCTAGTTCCACTTCCAATGACTCCAAGACTATCCTACTCTCGTCTAGGAGCGCCTTATATATTGACAACCCAACCAAGTGCCTACCAATACTAACTGTCAAAGTCCCACATTGCCTAGATATATGGCCTAAGTAATCCTTATAAGACTTGGGCAGTCCTCACCGTACAAGTCGGTTTTGTGAGAGCGAGTTAGGTCTGAAGCTCAAACTTAAGATGGCATCAAAGTCTATCCTAGATTTTTTATTAGGCAAAGATCTCTATTATTCCACACCTTTGTCCAGTTTCCAGATGTCTATTCTTGGGTGTGAGGGGGTGTGGTGAGATCCATGTTATTCCACCTGCACAAGTCCACGCTTCAGACGTCCCGTCTTGAGCGTGAGGGTGTGTGTTGAAGTCACAGATCGACTAACCCCCTTTATCAATTTTCAGTTACATCAAGGGTTGTTTTCCCTTTGCCCCCCTCTTTTTTTCCTAACATAGACCCTCTTAACTACAAGTATGGTATCACTTTATTTGCATGAGATTGAGTAAATGAGAAAGAAGGGGATGAGTGTGACGACAGAGTGAAGTTTTTACAACTATACTTAAGCTTGCGAGAGACCCTAAAAGAACTAGAGATTGCCTGTGACTTAGAACAAAATCAAAATTGAAGATGACAAAGAAACAAAAATGAAATTCTAACACTGGGGATAGGGAACATCTGAGAGAATCAAATAAAGAGAAGCGAATTGAAGATGAAGAAGAAATGCATGTAGAGGCATTTACCAGAGAAGAAACTATCAATAATAGAAGTCCTATTCACTAAAGATGTTGGGTTTGAGTAAGGTTGTGTTGTTGAGTAGCATGGCTCCGACAGAAATGATATGTCATTTTTTCTATAACACAAAAGTCCAAAATGCAACGAGGAAGGTGTTTAGTTAAACATCCACCATACCATTTTGCTATGGTCACTTTATAATAACATTGTTTAGCCATGTTGTGGCTAAAAAAAATTAACTTAAGATTGCACATGCAAATGGCACATGTAATCAGTATGTCATGTCATATACGTGTGGGACATATGGGCACAACACCAAATATGGTGTGTTTGTTCTTTATGTAAAGCCAAAGAAACTTAAAGAATGAAGACAGGTAGAAGAGCACACACCTAATTTGAACAAGCAATTTTTGGCTGTCCCCGTGGTGGATAGCATGTTATCACTTTCTAACTTATGTTGAGACTCAAGGCAAACTGATGTGGGTGCATTTGAAGAGGTAAATGTCTTGGTTTCAGTGCCTGATGGGTCCATGTTACTAGCCATTTCTGTGTCCGTAGGACTTTGCTTGGCGGAGCTGCATGATTTATTATTGTAAAATCCGTCTTTGAGCAGCTCATCTTCCTTGGAAGTTAAACCCTGTCATCAAACGGAAAATAAATATTCTTATAAGAGATTTCTAAAACATACTTCGAACACACCTCAACAAAGGAAGCGTGCATAGCTTCATTCCAATATCACACCAAAAAGGAAGCTTTATCTTACACCCAAAAGCAAATGGCTGTCAAATATGAGCAACTTAGCTCCAAAGTATTTTGCAAGTGCTTTTACCAACATCTCCTGATATATTTCTGACCCTGCAAAACAATAAAATTTGGCAATTAAGGCAACAATTACTTGTAGGAAAATGAGCGGAAGTTATGTAACATCAACATACCTGCTGGTCCTGATAGCAGGATACGAGGGTTTATGGTAGTAAGCCCTGCAAAATACTTTTCATGTTCTTTATGATGCTTGAGGTGCATAAAGCATGCAGCCATCAGGACATTCTTTGTATTCTCACTGCAAATAATTAAATTAAATAAATAATACAACCATAAATATAGTATGAATTAATAATCCAGATCCATCAAAGAAAGGAATTCTAATACTGACCTCAAGCACAATACATGAAAGACTCAATGAAGACAAATAAAGAATAGATGTTATAATCATTTTAAGAAAAAATAGGAAGCTCAACAAATACTTCCATCCTAACTAAATGCTGACATCCTGTTATGCCATGTGTTATCCCCTTTCTGAGTCCTAACAAATTGTAGACATTTCAAGAAAAGAAAGCAACAACATGAAAAGTGAAAGCCAGTATTTGATTTGGAAACTGCACTTATAAAAGCAGAAGCTTGTAATATGAATTCAAACACATGGGACATTGATGAGTATCAAGTGCAACAGTAAGGAAAAGAAACAGTAGTAGCAATGAAACAGTAAATGACTGGGAATAATGTACTTGTATTGCTTAGGAATCAGTGACAATTACAAGTAAAAAGGAAGGAAACAGTACAGAGCATCAGAATGATGAATGTACGCCCAAATTCCCAGCCCAGCCAAAAAAGGTAAAACCCAGCCTAACAACCAATGGCAGAATGCCCTACTTTTATTCTAGCATCACACAAGTGTGAGCACCCTACGGATGGACACTTCTTTCTCATGCCAACTCAGCAAAGTTGGTTATGAGATTCTCTCCACTACTTGGCAGAATTGCCCTTTTTGCCCTTTCTAGGCAGAATTGCCCTTTTTGCCCTTTCTAGTGTAGACTTTGTCAAACATTTGTTTCTTGCCTTTCTTACTCACGTTCTCATCAACACTCCCCCCTTTGAAAACCACCTTGTCCTCAAGGTGGAGCTCTGGAAACTGGTCCTGTATCTCCTGCCAGTCTTCCCAGGAGCTCTCAAAATCTGGCAGCTGCTTCCATTTGATGAGAGCTTCTATTTGCTCATCTTTGTTCTTCCTGAGGGCAAGCACTTCTTCAGGAATAACTTGCAGCTCCCAATCTTCAGCAAGACAAGCAGGCAGAGGCTGTACATTCAATTCAGCAGTAATAGCTTTCTTCAACAGAGAAGTGTGAAACACAGGATGAACCCTTGAGTCTGGTGGTAATTTCAGCTTGTAGGCAGCAGGTCCAATCTTCTCTATAATTTCATAGGGACCATAAAACTTAGGGCTTAGTTTTTGGTTAACTCTTTTAGCTAACTGTCTCAACTTATATGGCTGTATCTTCAAGTATACCAGCTCTCCTACTTCAAAACTGACCTCTCTCCTGTGCTTGTCAGCATATTGCTTCATGCGATTCTGTGCTTTACTCAACTGTTCCCTCAACTCATTCAACAGTTCATTTCTTTCTTTAGTTAGCAGCTGTACTTCATCTACTGAAGTTGAGTTGGTGTCTCCTCTGATGAGCACTGGGGGTTGTCTGCCATAGAGTGCTTCAAAAGGAGTCATCTTGATAGCTGAATGGTAATTGGTATTGTACCAATATTCTGCCCAGGATAACCATTTTGGCCACTGTTTTGGTTTTCCTCCAACCAAGCACCTTAGGTAAGTCTCAACACACCTATTCACCACCTCTGTTTGTCCATCCGTTTGAGGATGGTATGCAGAACTCAGCTTTAATTTAGTCCCAGCCATCTTAAACAATTCACTCCAAAAGGAACTAATGAATACTCTGTCTCTGTCTGAGACAATAGAGGAAGGAAAGCCATGTAATCTAACAATTTCTTTCAAGAACACAGTAGCTACCTCTCTAGCATTGTAAGGGTGACAGAGTGCTAGGAAATGAGCATACTTAGACAACCTGTCAACCACCACCAGTATAGTGTCCACACCCATTGCTTTTGGTAAACCCCCAATGAAATCCATTGAGATGTCACTCCAAACTTGAGTTGGAATAGGAAGAGGCTGAAGCAAGCCACCAAGACTCAGGGCCTGATATTTGTTCTTTTGGCATACCTCACATGCTTGTACATACTTCTGAATCCTCCCTTTCATCCCCTCCCAGTAGACAACAGCAGAAACTCTTTTATATGTCCTCAAGGCTCCAGAATGCCCCCCCATGGCTGAGTCATGAAATTCTTGTAAAATTTTAGGAATTCTTGGGGAGTTCTTAGGAATCACAAGCCTACCATGGTAATACAACCTGCCATGCTTCAGCTTGTACCCTTCATGAGTGTTACTTTGAGTGACTAAGTCTTGCACTATTTCACTCAATTTAAGATCTGCTTGTATCTCTGCTTCAATTCCCTCCCATTCTTCTAATGTCACTGTAGAGAGAGCACTGTACTGTAACTGCCTGGATAGAGCATCTGCTGCCCTGTTCTCAGTTCCTGGTTTATATTTTATATCAAAATCATATCCTAGGAGCTTAGTGATCCATTTTTGCTGCTCTTCTCCCATCACCCTCTGATCAGTCAAAAATCTGAGGCTCCTTTGATCTGTGTGTACAGTGAAATGTCTCCCCAATAGATAATGTCTCCATTTCTGTATAGCTACTACAATAGCCATTAATTCTCTTTCATATACAGATTTATTCTGAGCCCTATTAGACAAGGTTTGGCTCATGTATGCCACTGGTCTTCCCTCTTGCATAAGGACAGCTCCTAGCCCTTTGCCTGAGGCATCTGTCTCTACCACAAACTCCTTAGAGAAATCAGGAACAGCCAGTACAGGGAGTGTAGTCATAGCTACCTTCAGTTGTTCAAATGCTGCCTGTGCTTCTTTGTTCCAAGCAAAATTATCTTTCTTCAATTGTTGAGTGAGAGGCCACGCAATCTTTCCATAATTCTTCACAAACCTCCTATAGTAACCTGTGAGACCAAGAAATCCCTTGAGCCCTTTAACATCTTTAGGAATAGGCCATTTCATCATAGCCTCTATCTTTGTGGGATCTGCTGCCACACCTTGTGCAGAAATCAAATGCCCTAAGTACTCAATCTGAGCTTGAGCAAATGTGCATTTCTTTTTATTAGCATATAGCTGGTTGTCTCTCAGTATCTCCAAGACTATCCTTAAATGCTTCTGGTGCTCTTCCAAATTCTTGCTGTATACTAGAATGTCATCAAAAAAAACCAACACAAACTTCCTGAGAATAGGCTTCAACACCTTGTTCATGAGAGCTTGGAAAGTTGAAGGAGCATTAGTGAGACCAAATGGCATAACTAGGTACTCATAATGACCCTCATGTGTCCTGAGTGCTGTCTTATGAATGTCATCTTCCTTCATTCTGATTTGATGGTACCCTGACTTTAAGTCTAATTTAGAAAATATCACAGCAGCTCCTATCTCATCTAACAACTCATCAATAACTGGTATAGGAAATTTATCTGGTATAGTATGCTTGTTTAGAGCTCTATAGTCAATACAAAATCTCCAACCTCCATCTTTTTTCTTAACTAGCAACACAGGACTGGAAAAAGGACTAATGCTAGGCCTTATAATACCAGCAGACAGCATCTCATTAACAATTTTTTCAATCTCATCTTTTTGATAGTAGGGGTACCTGTATGGTCTCAGGTTTGGGATTGGAGCTCCTTCCTTCAAGGTAATTGCATGATCTTGTGTCCTTTCAGGTGGCAGACCTGTAGGTTCCTGGAATACTTCAACAAAGTCATCCAATATCTGCTCAACTTGTGCTCCTCCTGCTGCTGTATCTGATGTAATTTCCTGGCTGCAATACTGGAGCAGATAGCATTCTTCTTCCTGCTGCAATGACTTGAGTACAGTTCTGAAGGAAGACTGTCTCTTACTCAGTGAGGGCTCTCCTTTAATCTTAAATTTCTGTCCTCCTCCTTTCCACTTGATCACTAGATTCTGGAAGTTAGCCTTGATGTCACCTAGACTAGCTAGCCAATCCATACCCAACACTACCTCAGTCCCTGCCAAAGTCATCAAGAAGAAATCCTGTGTAAAGTTAATCCCCTGCACCTGCACCTTGAGCCCCATACACACCCCTTTGTGAGTTATTTTCTCACCATTTCCCACCTCAATGGTATACTCAGCTGTATCCTCCAACTGTAACTGTAGCTCCTCTACAAGTTTGTAAGAAATGAAATTCGAAGAGGCTCCAGAGTCAATCAAAATTAACACCCTCCTCCCATTAATTATCCCCCACACCTTAAAAGATTGGTTTGAAGTGAGCCTTTCTTTACTTCTCAGTGACAGCAGCAGTGTTTTGAGCTCTGCTACAGTCTCTGCCACCACCTCTTGAATCTCCTCCTCCACTTCCACCACTTCCTCTTCTTCTTCAATGAGCAATTCCACTCTGTAATGCTTCATTTTACAGATGTGGTCCCTTCCCCAACGTTCTCCGCATTTAAAACATAGACCCTTGCGACTGAGATCCCTTAATTCATCCTCAGAGAGTTTCTTCCCCAGCCCCTGCTTCTTTTCTACACCCCCCGTACTCGTCTTAGCTTCTTTTGGGCCTCCAGCACTTGACCCAGTATCAATTTTGGGCTTAGTGACGAAAACCCGGTTACGACCCGAATCCCAACCCGATCCACCAGATCCGGATTTCCACTTACTTCCATCGTTCTTCTCCTTCGTTGCGTCATCGTTCTTCTTTCGCGCGACGTTCTTCTCTTCAATCAACATTGCGCGATCCATTAACTGTTGCAGACCACGCGTCTGATACAGCTTCAACTCCGCCTGGATGTCGTCGCGTAATCCATTCAGAAAGATGCTCTCCAACATTACTCGTTCCTCTCTCTTCAACGGTGCCATGAATAGCTCGAACTGCTCACGATACTCCATTACTGAGCCCGTTTGCCTGATACTGAGAATAGGACCCAAAGGATTTCTCACCAACGATGGTTGAAATCTTCTGATAACTGCTTGTTTAAACTCATCCCAGCTGGGATTCTGGTTTTGATCCTCCCACCATTGATACCAGTTGAGAGCTCTTCCGTCAAGTGCGATCACCACCGCCTCCAACATCTCATCCTCCTCTACGCCATTGATACGGAAATATCTCTCCACTTTCACCAACCAGCCATAAGCTTCCCCTCCTTCGAACACTGGAATCTCCAGTTTACGCCCTCTCACATGGTGGCGATGGCGTACCGGGCTACTGTCTAGTGACGATCCTTCGTCAGTTAAGGGTTCTCCGTCTCCCTCGTCCCCCACATTCTCCACCGTGGGATCATCAGTGTTTCTGGGTCGGTGCGGTGGTGGTCGTGGTCTTCCACGACGTGGTCTCGCTTGTTCAACGATCAGTTGCTTGAGTTCGTCAAACCTAGCGTCAGTGTGTAGCTTCATATCTTGAAGCTCTTGCTCAATCTTCTCAACACGTTCATCCATGGACGTTTTCTTAACCATGCTTAGCTCCGGAGGACCGAGAGCTTTGATACCAATTGATGAGTATCAAGTGCAACAGTAAGGAAAAGAAACAGTAGTAGCAATGAAACAGTAAATGACTGGGAATAATGTACTTGTATTGCTTAGGAATCAGTGACAATTACAAGTAAAAAGGAAGGAAACAGTACAGAGCATCAGAATGATGAATGTACGCCCAAATTCCCAGCCCAGCCAAAAAAGGTAAAACCCAGCCTAACAACCAATGGCAGAATGCCCTACTTTTATTCTAGCATCACACAAGTGTGAGCACCCTACGGATGGACACTTCTTTCTCATGCCAACTCAGCAAAGTTGGTTATGAGATTCTCTCCACTACTTGGCAGAATTGCCCTTTTTGCCCTTTCTAGGCAGAATTGCCCTTTTTGCCCTTTCTAGTGTAGACTTTGTCAAACATTTGTTTCTTGCCTTTCTTACTCACGTTCTCATCAGACATACTCAAATATTAAAAAGAAAAGGTTTAGCGCATACACGGTATTGCAATAGATATAGAAGAGAATAGAATTATGCCTTAAATAGTATGGGAAGCTGTCAAAAGACACATCTAATTCTTTTCCATCCAGTATTGCAGAACAAACATCGTCTTTAAACATCACAAAGCGCCTTGATATACCCGAAGTCGATGCAGTCTGCATAGCCCATGCCTCATTTCTTTCTTCCGATACCTGTTTACAGATACTTTTGCTTAATTTCAGTTTACAATTAGATTGAGCTAAGATCCTGAAGAAAAACCTTATAAAAGCATTCACCCCAAAAAAATTTACATAGCCTGCCTTTGTGCAGGCATTCGGATCGCAATCCACTGTTGAATTCTTCTCATTTGCTCCAATATCAGCTGCTTTATCCCCCCGCACATCTGGAAGAGGAACAACAGAACGACTAAAGATATCAATACCCTGGTCTTGTTCAATAGAAAGAGAAGCCAAAACAGACGCCCCAGTCGCAGCCGAAGAGTCTCCACTTCTCCTTCCAAGCTGCGTAGATTTCCCAACACCACTTCGAACTTTTGCACCCCTAACCATAACTCCATTATTCAGTTGCTGGAAAATCTAGGTTTTAAGTAAATTAAGAAAAATATCTCATGCAAGGACAAGTTGGAAACAAAATACATTGAGAAAAGGGAAACATTAGATAACTGACAAATAATACATACTTCTTATTTCAAGAAGCACAAACTGAACAAACTAAGGATACATAAGAATTGTTTGCCCGCCCACAAAAAACCACCTCATCACCCGATTTAAGCACACAGCTGGCATTCTTCTTCACAAGTATCCTATTTACGAGCACAGTTCCTTTGGTACCCATACTTTTTAGCACAACTACTTCTCTTCCCTTGACCTGATCATTTCCAGAAACAATGGTAATCATACTGCACATACATATCCAAGGTATTCACTTCAATAACTCAAAACGGTAAAAAATACATCAAAGCATACAACTCCATATAAGAATTGATAGGATTACTGGATTATAGAACTTTGTAAAATAGTAACTAGACAAATTGGAAACACGTCACACGTGTGCTAACTTGTTTCAAAACTCCCACAAGTAAACTTATGCAAGCCTTCAGATGTACCTGTGTATGCATGATCTTGCATAAACATCCACTTACGCTAGAATCCCTCAATAGAATGCTGCAACTTTTACCAGAACCAATTGTAAAAATCGGCGTGTAAACAGATATATTTGGATTCTGCAGCAGTAACACATATTCCAAATTAAAAAAAGTTTTAGATTAAATAAATATATTGATTAAGCCGGAAAGAAGGACTCATTTTTATTGATATGGAGATCAACATTCCAAGAAAAATGAAAGCATGCAAATCCTTATAGTTACAACTTACAACATGCATATAACAGGTGATATCTCTGTCAAGAACTTCATAGCTGAAGATGCTACCATATATGTATATATGGAAAAAATATGAACAGAAATTACTTGTTCGGATAGGATTAAATGTAGGAATACTAAAACATTCTACATAGAATCTGGAATTTCGGTTCTCTTCAAAATCGTGAAGGTCTTCAAAAAAAAAAACTGTTGAATTTCAGCAAGAGTTATAAATCGAGCAAAAGCAGAATTTGCAGGTGGAGTAGATCTTGAATCATCAAACCAAGAAAAAGATACTAAAGAAGATTATGAAGGTGAGGTTGTAAAGAAAAAGAAATGCAAGAACAAGGTTGGTTCAAACTTAATTTCTTGCTAAGAAAGTATTCGAGTTTCCATTTGTCTATTTATCGATTCATTCCAGAAAGGGGAGGGTTCGTATGTAATTGTATACTATACTTTATACTTTATATCATTCTTAAAATTATTACTTGAACGAACATAAGTTTACCACTGCATTCTGCGACAACAAACTCCACCATGGAGCCGCTGCGCAAGAGCATGAGCATGAGCCTGAAGCCTTAGATAAAACTTTCCGGTTGAATGCCTCGGAGAACACTTCGGACGACGGACCTTTAAAGTAAAACCACCACAAAAGCCGAAAAATTAGAAAATCACATTCTTGTTTGAATAACGAGCTGAAAATAACATAAAAATAAAACCGAAGAAATTTGAAAAAATGCTTAATGCTAACAAATGCCATCATAATCACCTTCATCACAAGCAATTCCAAACGGCGTCTTCTCTGGAACAGCCGGAGTAGACAATTTCTTGGAATTCCCCGCCGGCGGCAACGATTTACCTGGAGAACTTTCAAATTTGACCTGCAATTGCAGAAAGTAATGACTCTGACGCACGAATTCTCCAAAACAGAACCGTTAGAATTGAAAAAGAAGAAGGAAGAAGTAAGAACCTTTTGACGTTTAGGCGGAGGAGGGGAAGAAGATTTCTTGGAAGAGTGAGATCCACTGCGTCTCGTAGAAACCATGCTTCTTCTTCTTCTTCTGCCTTTCTTGTTGCTTTCAAAAGAGGGAGGGAGATATGAATGATTTTACGTTTCTTATTTTGTTCTTGGAATGGAGAATTATTTATACCTTTGTTTGTTGATTAATCGCTTTTTTAGTTGAGTTTACCGCGCGACGCGCGACATCATGTGCGTAAGTTAGTGGTTTGCCCTTTGATGGGTGCGCAATTTAGCAAGAGCTGTGTAGCAGACTAGCAGTAGTGCTGTTCCTTTCTGTAGACTTCTTTTCTGAGTTTTTTCACACTGGTCTCACATTGGTTGAATCTACAATGGATCAAAGTTGATCTACCGATTTGAACCAATCAAATACCGCAACAAGATGAGAAATCAAAAACGCCCCACCAAGACAACGAACATCTATAACGCCGCACTCAGAAGACGAAGTCAAAAAAATACGCACTAGATGCTAGATCTATGTAATAATCACTTATTTAGATTAAAAAAAACATAAAAAATATTACATATGGGTGATTCTAGGACAAAAACTTAAAACCACCCAATTTAGTGGGTGAGCAAGAAATAAGAGAAGGCAGCTAGGTTTAGAAAGAGTAGAGAAAGAGAAGTATGAGTTTATCACATAAAAGGTGAATCGGCGTTGTTTTCAATTCATTCTTGACAAAGTTGATCAGCGGCTTAATAATTGGAAAGCTAAGGTGCTATCTTTTGCGGGTAGAGTTACCGTCACCAAATCTGTTATTCAAGCTCTCCTGTCCTATATCATGCAAGCTGCCTATATTCCCAGGTTCATCTGTGATGAGGTTGATAAAAGGTGCAGGAGGTTTATTTGGGGTGATTCTGACAACCATCGTAGTATCCATATGGTGAATTGGAAGAAAATTTGCTCGCCTAAAGCTTGGGGTAGGCTCGGGCTTAGGGAGTCTGGGAACATTAATCAAGCTTCCATGACGAAGGTTAACTGGGACCTTGTGTTGAAGAGAGAAGATCTTTGGGTTCGAGTTGTTAGAGCCAAGTATGGGTGTGGCAAGGAGACTATCCCTGCGATTAAGGATAGTAAACCAGGTTCCAATCTTTGGCGTGGTATCTGCAATGCCTGGGATGATTTCAGCAGGTCCATTATTTGGAGAGTATGGATGGTAGAAATGTGAACTTTTTGGAGGATCCATGGGTTCCTAATTTGGGTTGTCTTAAGGATTCGATGTTGAGGGATTGTGATGCTCATCTTCAGTCTGTATGCGTGAATGATATGGTTGATATCAATGGAATTTGGCGGCTTGACTTGTTGGAGAATATTCTCCCAGCTCCTGTCATCCACAAAATTTCAATCATGAATTCGCCTAGCCCCTATTCTGGTAAGGATTGTATCGTCTGGTTGCCTGCTAATAATGGGATGTTGTCCACTTCTTCTGCCTATGAATCTCTGTTGGTGCCGCCTGATGGTGCCTTGAACCATCTTTTCCGTGTGGTGTGGCAGTGGAAGGGTCCTGAGAGTTACAAGCTTTTCCTTTAATGTTGCTAGACAGCGAAGAGGTCTTGCTGATTCCAACTTGTGCCCAGTGTGTAATAATGAGGCCGAGTCTATCATCCACCTCTTAAGGGAGTGTGTGCAAGTCCGAGAGGTTTGGTATTTGCTGACTAATAATCAAGGTGTGGTGGATTCCTGGGCAGGATATAAATGCCTGGCTGATTTCTAATATTGCTCCCGCCTCCTCTAGGGAGAGAGGTAATTGGAAAACGATGTTTGGTGTGGTTTTTACTTCTTAGGCTCATTTGGTTGAATCGTAATGAAGTTATTTTTCGGAATAAGGTGCATAACAGTTCAGAGTTAGTTAGGGGTATTGTGGCTTGCGCTGATCGATTTCTAGGAGCTGGATTGACTTTGGCCGTGGAACGATGAGTCTGGTGCGAAATGCTAAAACTACTTCTGCGAAGTGGAAGCCTCCAAATGAAGGGAAGGTGAAGCCGAATTGTGATGGTGCAGTGACGGGTAGAGGAGCTAATGGTGCGGGTGGTGGGTGTGTTAGAGATGGTGCTGGAAACTTTCTCTTTGGTTTTGCTTTGAATGTGGGGGGAGGTTCTGTTGTCATTGCAGAGTTGAAGGCTATTCTCATGGGCCTTCAAATAGCGCAACTAAATGGTTACTCGAATATTGTCGTTGAGTCTAACTCAACGACAGCTATTAACTTAATCCTGTCTGGGTGTTCTTCGCAACACCCTCTGTTCTCTTTGGTTGATCCGATCATGCGGCTGCTTCGCTTGGTGGCGGATGATACTATCACCAACTCTCTCAGAGAAGCAAATCAAGTGGCAGATTCCTTTACTAAATTTGGCTTGTCCCTTCAAGCTTGCAGTAGATTGTTTTATTCGGTTCCTCCTTTTGCTATTGAAGCCGTAAAGGTTGACTGTTGTGGGACTTGGTTTCCCCGAAGTTTTTAGTGCTTTTGTTCTTGTAGCGTAGCCCATTGCTTCCAAAAAAAGTTTATCACATAATTTAGTGGTGAAATTTTATTACTATATAATTTAAAAGATACACATAGGGAAACTTTTACTCAGATCAATACATTCTCCGTTCTCCAACTCTCTTCTATCTTCTCTCTCTCTCACCCTCACACTCACTCTTACACACACATTTTTTCTACCCTCGTCTCTCCTCTTATCTTTGAAATTGGATCCTCGACAGCAAATCCCTCTACGACAATTTCACAGCCATTATCTCAATAGTTGAACCAAATCAATGGTTAAAGAGAGACGGAAAATAACTAAAACAAAAAAAAAAGTAAAATTCCAATTCTTCTCTACAAGTCTTCCACGCTTCTCCTTGTTGAGCTATTCACTTCTTTCTTATCAATTACAAACTCATCCTATGATCCTAATATTTGAAAGCAATCGGTAAGATAATCTTATTCACTTCTTTCTCATCAATTACAAACTCATCCTAATATTTGAAGCAATCGGTAAGATAATGTTTTTCCGTAAATTTTGTTAATTTCACTCTCAAACAAATAAATTCGAAAGAGATAAAATAAAGAACTCGAATTAGATTTTGGGTTCATCGGTTGATAGTTTTACATACCAGCCCCAAATTTAATGTGTTTAATGGTTTTCAGATAGAATTCAATTATGTTATCAATCGAGAAAATGCCTCAAGACCAGTAACATAATCAAGATTCGAATTAAGTTTCAAAAGGCAAGTGCAAAATATTTTGAACAAGACACGAGAATCAAGCTCAAAAGGGTTTGAATATCATGAATTCCTCAAGTATTTTTATGCAAATGGGTTTCAAAGTATAAATAAAATCAAAATAAACTAAAACAACTCATGGAAATCAATCCTTAGAAGGAAAGAACATCACAAATTCTTCAAGTGTAAAAGTGCATAGTAAAATAAATTGCAAAATTGAATAAAAGACAAGAGAAAGGCTCTCTCGATTATCAAAGTGAAATTGATTTGATAAAAGTAAAGTTTTGAAATACAAGGAAGATTGACTCAAACATACATTGTTCTCCACAATTGTCAGAGATCACGTGTAAGCGGATGTGTTAGATGTGTATGGGTTGCTTAATTTTATGAAATGCGCGCCTAGAACTACTTACAAACCACTATTTATAGACTTTACAATAAAACTAACTTAATTGCATGAAGAGATGAAAAGATGAAGATTGAAGTAGATGAACCTAATTTTAATTTGCGGATTTTTCCAAATCAGTTTTTAAAATAAATAAATAAAAACAAAAAATATTTATGTGGCAAGCCACATGTGAACTCTAATGGACACATCAGCATGTATTCGAATGAAATTCTTGGATTGGAAGCTCTCTCTCTCCTCTTTTGCATGGACCCACACTTTTACTTTTCAATAAAAAATTAATAAAACTTATTGCTATCATATAAATTATTGTTAATGTAGAATGATAAAAAGTTATTAGTGAGACTTATTTAGAAAATTTTGTTGAAGTTCTGAGTTGGAGAGATGGAGTTATTATATAAGTACTATATTAAAAAATTATAAATAAGATATGTGTACATGTGAGACCCATTAAGAACTCAATTGGGGGTGTTGTAAATGGCTTGATGGCAGACCCTTTACCGAATACCGAGTTTGGTGTGTTAATTTCTAATTGTAAGACTTTTCTAATTCATTTTCCAAGCTTTCAGGTTAGCTTTGTTAGGAGACAAACAAATCTTGTCGCTCATACTCTAGCACGGGCATAAAGATTATATGCTAGCTCCAATGTTTTTGATTTGATTTCATCCTATATTGAGACTATTTTATATAATGAAATGATCTAAGTTTGTTGCTGTAAAAAAAAAAGAACTCAATTGGGGGTTTCTCCACTGATGATGCTCTAACAAAAGGACAATTAAGGAAAAGTTTGTATTTATAGGAACTTATTTTAAAAAAATATTTGCAGGGACTAAAATAGAAAATTATTATAGTTCGAGGGACTATAAACTTATTTAACCTTTTTTGTTTCGTGGACCAGACTCTTATCATCTTCTCAAAGTCTCTATCTTTCTCTACGTATTCTTGTATTTATTTTTGTAAAGTTTGAGCTTGTCAAAGGTTTCTGTAGTCCAAGAACATGAAGGAAATGAGTATTTTTGGACTGGTGAACCCCTAGTTTTGCCAATTTTGTACCTTTTTATTATCAGAATAAAACTTGTGTTTACCTCGGAAATTTCATTACTATTGTGATGAGAGCAACAATTCCTTTTTATACACAAATGAGAAAAGAATTCCTAAAAATTATACACAGATATGTGCATAGGATTTTGCAGGAAAAAAAAGGTATGTGCACATGATTGCTCTACAACAAAAAGATACCTAAAGTAGGGTGGGAGCACTGGGGCAATAAGGAAAAAAAAAATGAAAAACCTATATTTCATTTTACAGACGAAGTGGCTCAACAGCAAGACCTAGAAATTGGCAAGACACCAGAACGTGTAGGCTTCAAGAGATGGAGGTAGCAGAGAGGGAAAATAAAAAGTGTCAGAAGAAATAGCTGAGTGATTCCTTGTTTCTTGAACCACCTTCGCCAAACAGTGCATTCCATTGTACTAGATCAGCCATATTTACTGATTGAGAAGAAACACTGGCACACACCTGCTTCAGTATAATGTACAGAGTTAAATGAATAACTTCAAAAAAAATATTTGGAGGGACTTTCCATTGGTACCTGTTTATGAGCATATTTAAAGTCTTCCATGTTTAAAGATCGGATGTCTGCACTGCCGCATAATGCACCAGCAGGTCGACCTTCTGCTAGAGCAGTAGCACGTTCCTGATATGCATTAAACAAATTAGATAAAAGTATTTTTTTTAAGCTTGTAGGTGGCACAATAACCTCCTGTTAACTATAAACCCATATTTTCATAAGGATGTTATAACTTCCCTCTCGTTAAAACTTTTAAGCACTACCAATAACTTTCACTGGATTCAAATAGCATGAAGACATCACAATGATTCATGCAATATATCACAATGATTCATTCAATATATCCCAATTGTAACTTTACCATTAAAAGCTAAACAAACCCATGGAAAAATTAAGCATAACGATAATATAACATACATAAAAAAGCCATACCTTTTTTTCCTTTTCTAATATCTCTCTAATCGGACAATGTGCAGCAGTTACACACAAATTCTGTAATATAAGAGCAAACATCAAATCAAATATTGACTAAATATGATAGCACAAATTTTAAAAGTAGAGTAACAGCAATAAGAACCCCAGCAACCTTAAGATCACTTCCAGAATATCCATCAGTCATGCTTGCAACAGCATCTAAATCAACATCAGGAGACAATTCCTCTTTTGCAAGTATGACTTTCAATATTTTCGCTCTATTAGATGCGTCGGGTAAATTTACCATCAATCTGCAGAACAAATATTACAAAAAAAAAAAATGAACACATTCCCTAGGATTTTTAAGCCCCCCCCCCCCCCCCCAAAAGTAAACTCACAAAACAATGTCTAAGGGAAATTAAAGACCAGTCAAATAGTGTGCTCACCTTCGTGGCATCCTCCTTATGACCGCTTCATCTAGGTCAAAAGGCCGGTTAGTGGCAGCAAGCACAAGAACTCGTTCAGTATCCTTTGTACGTAAACCGTCCCAATTCACCATGAATTCATTTTTCATCTTTCGCATGACCTCATGCTCCCCTGGATTTTCCCTCCGACCCAACATGCTGTCAACCTGAAACAAAGCTAGTCATGTCTGATGAATCAATACAAAACAGAACCACTTTGCTCAAGAAGGCTTACTTCATCAACAAATATAACAGTAGGAGCAATTTTACTCGCCAGAGAGAAAATGGCTTTCACATGCTTCTCACCCTCACCAAACCACTAAAGCAAAAAGAAGCAAGAACATAAGTCGACATCCACAAAACACTGATACGGGTGGGATCAAAATACACAGTGAGGCGCAAATCTAACTTTAGATGTAATGCTCGACATGGAAATGTTGATGAAGTTTGCACCAGCTTCGGTCGCAACTGCCTTTGCAAGCATCGTTTTACCTGTTCCGAGGGGACCGAATAATAGGATACCCTTGCAAGGCTGCACAAAAGGTAATACAAAGCATGAATGGATAATATATTAACAGCCTGTTAGGTGGTCACCAGAATCTTTTGGATCAAATTTGTTTGAAGTTATTTTCCACAATGTAAAATCAATGACTAAAGCTCAAACACTTCTCCTGAAAACAGTTTCTCTAAACCAATTGCTTACAATAGATGCTTTTAGCTGTCATGGATTTATGGAAGATTTCAAAGTTCAGAAAACAAATGAGATGTCAAATAGGCCAGCCAAACAGGATTAAAACATAGTTAGCTGATAATTCTTCCTTTTATTCCTCCTCGTTCAAAGTAGGGACAGAAGCCAACTAAAAGCATCACAAATCAATCCAAACAACTTAACAAACTATTAAAAAATAGTATGCAGCAAAAAGAGAAATACTAGACGAATCTATTTCACAAGCGGTCAACCCAGCATATATAGCAGAAACAAAAACCTGTTGAACAATAAAAAGAATATGTGAAGAAGTAAAACCTTGGTTAGTTTCCCCTTACAAAACAACTCGGGCCTTTGTAGAGGAAGCATCACCAACTCCTTCAGTGTATCCTTGACATTTTCAAGAGCTCCAATATCATTAAAGGTAACATTAATGTCATTTGGTGGAATAACATCAGCCAAAAGTCTCTTTTCAAACTCATTTTCTGTTACAACATCCTGATTTCAGACAACGCAGCAAGCAGGATGATTTAGTGTTCATGAAAGAAGTTTGTCAAACTCCCAACAGAATAACTCGCAAGGAACAAAGCTAAAATGAACATCTAAACAGAAAAAGAGCATAGCAATCACCTGTTAATGGTATGTTTGGGAGGGGGATTTGGGAGGGTTTTGAAGGGGAGGGCTTTGGAGGGCTTGGTCTATATTTTAATGTCTATTTGAGATTTTAGAACATTGTTAATCACACTTCATTTTTGTTTAGAAACATTTTATAGCTTCCTCAGTTCAGAATTGAAATCAGGCCCTCCCCTCCTAAACCCTCTATCCAAACATACCTAAGGGTATGTTTGGGAGGGGGTTTTGCGAGGGGAAGGGAGGGGAGGGCTTGAAAAAGATTTGTCTATATTTTAATATGTGTTTGAGATTTTAAAAAATTAAAAGAACAAGTTGATAGATATCAATATAACCTTTTTAATCACATTTGATTTATGTTTAGAGACATTTTATAGCTTCCTCAATTTAGAATTGAAAAATACGCCCTCCCCTCCCTTCCCCTCCCAAAACCCCTTCCCAAACATACCCTAAGAGACTTCTTCAGGCTCTTGTACTCATTTTGGACCGACTGCAAGATCTTCAATCCATACTGGATGCTGGGGAATAACATAATGACACCATTGTTATTTACAATCAAGTACTTTATTATTGTAAACAAGTCAATAAGCACAGTGCAATCTAGTAATTACCTCTCACACGATAATACAATCTTTGAATTGGGATTAGCTTTGAAATTCTGCATGAGGTGGTGACTTAGAGCCCAACCAACAATCTTCCCTGCATCTGTAATGCAGACAACATGATACAAGAGCAAGGTTTGAGTGGGGAATCCTAAAGCGCTTAGTGGTAGAACATACCTTCATTTGTAAGTGCCTGATCCTTAATGCATAAGCTCTTAAGTCCTTCACATTCCATTCCAGCACGGCCCAAAATCTATAAATAAAATTTGATAGGCTGTAATTTTTATAAATTGGCTCAATTTAATTAAGAGCATAACTTCAACTATAAACCATCTAACATTTTTATAAGTACACTGTTCAATATTCATGTCAAAATGTACTGTTGGAGAATCCAGAGATATTATCCCTTGATTTTATTTTAATTAGTTCAAATTTTATTCTATTTTATTTCAAACTTTGTATTTTGCATCTCTCAAATCTCTCCTGATTTGGTCAAAAAAAAATCTCTCCTTGATTTAAGGAAGAGACTTCATAGTAATCTCTCTATTTAAAAAGTCCCTTACTGCTGAATAAATTACAACAGACTTTACGGTAATCTATCTAGGGTTTTCTTTTTTCATGGAGTGCCCTAAAAGTGCAAAGAAACATGCCCTCATGGGCTCATCCCATAATGTCGCCAGCGAAGACGACTCTATGATTGGAGATAGGTGGGTAGGGGTCCAAGCAGTGGCATAGGTGGTGCCGGAGCCGGTAGTGGATATCAGTGCCGGAACCGGTAGTGGATATCAGTGCCGGAAGGGGCGCAGGTGGTAGCGCAGGCAAAGGTGCCGTTGGCGGATAGTTCAAATGTCTCCTTTGGCAGCGGCGGCATTGGTGGTGGTGTTGCAGGTACCAAAGGCAGCCCAAGAGGGGGTTCAACCGGCTTTGTTAATGGTGGTGGTACCAGCACAACTTAAATGCATATTTTAATGGCCAAGAGGGATCCCCTAAATTTATGTCATACTTAAACTTATCTCCATCTTTTGTTGCACTTACCTCTCAAATGTCTAGTGTAGAAAATCCAAAAACTATACAGGAAGCTCTAGAGGTTTCAAAGTGGAAGGAAGTTGTTCTTGTGGAGATGAGAACTCTTGAGAAGAACAAAACTTGGAGTGTTATGCCACTACCAAATGGTAAAAAGACTGTGGGATGTAAGTGGATTTTTACTATGAGATATAATTAAATGGTTTCTTTTTTAAAAAGTTGAAGCCTTGAAATAGAACTCTGGATTGAAAATTACGCAAGATGGAGAGAGACAGGTAAAACCACTCATCAAAAACAAAATACCCACACCCACCAAACCATCATTACAAAACTAATATGAGAGTATCAACATTCAAATTTTGAAACAGCAACAATTCTAAGGACATGTCTCCGTCCTCGGTAAATACTCCCATGGGCTGGCATAACTTGCATTGACTGGTATCCCATCAATTCAGGTCTAAATTATACTTCGAAAGTTTGAACTACTTAGTCCTGTAATGAAACAATATATGAAGAAAAGGGCCGTGTAACCTCCAACTTAATATTGTTCACACAAAATACAAGTGTTAACATAAATTTAACTTCATACCAAATTTCATTATGCTTGATGAATTAAAATTACAGGCAAACACAATTTAGTTACCATGCGCAATTGACGTAAATTTCCGTCGATTTTCAGAGCCTCTGCATTTCGATCCAGTTGTTTCTTCCATGATGCTAGAAGTGCCTCATCCTAATAACAGGAAGCATGTTATGAACATTCTGTAAGGTTAACATAACAAATGACATAAGTCGACTGTATATACCTGTGGCATGTGAATTCTAATTTTATTTGGGAAAAGCTTATCTAAAGTAAAATTTGGCTTTGAGACTTCCCTCCCCTTGTCATACAATTGTCCAACACTATCCTGAAAGATTAAAGAGACATAACATTGGCATATTATTATGTTGCATTTTTAAAGATATTCATAGTATCAGGCATATAAGCAATTCCCGTTTCTCTCTTTCAAATTAATAATAATAAAGTGAAAAGGAAATGTAATCATTACTTTGAAGGCCAATTGAAGAAGTGCAGTCTGATTGTCACCAAATTTTGAGATAAGCGATCCACCTGGATGTGACTGCAGGGGAAGTTATATATCAATGGCGCAATCACCTAAAGACAAATTTAAGATATGGGAGGGAATTTTAAACACTCAAATATAATAGAATATCCAGTTGTGTATCATACTCTACAAGAGCGTGGTTTCTCAATTCATATAAAACAAAAACAAGTATAAAGCCCACAAAATCTAAAAGTTACCGTCCTTTGGAGATTGGCTAATTTATTCTTTCAAGAGAAGTTCATGCAAATAAATGAAATGATATCCATACAAAAAATTCCAAGGGTTTTTTAAAATGGGCTATTGGGTTTGAAATTTCTAATGCTTTAATAGGCATGACAACAAAACAGAGTTCCTATACTATTTGAATTTTTTTGACAATTTGAACCTTGTAAGACCTATAGTTTCAGTGTTTTGGATCCCTACCATTCGTAAAATTGATTCAGGGACTCAAAAGTTGGTGAACCTCTACGGACCCAATATCAAACATTTTTGTACAATCTAAAGAAAACTTAAATTCTGTTACAATGAGACAGAGTAAAACAGAGTTCTTTTCATTTGATTTCTTGATCTTAAATTCTGTTACAATGAGGCTTCTATATTAGCCTTAACCTTCGCTCAGCTGGGTTCTTTTCATTTGATTTCTTGATCTTAAATTCTGTTACAATGAGGCTACTATATTAGCCTTAACCTTCGCTCAGGTGGGTTTAACATACACGGCACTAACAAACTTTGGGTTAGTTAAAACTGACTCGCTAAGACTTACACGCTGATGTGGCAGCAAAGATAACAAGCTAGAGAGCTAAAACAGTGTGCACCTATGGTGCACAGTAACTAAGATAAGGGCAGTCACATTGAGCTTACTGCGATAGTCCAGAAAAGCAGTGGAGAGAGAGGAATGGTGAGCAAAGAAGAGTTCAATTTCCCTTTGCTTGGTCCGATCATGAAGCACAAGGTTGTGAGCTATAGCTACAGTGCTTTGATTATCACAATGGGTGGAGAGGCCAACATGAAGCTCACAAAGGTAGGTTTGTATCCACAATAGTTCATCTGTGGTGTGTGCAAGACTGCGGTACTCCACCTCAGCACTGGACCTCGCTACAAGAGGCTGCTTTCTAGACCACCAGGAGACAAGGTTTGGGCCAAAGAAGGTTGCCGGATCCGAGGTGGACCTTCTTTCATCTGGGTCAGCAGCCCAATCTGCATCACAGTAACCAATCAATGTGCAGGATTGTCGTTGAGGCGCAGGAAACAAGTGAAGACCATAATGAAGGGTTTGACAGCCACCCAGTGAGGCTCTGAGGGGTTTGCCGCCATGACTTGGCAAACCTTGTTGACATAATACCTCAACTCAGGACAAATAATTGTGGCATATCGCAAGGCACTAACCACTTACCGATACAAGTGGTGTCTTGGAAGGGGGAAGAGCCCGTCTTTGACAACCTGGAGGTAGAAACCATAGTAGATATAGGTGTTGCATCCTGCACCCCAATCTTGATGAGAAGGTCACGGAGATACTTGGTTTGGGTAAGTCACCTAACTTCTATGCCGTAAGGAAATAGTCCAAGTCACCTAACTGCTTGAGTGCAAAGTTGTTGTTCAGCTTCAGAGTGATAATTTGCAACAGAGAAGGATAGTTTCTAGTGAATATTATATCGTATCAACATGAGACTTCTTGAATTTGTCAAGGCGCCTCTCCTACGCAAGTAGGAGAGCTTCAACTTTTTCAAGTTGAGTGGATTCAAATTTGCTTTCAATCACGGAGATAACAGGTCCAAAATCTTGAGGTAATCCTTCAATGATCACATCACTGCTGTTAAGGAACAACTGGATCACTGATAGAGCACGCAAATCAACTATTCCCTTGTTACGAGCAAATATTCTTCAACGGTGCGAGAGTCAAGCATTGTGTCGCATGAATGATCGTGGATGCGCTCTTATAGCTCGTACGCATGAATGCAACCGAGAACGCGTGTCATGATAGAACCAGAGAGCGTTGACTGGAGCCACGACAGAAGCCATTGGTCTTGCTTGATCCAACTGCAATACACTGGATTTTCCTTTCTGGAGTCACAATTAGAAGCAATGAGAAACTGTTCAGGAATTTGTGGAAAGGTAAGGAAATTCTGTAGGTTGTGAGCGTTGATCATAGGTTCCACCTAATGACGCCATACGAGAAAATTCTTTTCGTAAACATGATGGGAGAATATAGGTGGCGTGGCGGAGGAGGAGGAGGAGGAGTTGAATTGGTTGCCATAGACCGAAAAGCGCTATGACACTATGTAAAATCTAGAGAAAGCTGAGAGAATTTGAGAGAGAAAGAAAATTCTTTTCATTTGATATCCTGATCTGAAATTCTGTTATACTCAGGAGGGCTTAACATACACTCAGCTCTAACTAACTTTGGGTTTGGGGCTAAGACTTGTACGCTGATGTGGCTGCGAAGATAACAAGCAAGAGAGGTAAAAAAGTGTGCACCTATGGTACACAGTATACGTATACTCACAATTTTGGATCCCGATATTTTCAAAATTTTCCGAATAGGTTACGCTAAAAATTGAGTTTAGATTCTCACAAGTACTTGTGGGACAATTTATGAGATAGAGTGACACAAGAAAAAAGATAACGACATCTATTGCATTTATTATTATATTGTATGTGTCACTCTCTCTTGTAACTTGTCCTACAAATACTTGTGAGGATCCAAACTCATGAAAATTATGGAGCTATTTACAAGCCTTATATGCATAAAAGCATAAAAACCTAATTGGAAATTCCATATAGGTGTTGTTTGAATAAACAACTTATTTAAGCACTTATGCCATAAGAGCTTATCGTATGAGAGTTAATGCTATAAGAGATTATATTCAATAGCTATTCAAGTTTAGATATGTATGTTGAAAAGTGTGTATACAAAACGGAAATGTTTAGATATATCATTACATGAGCACTTACAAGATGTTGTAAATTCAAACAATTAATATTGAAACTATAATTAAAAATAAAGACCGAATTTTTGAAATAACATTTTTTATTACACAATAAAATAACAACATATCACACGTCATATCAAAAATAGGGTTAAATATGTTTATGTTCCCTATAAAATTTGCGAATTTGTTTTTTGGTTCCTATAATTTTTTTACTCACTTTTAGTCTCCATATTTTCTTCCGTCAATGCTTTTAGTCCCCCATGACTTTTAATAGCGTTATAAAAGGCCTTAAAAAAGCGCCATTAAAAGTCACGAGGGACTAAAAACATTGACAGAGAAAAATGTGGGGACTAAAAGTGAGTGGAAAATTTTAAAGGGACTAAAAACTAAATTAGCAATTTTTTAGGCACTAAAAACATATTTGACCCTTAAAAGTAGTACATATCATAAAATTATATTTAAAAATAAAGAACAAACGAAGAAGCATCATCAATTTATAACTAAAATAATGTCAAGTCATGAATAAAAGTAACAAACAAAAGCAGGCACCCATAAGTGCTGACGGTACTGTTTGATGTAAGAAGTATCAAGAATTTGAGAATGCTTAAAATAATGACAGGAAAAAAATGAGCCAGAAAGATCCAAAAACTGGTTTTCTAAATTGCTCTGTATCCCTGTCCAAAATGCTCTGCATGAGTGGATACATAAATTGTTCAAAGAAGCATATGAAAAAAAAGCTCAAATCAGCTTATAGGACAGTCATTAGCTCTTATGATAAGTTCATCCAAACACTCTCGTAACTTCTAATGATAAGTTTGCCCAAACACTCTCATAAGAGTTTATGCAAATAGATAAGCCTAAATAAGTCGACCCAAACGGATCCATAATATAGGGCTCTACATAATTGATTCACCAAAAGAAATCATTACCTTCTCCTTGGGATTGTCAGTAAGTGTGTGTGAACCTATTACCACTACATTGTCTGGAAGCTTTTCAAGCTCACTTCTAAATGAACATGGATCTCCATTTTCAACTATTGATGTCTCGGCATCTTTCATGAACAAAATGAATGGTGCACTTCTGCTCTCACTAAAAACAACCTAAACAAAAGCAAGTATAAAATTTAATTCAGATTGAAGCCAAAATGA
Organism: Astragalus glycyphyllos; assembly: GCA_963573325.1. Taxonomy (NCBI): domain Eukaryota; kingdom Viridiplantae; phylum Streptophyta; class Magnoliopsida; order Fabales; family Fabaceae; genus Astragalus; species Astragalus glycyphyllos. The sequence continues at coordinate 54,879,277 of OY754308.1, read as the reverse complement.
TTATAAGACCTTTACGAACCACAAAAGCAGGGTAAAAGGCGACCTCAAACAACATAATGGTTAGTAAGTTGTCCAGTTCCAAACCACTGTTTTCCAAACTAAGATTGGTAACTGGGAACAGAAAATTAGTAAGTTACAATAATATTGAATATGAATCCATGCTAAAAGAGAATATAGAATGTTCAAATATATAAATGTTTTATTAAGAGAGTTGAGACATTACCATTGCAGAAAACGCCCTGACCTTCCTCACAGGCACCTCCAAGATCGACTCCTCTAGGCACGAGCGTATCAAATCTCACACCAATTTTAGACGAGGGATTATCATCAAACAGTAAGACAACTGTCCCCCGACTACCATTAGGTAGGCCCCTATATGTGAAAATGCTATTGAAATTATAATAAAAGATGGAAACACTTGCAATTAGCTTGGAGTCTGTGAAAATGGTTGAGAAGTTGAAAATCCAGAAGGGTGGAAGTTACATAAATTGATTTGAATAGTAGAGAATGAATACTTGCATTGCTAATGAGAAGGAACAACTATATGTACAACAGAGAATCTCTCTAAAAGAAGAAACTATATCAATAATAATAACGCCATGGAGGTGGCTAAAAAAAAGCTCTATATACCATAATAGAATTCAGAGAATTCTGAGAATGGAAATTGTGATTTCATTGATTGATCATTTCTGTTACACAGTTTGATATTTATACAAGTTTTGAGATCTAACTAACTGAAGCTGTACTAACTAAATGCACAGTCAGTCAGCTTTCTAACTGACCAACACCATAGGTGCTGATATGGCAACACTACTACTATTTACATTCTTTATTAGATTTGTACTCTGCATGTGTACCTTTGCAAGGGCAACTTGCAAACATTCTCACCAAAGGATAAGCAGCCCAAAATTTGAAAGGATAGTACTACCCAAGCCGGGAATGGAGAATACACATTCACTAGCTTGAGAGGGAGTATTGAAAATAAGACCTGATTAATATTCCACTTCCCAAGTAGCTTTCCTTATTAATGTTCCACTTTCCAAGTAGTTAGATTCATTGTACAACAAGAAGTATAGGTTCAATGCATCTTAGGGAATAGAGATAGCTCAATTATTCACCTTGTAAATTGCATTCCTCATCTATTTTCCTTGTAATTTTTATGTCTATAAAAGTATAAATTACTATGCTGGGTGCTAGTTCACTCAACCACATTCAGAAAATTTCTTATCCCTATTTTTCACAGTCTGCATAAAATGTTCCCTCCTCTACCCAATGTCCAAGTCTCACATCAGTGGTATAATCAAATAATTTTCAATTATATATACATATTTTCATACTAAAATGATGTGCAATCAGGGTAATTTCAGGGGATACGATTCTCTGCAGTCTCTTGTTTCACTCTCTCTCCTCTTGTATTTTTTTTCTATTTTTTTATGTCAAACTAATCTAATGGCTAGGATTGATTGTTGAATGTATCCAATGGTCCTTATAATCCTGACTGTTGTGACTGCAGTCTATACCGACTGCAGTGAATCGGGATCCTTTCAGTTACACTTCAATCTGGCACATAAAGATCCATCAATTACACTTCTCATCATACATTGAAACCTGGACCAGCACATGTGCTCATGATAACTAAAGCTTGACAGTTCATCTAACAAGTGCAAAATATTGTACAAAACACTGTTTATGGATGAGGAAAACAGAAATCAATTCAGAAAAGTTTTCTACATAAGTACCTTGAATGCGCTAGACACCAGTCACTACAAGGCCAGCGACTATAAGAGCAGCTAAATTTCACTCTATCACCTGTATGATAATGCATGGAAAATACCGAGTTTTTATTATAACTGCTCTGGAGTAAGTTAATTTAAGATTGCACGTGCAAATGGCATATGTAATCAGTATGTCATGTCATATACATGTCGGACATATGGGCACAACACCAAAAATGGTGTGTTAGTTTCTTTATGTAACCAAAGCAGCTTAAAGAAGGAAGACAGGTAAGAAGAGTACACACCTAATTTGAACAAGCAATTTTTGGCTGTCCCAGTGGTGTTATCACTTTCCAACTTATGTTGAGACTCAAGGCCAACCAATGTGGGTGCATCTGAAGAGGTAAATGTGTTGGTTTCAGTGGATGATGGGTCCATGTTACTGGCCATTTCTGTGTCCGTAGGACTTTGCTTGGCGGAGCTGCATGATTTTTTAGTGTAAAATCCATCTTTGATCAGCTCATCTTCCTTGGAAGATAAACCCTATCATCAAACAGAAAATAAATATTCTTATAAGAGATTTCTAAAGCATACTTCAATGACACATCAACAAAGGAGGCATGCATAGCTTCAATCCAATATCAGACCAAAAAGGAAGCTTTATCTTACACCCAAAAGCAAATGGCTGTCAAATATGAGCAACTTAGCTCCAAAGTATTTTGCAAGTGCTTTTACCAACATCTCCTGATATATTTCTGACCCTGCAAAACAATAAAATTTGGCAATTAAGGGAACAATTACTTGTAGGAAAATGAGCGGAAGTAATGTAACATCAACATACCTGCTGGTCCTGATAGCAGGGTACGAGGGTTTATGGTAGTAAGCCCTGCAAAATACTTTTCATGTTCTTTTATGATGCTTGAGGTGCATAAAGCATGCAGCCACCAGGACATTCTTTGTATTCTCACTGCAAATAAATAAATAGTACAACCATAAATACAGAATGAATTAATAATCCAGATCCATCAAAGAAAGGAATTCTAATACTGACGTCAAGCACAATACATGAAAGACTCACAAGAAATGAAGACTCACAAATAAAGAATAGATTTTATATCATTTTTAAAAAAATAGGAACCTCGACAAATACTTCCATCCTAACTAAATGTTGAGATCCTGTTATGCCGTGTGTTATCCCCTTTCTGAGTCCTAACAAATTGTAGACATTTCAAGGAAAGAAAGCAACAACATGAAAAGTGAAAGCTAGTATTTGATTTGGAAACTTCACTCATAAAAGCAGCAGCTTGTAATATGAATTCAAACACATGGGACACACTCAAATATTAAAAAGAAAAGATTTAGCGCATACATGGTATTGCAATAGATATAGAAGAGAATAGAATTATGCCTTAAATAGTATGGGAAGCTGTCAAAAGACACATCTATTTCTTTTCCATCCAGTATTGCAGCACGAACATCTTCTTTAAACACCACAAAGCGCCCTGATATACCCGAGGTAGATGCAGCCTGCATAGCCCATGCCTCATTTCTTTCTTCCGATACCTGTTTACAGATACTTTTGCTTTATTTCAGTTTACAATTAGATTGAGCTAACATCCTGAAAAAATGCCTTTTCACCCCAGAAAATTTTACATTGCCTTCCTTTGTGCAGGCATTCGGATCACAATCCACTGTTGAATTCTTGTCATTTGCTCCAATATCAGCTGCTTTATCCCCCCGCACTTCTGGAGGAGGAACAACAGAACGACTAAAGATATCAATACCCAGGTCCTGTTCAATAGAAAGAGAAGCCAAAACAGATGCACCCGCTGCAGCCGAAGAGTTTCTACTTCTCCTTCCAAGCTGCGTAGATTTCCCAACACCACTTTGAACTTCTGCACCCCTAACCACAACTCCATTATTCAGCTGCTGGAAAATCTAGGTTTTAAGAAAATTAAGAAAAATCACTCATGCAAGGACAAGTTGGAAACAAAATACATTCAGAAAAAGGAAGCATTAGACAACTGACAAATATTACATCTTATTTCAAGAAGCATAAACTGAACAAATTAAGAGGATACACATGAGCATGACTGATTTCCCAGCCCGCGGAAAACCACCTCATCACCTGACTTAAGCACACAGTTGGTATTCTGGTTCACAAGTATCCCATTTACAAACACAGATCCTTTGCTACCCATACTTTCTAGCATAGCTATTTCTCTTTCCTTGACCTGATCATTTCCGGAAACAACGGTGATCATACTACACATACAGATCCAAGGTATTCTCTTCAATAACTCAAAAAGGTAAAAAAAACATCAAAGCACACAACTCCAGAGAATAATAGATAGGATCACTGGATTACAGAACTTTGTAATATAATAACCAGACAAATTAGAAACACGTCACACGTCACACGTGTGCTTACTTTCTTGTGCTTTAAAAGAAGTCTAAACACACAACTTTATCAATGTTTCAAAACTCCCTCAAGTAAACGTGTGCAAGTCTTCAGATGTACCTGGGCATGCTTGATCTTGCATAAAATTCCACTGACAGAAGCCCGCAATAGCAAGTTGCAACTTTTACCAGAACCAATTGTAAAAGTCGGCGTGTAAACAGGCACAGTTGGACACTGAAGCAGTAACGCATATTCCAAATTAAAAAAAATTGGATTAAATAAATATATTGATTAAGCCGGAAAGGACTCATTTTTAGAATATAGAGATCAACATTCCAAGAAAAATGAAAGCAAGCAAATTCTTATAATTACAAGTTACAACATGCATATCACAGGTTATATCTGTAGGAATAGTAAATCATTCTATATCAAATCTGGAATTTCGGTTCTCTTCAAAATTGTGATATATTATAGATAATGCATTGTGTAAATCAAAATAATCGTGAAAGTAAAATAAATAAATAAATAAATAAATAACTTTTTTTCGACCAAAAATAATTTTAAAAAAAACTTAAAAAATAAGAAATGACTTTAAACAAAAAAAACTGTTGAATTTCAGCTAGAGTTATAAATCGAGCAAAAGCAGAATTTGCAGGTGGAGTAAATCTTGAATCATCAAACCAAGAAAAAGATACCAAAGAAGATTATGAAGGTGAGGTTGTAAAGAAAAAGAAATGCAAGAACAAAGGTTGGTTTAAACTTAATTTCTTGCTAAGAAAGTATTCGAGTCTATTCCAGAAAGGGGAGGAGGGTTCGTATGTAATTGTATACTATACTTTATATCATTCTTAAAAACACCTTCCTATGCTTTACGTGGAGCAAACATTGTTGATCAGTGACCACTAAAATTATTACTTTTTCTTATTCACTTCACTGAACGAACAGAAGTTTACCCCTCCAAATTGCGGCAAGAGCCTGCACCATGGAGTAGCTGAGCCTGACCCTGAACCCGAACCCGAAGCCTTGGATTTAGCTAATACTATCCGGTCAAATGCCTCAGCCAACGACGGACCTTTAAAGTAAAACCACCACAATATTAACCGAAAATGTAGAAAAACACGTTCTTGTTTGAATAACAAAGTTGAAAATAAAATAAAACCGAAGAAATTCGAAAGAAATGTGTAATGCTTACAAATGCCATGATAAGCCCCTTCATCACAAGCTACTTCAAACGGCGTCTTCACTGGAACAGGCGGCTTAGCGTCACCTACTGCGGGAGAGCTACATTCTCCAGCCGGCGTAGCTTGTACGTTATCCGGAGTACACACTTTCTTGGAATTCCCCGCCGGCGGTAACGATTTACCCGGAGAACTTCCACTTTCGGCCTGCAAATATTCGAAGAAATCGTAAACCCTTTCTTGGAATTGAAAAAGAAGAAGGAAGAAGTAAGAACCTTTTGACGCTTAGGGGAAGGAGGGGAAGTATCTTCTGAGGAAGAAGAGTGAGATCCTCCATTGCGTCTCGTTGAAGCCATGCTTCTTGTTCTTGTTCGATTTTACTTTTTGCCTTCTGGAATTCTATTCTGTTATCAATAGAGAGAGAGAGAGAGAGAGAGAGAGAGAGAGAGAGATGATTTGAAGTTTGTTATTTCGTTCTTGGAATGGAGAAGTATAAATACCTTTTGTTTTTGAGCTTACCACGCGACGCGCGACACACTGTATGCGTAAGTTAGTGTTTTGGCCCTTGATGGGTGCGCAAATTAGCGAGGGGTGTGTAGTGTAGTTATAGTTCAGTAAGCTTCTTTTCTGAGTTCTTCTGAGAGTATTCGACTCTGACTCTAACCGCATTCATTCCGTTGAATTTTTGCAACACCTGTCTTGTGCTCTTACGAGTAACGGGAAAGTTGGCTATCCCGCGGTTTTATTTTTATTTAATTTAATTTGATTTGATGTTCCTTGGACTTTAAAAATTTAATTCTAAATACTTTCCAATACTTTATTAAAATTACTTAACTTTTTTTTAAAATATCTATCCTTTATATAAGTGTATCTACTTTACAGTTTCTAAAAACACTGTTTATCAATAAATGTAACTATTCATCCAAAATTAGCGGCAAATTAAGACTAAAAACCTGTTCATCAACACTATTCATCAAAAGTGGCACTGTTTATCAACCCATTATACATGTGACGGAGATGCTATTTTAGTTGTATCCGAAAGTTTGCTTTCACAGTATCAAAGTTTGCTTTCACAGTATCATTATTACCCTCCCAATATTGCCTCCAAAAATTTGAATAATACAAACTGAACCAAACAAGTACACCATACACTATGGACAGATATTTTTACCCCCTATTTAATGATGAAATGCTATTGCCAAACCGGCTTTCACCACCGTTTCCTCATACCAACATTTCCCATCTATCTGTTTCCAGATAATTATGTAGGATATATCTTTCTATTTCTAGCATCATTACAATGTTTCTATCTTTCTATTTTTACTAACCTATAAACCTCCCTATATCTTATTGCAAGTCTTTTTCACTTTCTTTTTATTTCGTTTTCCAAACATATTTGTTAACACTTACATTTCCCCAGATGGCTCCAGTTAATGCTGTTCTCAACGAGGCTCCACGGCCAGACATTTACATCCTAGAGTACTACCACAATGAGGTATAAAATGTCAAACCAGTTTTACCTCATCTTTTCTATGCCAGAGTTATACTTTTTATAGTATTTGTTCTTTGTTATGTAGTACCTCATCTGTATTGAAATGCCTCATTTGTTTTCCATTTTGTTCGTTTTCACAGACAAGGGCCAAACTACCTCATCTTTTTTCTACCAAATTCAAGAACACTGTTCCTTCCAAAGTATTGTTGACAGACCCAGTAGGGAACCCTTTTACAGTATCTATATCCACAGACCAAGACCATCCTTATTTTTCAGATGGTTGGAACTATCTTGGTGCTTTTTATGGATTGCAAGAAGGTGGTTGGATCACCATGCGCTACCCTTCTGTTGGTGTTTTTAATATTCAGGTCAGCAATGTTTCTGGTGATCAGGTAACCTATCCTCCTATGCCTGAGCCTATTGAAACAAATCACCATCACAATCCTATCGTACTTGATGATGACGATGTTGATATGGAAGATGCCGATCCCCTCCCTTTCATGGTTGATCGCTCCAAGTTGGTCACTATTGTTAACAAATGGCTCTCATTTGATGAAATAACTGGGGTCACACTGGTAACATACTATAACTTTCAATACTCTTTTTTAGTGATCATCTAACCATACTGTAACTAACCATTTCCATTTCTTTTGAAGCGTTTTTCCAAAGATTGGTCTCAATATGCATTGCCTAAAACTGATGGTCATCTTTCGCTGGTGGACGAGTATGGAAAGGTTTGGCCTTGCTATTATAAGGCAAAACTTGGTAATGGTGATGTAGGGGGTATCTATCGTGGTTGGAAGTCGTTTTATCGTGAAAAAAAATTGTATCAGGGGCAGGGTGTCAAGTTCGGCGTCATGGTTCCAAACTCAAATGTGCTCTACTTCACGCCTTCTTCATAATCATGCGCAAGAGGCGCATAAGACTCTGCATGATAATCTCTAATCTCTATTGACTACAATATTTTGTGTTCCAAGTTTATAAACTAGGTTACATTCAATGGTAGATGTCAACTAACCATGGCCATGAGCAATGATGTTTATTTACTACTATAGTAGTTCTATTTTCGTACAGTGAGGTATATGTATGTCGGAACCACCAGTTGTTCACCTTTTGTAACCTCCATTATAAGCTTATTTCATATTATATTTTGTAACATTTCTACTTTGAATATCATTAACGCTTTATGTTTTAACACCTTTTAAATGCGTTACTTCCTATACCGTCACGTTTTGTGATACCAATGTCGTTTACTTGGTATGCACATGTAACTACATATGTCCAACGACCATTTAAGTTTACAAAGTATATTTTCTACCAAATCAGACTAAATTCCAACAGTAAAGGTAATAAACTTTTAACTCCACGCTGCTCTGACTACGTCTTTTCACTTTTGTAAAGTAAAAGTAGTACCTCCACTATATTTATCTCATGAAGAATAGATTTTAATTTTAAAAAAACCACACAATAAAGGCAACACCAATTTTCGACCCAACCGGATCTGTGACAATATAAAACTTGAACAACACCCCTAATTCCCCACACACACAGACACTTCTCCACATTTAACCCAATATGAACCCCTTAACTCTCACCCCTACCTCAGACTATGTCTATGATATTAAAATTAAGTTTGAGCCATTTTATCTTGAGTGGACTCAAGTACAGGTTTGTTTTTATGTGCTTACTTTTGTCTAACCACTGTGAAATTTATTTGCTGGTTTTCACAAACTATCCATTTTGATCCATTCCCTTTTTTTTCGTTACTCAGGAAGTAGTGAAACTCCCCAGTTTGTTCAATCAACAACATATTCATGAAATTGCAGACAAAATGTTTCTATGTGATCCAGCAGGTAACATGTTTCAAATAGCTGTTGAGAAACGGTACTCTGAAGCATACTTTACACAAGGGTGGACTCAATTAGGCAAGTTTTATGGTATCCAGTTAGGAGGTTGGGTTAGGCTGGTATTTGTTGCCTATGACATGTTTTTAATCCAATTAAGAAACAGGTTAGATCATCCAGTTACTTACCCTTTTCCTGCAAAAGTCCACAGACTTGGTCAGTCTCCAGTAACTCTTGATTATCCAAGGGAAGAGCCAGTCCCAAGTCTCTTTTCTAGCATATGCAAGAAACCTGATTATTTCCATTGCTTGGACAAAACTCTCACACAGAGTGATGTAACTACAGGATTTCTGGTAATCTTTTATTAAGCTGTGTATTTACTTTTCCTTTAACTGAGTTTTTGGTTATTATACTTCCTCTTTGCTTACATTTGTCTCCTATTTGTGGTCAATTTTCCAGCATCTTCCGCATCATTTTTGTCAAGTAGCATTTCGTGAAAGTGGTAGCACGGTCCTCATGTTTGATGAATATGGTCGCAATGCCACCTGCATTGTTGATTTCGACCAAGCCACCCCTGATTATTGTGGTATCATTCAAGGTTGGAAACTTTTCTGCTGCGATCGAGCTTTTTTCCAAGGTTTACGTATTCAGCTTGGCGTCCCCTGTTCAACTCCATCTATAATGAGTGTCATTGTTTGTCATACCTTCATATGAGTTTTGGAAGACTTCAAAGATGCAGCCGTCTCAACTCTGGACACTTTCGGTTAACCTATGTTTATTACTTTTTCTCTAATGTCTTCGTTTCTCCCATTTAATAGTTGTTTATCTTTTACCTGACCCCCCGTAGACACCAACCTTATAACTGTAATGTATGTCGTTTATTTTATCTGTTACAATCGCCAAGTTATTTGGTTTTCATGAATGCATATTTTATTAATTACATCCAAATCCTTTTTAACGATGATTGTTTCCCAATGATTTGATCTTTAAATCAGCCAGCCCGTCATAAACCCTAATTAATTCTCTCTCTAAACTAAATAGTCAATGTTCTAAATAAGGGCTTTCGGTAATCCAAAAATACATAATTTCATCATTTGACATTTACCAAATAATGAATCAAATTATTTCTTATTTAAACCAATTTCTCTTGAAACTTTCAACCACCGTAGAAACACTTGTGCCAATCAAATATGAATTACTTCTCTATGGTGGTCATTACCGTCCCATTGTTTGAATCCAACTACTATATATTTTTAACATTGAACCATATAAGATATCATGTGAAGTCCAATCTGGTCTTCCTGAACAGACCTTAGAGCCTACATAACAACCCAAGGCATGCCTTCTAATCATTATAGACCCTTTATGAAGACAATTTTCTAAGGTACTTACAGTTCAAGATACCCTATTTATTTAAACCCCCATCTCTGCAACTAAATTGATGATAATATTGACCATTTCCTTTATCAATTGGAAAACGAATCCAATGTAATTAAACATTGGTAATTAATTGGAAATTCATGACCCCGGCTATTGAAATGCAGGGTAACCGTAACGATAATAGTTTGCCTGGTCCCACAAGTACAAAGTTTAACTTCTTAAACTTCTCACCCCCTATGAAATAAACATTTTGTTTATGCTACCAACTCTTTGTGTTAGTTGATTGTCCAAAAAAAAGTCTTTGTGTTAGTTTCGTTTCCTTATTATTAGTACTCCCTATTGATCTTATCTTTTAGCTGGGGGTAATGGATACGTGTCACATTGAAAAGGCAAAAGATCAATAGTGTACAAATAATCTATACTTCATGTAACAACTCACTTAATAGCAAGTACAGTGATCACAGACACCCAATCTGCACTCTAACTTTGACTACCATTCAAGTATATATTGCTGTTTCTCACATATAAAGGGGTTCAATTGATTATTTATTGCTTTAAATTTCTCAGGAAAGTACTACTGAATGTAAATTGGAAATCAACCTGATCCATAAATAGACCTGCTCTCCCATATTACACCAGGATTTAAGAAGCGCCCATTGATAAAGTAACCGTCTAATCCCAGTTTTCATTTACTTCCTCTTACAGGTGCCCTTTTCAAAACAATGCTAGCCCCCAAATTTGCATCATTCTATCACATTTACTTAATTAGACCCTCTCTATCAACTGTCACCTACTTGCAGTCTAAATCTAGACTCCACAAGGTCAATATATCCACTATATCCAAACCTAACTAAATTCATCCTATCCTATATTACAAAACATTGTTAACCTTATAGTTCCAAAAGTAGCATTATTCTATACAGAACTCCCTACCCAACGAGAATTTTACATTAAGCTCCATAGTTATTTGATGCCCTGGTCTCCCACCTACGTGTACTGCAACTAAACCTATGTTCGCTCTCTGATACTTTAATAAAGCTGGTAAAGAGTTAGAAAAGAGGTGTACAACCTGATAAATTTGTTCACAACTAAAGTAATGATGAAATTTAATTTGTAATTATTCTAACACCTTTCCATTAACCCACAGTATAGGACCCCACTTTTCAATCATCTTTTTTTGTCATTTCCCAAAAAGCCTGTGTGGGATTCCATTTTTAAAATGTTTATGTCAAACAAGTGTTGTATGACCCAAAACATATTTTCCTTCCACTTCGTATCTACCTAATAATATGCCAAATTCATATGTAGTTAAGGTTCAGGTTAAAGTCACAAATGAAGCAATAACCCATTTCTAGAATTCTATCTATTTCTATCTATAATGCTCTTTTAGTAACCATTGTGATTATTCAATGCCTTAACCAGTTACGTTTTCAAAAAGGATTACCAAGTAAGGACAATCTTTCATCATTACAACGTAGGATATTTGGCGGTGGCTCTAAAATCTGCACAAAAGGTAATGTTTGTTTCCCCATAAAGGCAGATATCAAATGGAACTGCACCCGCCACTTTTGTACAGACCTTTACTGATAGGCTGCTATATATCTTTATAGAAATTTGAGTTACAATTTACGATGTACCATCTACACCACACAAATGAAAGTAAATTTCAAATCCACTGCTTTTCCACTGCTTTTCCTATATTTGTACACCTAATCCGCCGTTTACATTGCCATATGTCATATTCATTCAATCTAAAGCATTTAATGATCCTCCACGCGTAACAGATATTCATCATAACCCATCGACTTGAAAGATCTTACCCCTCTGCCGTGAACTTACATTGCTCACCATTGTTATATATCAACCATACCTTAACTAAACCCAAGTGAAGTAGTTTTGCTAATACAGTAAGATACATAGACATGTTCACCAATACGGTATAAACAACGTATAGTACTGTAGGTCTCTAACAATACTGTATACCCTTAGAGAGCTATATTCTAACGGTAGTGTACTAATGTTTTCAACTTCATCAAACCACTACCATAAACGACTTCCAAGTTTTCCATTCATGCATTCATCCACTCCCACCTCTATATAAAGCCAACCTCTTACCCTTTACCAAACCACATTCTCATTTGATACAACTACCATTAACAACTGTTTTCTTGAAATTGAAATAGGTACTTATATATACTTCTCTTCCTTCTTGATGATGTTGTTTTAATTCTTTCCATGCTTGAACACAAAATTTCTTGAACCACTAAGGGTAACCGATTGCATGTTAGAATCACCTATTAAAAACTACACATACTATACTAATTTTGTACACTAACTTCCCTTTTTCAATCTACTAATGTCGAATGCTTTACTTCATTTGAATATTTATATTTTTCCTAACGTATCTAAGTCTTTGATTAAATTTCTTTCGTCCTCAAATGTATGCAGCATGGTGTCCCAAGTTACACCAATCGGGAAAATCGTTGCTGGTAGGGTTAACTGGAAGCTGAAGGTCAGAGTTACCAACCTATGGACAGTCCTGAACAAGAATAATGCTCAGGAGAGTATTCAGATTGAGATGCTTTTGCTAGATGAGCAGGTAAACTTTTACTTCATTTTAATACCGTTTCCAATGTTGACACTATTTAATAATCCTCCACGCTTAAGGAACATATTTACCCTAACAGTTTATTTCTTTAGAAAACTATAGTAGTATCACTTTGCATGAACTTATGGTACTATCAACTTTACGATGTATACCTTTTATGTAACTCATGGAGAATATCAAACGTTTATTGTTACCCTATAGAGTCTAATGTTACCATATATGAGTTTTGGACCATTACCTCTTTCTGTAACGCTAAAATCATTGATACATCCTTATCAGTTTAATCCTTATGACTTTGATTTTCAAACACAGCGTGGAAGGATTCTAGCTTTTGTTCCAAAACAATGGGTCAGTAAGTTTGCTCCTCTTTTGCAAGAAGGTTCCACCTACTTCCTAGAGGGTATATGTGTTGCTTAGAATGACACTAAGTTCCGTAGGACTCACCACAAGTATAAGCTTAGCTTTCTTGGGTCTACTATAGTCACTCAGATCAATGTTCCTGAAATTCCCCAGAACGCTTTTCATTTTGCTGACTATAGTACCATCTTTGAAGAAACCCGTTCAGATTTGTACTTAGGTCTGTATTACATAATTCCTTTCGTTCTGCATTTTTTCTATTTGAATCAGTCATATATGGGGTTCATTCACTTCCACTAACATTACTTTAAACATTTACTATCTTATACTAGATGTTATTGGTCATGTTGTCAAGAAAGACACTATCAAAGAGAAGGAGCATGATGGAAGAAAGACTCTACTGCTTGATGTTATTCTACAAGACCTAAAGTAAGTAACACAAACGAACATTACCCAAACTTTACAAATGAGTCCCATTAGAAATTAGAAATATATGAATTTCATTTCGCATTAAAACAACTATTATTTATACAAAAATTAACCCATCATTAATTACTCCACAGTTAATCACCCCTTCATTTTGCAGGCACCTAATGATTAAGTTGACCCTCTGGGAGGGTTTTGCACAAAGAATGCAAGCTTACCTTGATGCCAAAGACCCAACCATACCTGTTGTTGTCATTATTCAGCAATGTCGTTTAAACAAATTTCTTGGTAATGTACAATATCTTAGTTACTAACTTCACATGACCATTACCATCTACATAAATCAAAGCTGCCTCTATTTGTTTTTAACTGTTTTCATTGTTTGACAGGCCAAACGGGATTGTCCACTGCTTTTTTTGGTACTAAAATGTACATCAATGAAAATCTTCCTGAAATCAATGACTACACCAAGAGGTTAGAAACCTTCAACAAATCTCATTGTGGTATTTTGTATTGCCTGCTTTTCACAACTTACTTACCAACACACTCTTCTTTGAAGCATGCTTAGTTTGCTGGGTGGAGAGGCTGGTTTAACTCAACCCGTAACTCTAATTGTTGGTAACAGCTCTGTATCATTGTCTGATGATTTGTTGCAAACTCGCCGAATGACTATCTCAGACTTAATTCAGGCTACTCAGGTTGTATTCTTTAATGTTAATCTCCAGCCACTACATGACTAAACGAACTGACTAATTTTTAGATTATCAATGAATAAAATGTAATAACTCACCATCCACTAAATGTAGGAAATTCATACATTCACTAATATCAACTCAAATTTATTTCCAGGAGTGTATGGGATCTGTCTTGGTCAGTGTAGTTGAAATTAACATGGATCAAGGATGGGCTTACAATTCTTGCGACAAGTGCCTAACCTTTGTCAAGTTCATTGATAACAAATTTCATTGCAAAAAATGCCGCATGGATGTCACTGCATCTCCTAGGTATTTTTAAAACCTCATCCTTCCTTTTAATATGTTTCATGCTTTTAATATCTGTTCTGATTGTATTACAGTTTTAATTAAACAACCCCTGCAATGAAACTACACTAATTTAACAGGTACAAACTTCACCTTCAAGTCATTGATGATACCGGCTCAACCACTTTCACTCTATTCAATACTTTGGTTTCTTCCTATGTTGGTAGATCTGCTGAGGACTTAATCCGGGCCTATGAACATGTAAAATATTTACCAATCTAAACATTCTAATGGTAATACTTAACATTATTTTATTTACCATTACTCACCTTTATCCTTAATCACACAGCGTCCCGTGGGGGACAGTCCAATTGAGTTTCAATCTCTTCTTGGCAAGCAGTTTCTCTTCAAAGTTCAAGTTGCTGACATTAACATAAGGCTTGGATGGCAAACCTACACTGTGAAGAAATTCACCTCAGAAGTTTCAATCATCCAGAAGTTTGCTAACCTCTATAACTTTAGTGTAATGTTTACTCAAACCAATTTCAATTAAACCAGGATTAAGTAGGACATCTTTAGAGTGTCATGCTTCAAAAGATTTTAGTATATTTCCTTTATAGTAAATAATAAACCATGTTCCATATGCAGTCTTCGAATCCTGATGTTGAAGAAGAATTTCATGATGCTGCCTGTGAGTTGGAAGACATTTGCCCAGTGGTAATATATAATCCTCTACCTCTACCTCTTCTTTTCATTTTGCCCATCACTGCAATGAACTATTTTTAATTTACTCATTCTCTTTGTTTATTTCTAGCTTGGTCTACCTGCTCAAGAAGTTGTTGTCACCACAATGACATTGTTTGATGACATAGTTCAGTCCCAAAGAGATAACAAGCCTGCTGTGGTATATTCAACTGACTCTCCTTCCAACCCTAAGCCTCATGGAAAAGGTCTTGCACTATCTGATGACTATGTTGGTCAAATTTCTGCTGTGGGTTCCCTAACACCTTCTCCTTGCAACAATAAGCCTCATGGGAAAGCTGTTTTACTATCTGATGACTATGTTGGACAACAACTTGATACCTTTTTCACCTCTTTACAAGAAACCCCTCCTACCAAGACCGTAGGGAAGAGGCCCATACTGGAGTTGGATGCAATTGACTTGGGCAGCCTGGAGTTTTCCCCAGAATCGATGACCAAGATAGCAAAGAGTTCTCCAAACTAGCAGAAGAAAAAATGATGTTAATGTGAACCATTGATCCCTTATGTATAATTAATTTCCCTTTCATGCAAGTATCCACAACTTCCAAGCCATTGCATAGTGGCATTTAGGACCCGTTGCTTTTGTTTTACCATTTTCAGTTACCCATGTATGGGTTAGTTTCCATTCCTTTTAGTAATCATGTCCTACTTAATCATTTTGCAAGACATAGCTGTCAACCAGATTGCACTATGTACTTAACGCTGGGTTTTTAATTCCCTTCTATTATGCAATATATAACCTACGTATGTATCTGATGTTTTTATAGTCCATCCTTAACTTTATTGAACAATCAATTGGTTTACCTTTTCCCTTACTTCATTTCATCATCAATTCTGTTAAAATGATATAATTGGAAACACAAATGTGTTGCATATCAACCCCGAAACAATGTATCCAATTGTTTATTTATCCATCTCAACACACATTCCTAAACTAAAAGGTGGTTATTCCTAATAAACCTTTTATACGCATATACCGTATACCTCTGAAATTATACCCTACAGATATTTATCCTACATTCATATGTATTGTATGCCACGTATATCTCAAGCAGTCATACTCTGTTAGTTGAGTCCCCCTTTACTGACAATACCTTACTACTGGGTTATAAAGTACTCTTCCATATTTAAATCACAATTTATATTTTTTCATAAGTCCATATATATTCCTAACTCTACACTGACTATAACCAAGATACTTTTGGAAATGAAGAAGCGTGCAAGACGTCAAGGGTCACAACAAAATGAACATCCCAGTTCCGTTTCCTCCAACATTATTCCATCGAACCAGTCAACCTTCATGCATGTCACAAATAATCCATTAAATTCACCAAATCTCATTGGTTAGTACCAATTATTTTTTCTAAGTTATTTCATATCATACATTTGCGAACTTCCATTTTATCCCTATATTGACTAAATATCTCACTATTCTCAATATCATGTTCTTATATGTATTATATTTTCTTAGAACAATTTGTAAAGGGTACTTCAAGCCAGATAGATACAACTCCACTCTCAACAACAACTCCCACTATCAAAAGATCTTATCCCTTTGAGATAGAAACAACCCCAATGTCCTGTGTAACTGATTGTGAGTTCACTTTTTAAATCCTTATTTCCAAATATCCTTAGATACGTTGAACATTCTGACTTTTTTTCCGAATGAGGATACTACAGTTAATCTCTCAAGAACTCGCCGACGAATTCAAGAAAATGCGATGAAGAACATTTCAGAAAATGAAAGCACGTTGCCTTTGGATGATATTACAAATGGCAAGTGTTGGTTAATGTTTGATACATTTAAGTTTACTCTAGACATGTTTTTACAAGTTCATTTATTACATTCATTTCTATTTTACAGTTATATCCATCCCTACATCACCCATAAAAACGTTCCCAGACCTCAACGGAATTTTACTAGATAGTCCTCCTACCAATGAGAATGCCCCCCAAAGTGGTACGCTTATTTTGTTAAACTTCAAAATGAATCACTCATTCTTTATTCCTATAACTAATTTTAGCACCAAAAACCATATGCAGGTATGTTCAAGGTTGGAATTCGTCCAACACAGGCTTCTAGAATCCCAACCTTTACATACACTGCTTCTCCCAGTGTTGAAAGATGTTATCCTTTCACCACAGAAAATAACACTATGTCTTCTGTTAGTCATGGTGAGTTTATTCTAAATATGTGTTTGGTACAATATATATTTCCAAGTTAAAAATAGTAACCCCTAAACCCCATTCAAAATGACATAGAGAATCTATCCAGAACTCGACGTCGTCTCAAACAAAATGCTGCAAAAACTGTCACCTCCAATTTTGTGCCTCCTACTCAAAATGGTGAGTTATGCAGATTAAGGTTTTTATTGTTTCAACTTAATTTCATTTCCATTGTATCTATGTGCTATAAGTAACGCTTCCACTAACAAAAATCAGGGTTCTTTCTCAATCGGATGTACCTCAATAATTTCAGGGTCCAGTAAGTTATTTAATGCTCCAAATCAGCAACTCAGAGGCCAAACCGTTTCGCAGAGGGTGTCTCCCGGTAAACATACTTTTACTGGAACCCATTCCGGTCAGTCAGTCATTCATAATTCCACTCCACTACCATCTCTCAATACCAACTCAATCTCAGGTATGTAGAATTTATAAATAAACCTGTGTATTCAAAACTAATGGAACACGTTGTGTTATTTATCTTAAAATTTTAATCTGTTTTCCATGTTTGGTCTCAGCATTTACTGGGACCACCTCCGAAACACAAGTGAATGATCATGGGGAGAGTAGTCATCAACATCTAGGTATATATCTATCCTATTCATCCCAATTAATTAATTCTAAAATTGGCAAAACTGAACCACATTTCCATTCCAAGTCTACCTTGAAAGCTTATTTTTTACAAATCAAATTTTAACACTCACTCTACATTAATGCCTACTGTCACATGATTTTTTTAAACAATATGCAGACCAATATTGGGACAATGGGTTGCCAACAAGTATCTGCCAATATTGTGATGCACTTTTATGGTTTGACGAAAGGCAGCAAAAAATGTACAAAGCAACAAACCCAAAGTTTAACTTATGTTGTTCTGGTGGCCGTGTTCTTCTTCCACCTTATACAGACCCACCTCAAACAATCAAGGATCTCTTTCTCAAATCTGATCGTCAAAGCAAGTATTTCCAACAAAATATCCGATCTTTTAACAACATGTTCTCCTTTACATCATTGGGAGGAAAGATTCAAAGGGAAATTAATGTAGGTGGCGCACCCCCTATATTTGTCATGAACGGAGAGAATTACCATCAAATTGGTAGTTTAATGCCACTTCCTGGAGATAATCCCAAATTTGCACAGCTTTACATATATGACACTGAAAACGAGATTAACAACAGGATGTCTGTCGTCAGGTATTAAGCATCACTTCTGACATCATCCAAATTTCAATAGCCTAATCTTTTATCTATATATACGGACGTATTTCCAATTTTTACTACCAAGTTGTTGAACTTATATATATATATATATATATCTATGAATCATATGCATTTACCAAATCATTTATTATACCAAACAGGATGGAAGATGACAACTCAAACCTACAATCATCACTTGTGAGAACAATTCGTGATACCCTCGACATTTGTAACCCCTATGTTCAGAATTATAGATTTGTTCGTGAACGAATTGTATTTGGTCAACGACAAAATGTCAAGTTGCGTATCATTGGTAAAAGGGGTCGTGATCCTCGAAGGTACAATCTACCTACTGCTTCAGAAGTAGCTGCTCTTATTGTCGGTGACTTTGATTCTGCCCATTTTGATAGAGATGTCATTGTTGAGACACAATCTGGTTTCTTGCAACGCATATCCACTTTGAGCTCAGCATATCTACCCTTGCAATACCCTTTGCTTTTTCCTAGAGGAGAGGATGGTTGGTGGGAGAAAATAGAATACAATGGAGAATCCCCTGCCCCGTCAATCAAACGTGAGAAGGTAACTCTACGTGAATGGTTTGCATACCGCATTCAGCAAAGGCCAACAGAATGTTCAATAATGTTATATGGTAAGCGTTTGTTCCAACAATTACTGGTAGATGGTTATACGATGATTGAATCCCAAAGATTGAAATGGATTAGAGGGCATCAAACAGAAATTCGTGCTGAGATGTATAAAGGTATATCTGATGCACTTTTAAGAGGTGATCTTAATCCATCAGCGGTTGGAAAGAGAATTGTTTTGCCTTCTAGCTTTACAGGTGGTTCACGTTATATGCAACAAAATTATCAAGATGCAATGGCCATATGTCGTTGGGCTGGGTACCCAGATCTTTTCATAACTTTCACATGCAACCCAAAATGGTCTGAGTTAAACAATTACTTGCCAACTCTTAACCTCAAATCTGAAGATAGGCCTGACTTAGTTTCACGATTATTCAAAATCAAGTTGGATCATCTAATCAGGGAGATTAAAAAGGGTAAAATATTCGGCATGACTAGAGCAGGTAATTTCAATTATCCTAATATCAAAATGATTTTACTTAACCATTTTTTAGTAACTTACATTTGTATCCTTTGAAACATACAGTTATATATACAATTGAGTTTCAGAAAAGAGGTCTACCACATGCTCATATCTTGGTCTTTTTGCAACCAAATAGCAGAATTGTTGTACCCGCCGATATAGATCGTATCATTTGTGCTGAAATTCCTAATCAAATTACGGATCCTGAATTATTTAACGTTGTCTCAAACTGTATGATTCATGGACCTTGTGGTGCTCAAAGGGAATCATCACCTTGCATGGTATTGAACAAGTGTTCAAAGTATTTCCCCAAGAAATTTGTCGACTCCACTACCATTGATGAAGATGGCTATCCAATATATAGAAGACGAGATAATGGTGTTGTCATCAAGAAAGGAGAATCTTTTGTCGATAACAGGTTAGAAAAATTCTTTTATACATACCATGACCAACTTTTGATAAATCTAGACTAACATATAATTTTATATTTATCTATGAAATGTAGTTTTGTTGTCCCATATAACAAGACATTGCTTCTCAAATTCAATGCTCATATCAATGTTGAATGGTGCAATCAATCTAGATCAATCAAATATCTATTCAAGTATGTGAACAAGGGACATGACCGAGTTACTGCCACTTTTTATGATTCAGCCGTTGATGGTGTTGCTCCTGTAGTCATTGATGAGATTAGACAATTCTATGACTGTCGTTATTTGTCATCCTGTGAAGCTGTTTGGAGAATATTTAGCTTTGATATCCATCATAGAGATCCATCAGTAGAGCGCCTAATGTTTCATTTACCAGGAGAGAACTATGTCATCTTTGATAGTCGCAGAACTATTAATACTGTACTTGATAGATTCAGCTCCCACTTTACTAAATTCTTGGCTTGGTTTGAGGCTAACAACATGTATGAGGAGGCTAAGACTCTGACATACACCGAGTTTCCAACTAAATTTGTATGGAATCAAAAAGAAAGGCGTTGGACCCCAAGGAAAAAAGGATTTAGCATTGGTCGCATGCATTTTGTTCCACCAGGATGTGGAGAAATCTTTTACATGAGAACCATGCTAAATTATATTCGTGGCCCAACTTGCTATGAAGATTTGCGCACCGTTGACACTCATGTTCATTTAAACTTCAAAGATGCATGTAGTGCAATGGGTTTCTTAGAAGATGACCAAGAATATATTGATGCAATCACAGAGGCTGCTCATTGGGGTTCAGGTCATGACCTTCGTCACTTATTCACGACTTTATTGGTTGCTAACCAAATGTCTAAAGCGGAAGAAGTTTTTCAAAAGACATGGCATATTCTTAGTGAAGATCTTTTACACCATCAAAGATCAATACTTCGAGCTCCTGGTGTGTATTCATAATGACCAACATTTTTACCTTAATGCACTATTAATATAAATATTTATATATATACATATATATATATATAAGTATAACTATATAATTTCATAATATGCATAGCAATTATTAAATTTGTCATTTAATTTCCTATATTTCCTTTCATTTTTTCATATACCAGTATCTCTATATATATACATCACAGTAGACATGACACATAACAAAACCATCTAACTATTTTCAATCCAAATATTTGTGGTTCTTTCAATTCATATTTAAATCCATACATTATTTCACCCATATGATTTGAACAACTAACTACATATCTTTTTTTCAACAGAATTAACTCTAACTCCCGAGCAGCTTCAACGTTACCTTTTAATTGACATTGATAGGAGACTCCAGGCACATAACAAGAGATTATCTGATTTTTCTTCTCTACCTACATTACATGATGACCAATCAACTGAACAAATGAACCGGCTCATTAGTGATGAGTTGAATTATGATCGAATTGCATTGCATCAAGAACATATGCGATTAATGTCCAGCATGACTGATGAACAACGGGTTGTGTATGACAAAATCATGGAAGCTGTTCTTAATGATACTGGTGGCCTATTTTTCCTTAATGCTTTTGGAGGTGCAGGAAAGACTTTTATTTGGAGGGCTTTATCAGCAGCTTTGAGATCTAACGGTCACATTGTATTAACTGTCGCTTCAAGTGGTGTTGCAGCATTGCTGATGCCTGGTGGTCGAACTGCACACTCTAGATTTTCCATACCTTTAAATATTCATGAAGATTCAACATGTAACATAGCACATGGAAGTCACCTGGCTGAACTTATTTCTAGAGCTAAATTAATCATATGGGATGAGGCACCAATGATGCATAAACATTGCTTTGAAGCAGTTGATAGAACTCTTAAAGACATCTTGAGGTTCCACAAACCAGGGAATCATGAAAGGCCATTTGGAGGGAAGGTAACTGTTCTTGGCGGTGATTTTAGACAAATTCTCCCTGTCATTCCAAAAGGAACAAGGCCACAAATAGTTAATTCAACCATCAATTCTTCATATTTATGGTCTCATTGTCATGTAATGACACTAACAAGAAACATGAGGTTGTTTATTGGTTCATCAGATTCTGACATTCATGAACAACGTCTTTTCTCAGAGTGGATCCTAGGTGTTGGTGATGGAAAGGTTGGAGTAATTTCAGATGATGTTAGCGACGTTCAAATCCCAGATGATTTTCTTTTAACACCAACCGGTGACCCTCTTTCTGATATTGTGCACTCAACATACCCATCATTTTTGACAGCACCTAACCAGCTAACGTACTTCCAGGACCGAGCAATTTTGGCACCGAAAAATGAAGTTGTTGACAAAATTAACGACTACATGTCATCTCAATTAACAACATCTGAAATCACATATTTGAGTCATGACACTCCACACTCTGATATCTTGCAAACTGATCGAGCAGATAATGTTCACTCCATTGAGTATCTGAATACAATATCATCTCCTGGGTTGCCAAATCATGTTTTAAAACTGAAGGTTGGAGTACCTGTTATGCTCTTAAGAAACATTGATCAAAATGCAGGGCTCTGTAATGGGACTAGATTGATTGTAACTAGATTATCAAAGTTTGTGATCGAAGCTAAGGTTATATCTGGGAATAACATCGGCCATAAAGTTTATATATGCCGCTTATCATTGACACCATCAGATGTTCGAATTCCATTCAAGTTCCAACGTCGTCAATTCCCTTTGGCTTTATCATTTGCAATGACCATAAATAAGAGTCAAGGTCAATCCTTAAAAAATGTTGGACTCTATCTCCCTAGCCCTGTCTTTTCTCATGGTCAATTATACGTTTCATTCTCAAGAGTTACTTCAAGAAAAGGACTCAAAGTTTTAATAATTGGTGAAGATGGTGAAAGTGGGAGTGTTACTGCTAATGTGGTCTATCCAGAAGTATTTAACAACTTAAGATAACTTCAGTTACAGGTAACCATATCCCTTATCAATTCTTTTCCTTATTACACACCAGCATTCCTTATATATTTACTTCCAACATTTAAGTCAATGGTTACTATATTTGGACTGTCTATAATCTGTAAATGACGTCCTTAATTCATTCCACTACAAATCTTAATAGTCTGCATTGAAGTTCTTTACAGATACTTTGTCAACTTTAAAGTATGGTTTACTGAGGGAAATATTTCTGCAACGCATGCTCAGCTTTTGGAATATAGTCACCACTGCTCCTGTACGTCTACTGAACCACTTTTTTTATTACCAAGGCTCCCCATTTTAACCAAAGGTCAATAACTGTAAGTATAACAAAAGCATTTCTTCCTCACCAACTAAAACACTCACTTACCAAAAGCATCTCTAATAGATACCATCCTATATCTGAACAGATATCCTCACCAACTAAAACACTCACTTACCAAACTTCCAACGCTCCCCTCAAAGGAACAGCCACCTTCTGTTTGTTTCTTACAGTACTGCAATTCACATAAACTTACCATTAATACTATTGTTGTCTATCACCATTTCACCTAATACTCCTTCTGTGAACGACTATTTAGTACATCATCTGCTGTTACTCCCACCAAATATACTCGATCAAAACACAGATTTGCTAACTTGATTCTATATCTTCTATAATAAGGATGGAAAACCCCTCTTTTCTTTATATCCTATTCCCCGACAATGTACATTAATTTATGTTCAACCATTTATCTTTCATTTATTCTAAAATCTTTTTCATTCTATTTCTTTTTCATTGTTTTAAAATATGATTCATCTCTTCTCTTCTGTAAACAGGGAAGAATCAGAATTCCTTCTAGGTTTCAAGATAAGATACCAGGTCGTCAGCTCCCAACAACTATCTCTATCATAGACGTTTTTGGCAACATTTTTGATGCTACAATACGACAGTGGTGGAATGGGAAGCTCTTCATAGAAACGGATACAGAAGTTCTTACTGTCGTCTTAGGCTTTGAAAAACCCTGTACTGTTCGTTTGACATATCTTGGCAATGGTGTCTTTTATATTGCAGATAATGACCCCGATGCTTTCTACTATATGTAATATATATTTACCTTTCATTGAGCATTGCCTAACCAGCTAGGATAGGGAGACCATACATTCTCCCCTTTTCTTTTGCTACTTTAGTATCCATCGACTAAAGTGAACATCATCACATATTATGTTATTTGATCCCCCACCACTACAGTCATTGTACAATTTCTCCATTATAAAAGACCAAATTTGTGTCACAAGGTATTCATCATAGACTACGTCTTTCGACCAATCACACCGTGCGTATGCACGGGTCTTCGCCCTAGTTAATATTAATGTAATACATTCATAGAGTTATCAATTTCACCGATATGGGATATCGGCTCTCATGTTTAAATCCGAGTATCAGCAATGGTAGTGTGTACATAGTATTTATTTGTCATTTATCCAAATCTAAAAATATTGTTTTTATTAGAATGGATGCATACAACAACTAGAGGATTGTTTGTAAAAAAAAATAGAAGATCAAATGGTTATGATGAGATAAGCCGGCAATGCCCAAAATTTATAATGAGATGGATTTCAGAAATCTATCTCTTCAAAATAGCTCTATTTGGAAAATAAGGTCAGTGTATAATATCCCAATCGGATGCATTTGTGAACAAGTTCTTCAAAGCCAAATATTTTTTGAGCAGTGATTTTATGGACGCGTATAAGGGGAATAATGCTAGTTATGTGTGGAAAAGTTTATGTTGGTATTGAAAGCAGGTGTGCGTTGGGCTATAAGCGACAGTGCTAATATTACTGTGTATCTTGATACTCAGACAAATGACTAGACTTCGGTGCAACATAGGGAAGGCCTTAATAATGTTCCTTTTTGAGGGTGGAGACATTAATGCACGTTGATACGGAGTCAAGAAATGTGGATGCAGTTAGTTATTGGGAAAATAATTCTTGCCACTTTTTTTTATACGCAAATTGGTTAGTAATTAGTATGTTAGTTTTTAGAGGGGGAGGAGCGCCTACATTTTTCTACCAACGACATCCCTTTCACTCAACCATGTGAGCTACCCTTCTGGGACATAATTCTTGCCACTCTGTTGTTAGATGTTATTCAATCTGATATTAGAATCTGGTGGCCACTCTCTCGATCATATTTTGGAAACTCAGTATCTATGAGTTCTTGAGCAATGGAAGCAGCTTTGGAGTTTTCACATTCCTTCAAAGTGAAGGCAATTATGTGGAGATTATGTCACTAGTGTGTGTAAACTCTAAATAATCTCCACATAATTGCCTTCACCGCCTTCACTTTGAATGAATGTGAAAACTCCAAAGCTTCTCTAAATACCACACGTAGAGAAGCTCTTTTTTCTTGTTTTTTTAAAAAACTCTTATGTAGGTATGATAATATGGCCGCTCGTAGCCTATCTAATATTTTTTGGTCTACTGAAATGACAAATAAATACCACACATATACACTACAACGG
The DNA here is from genome assembly GCA_963573325.1 of Astragalus glycyphyllos. Taxonomy (NCBI): domain Eukaryota; kingdom Viridiplantae; phylum Streptophyta; class Magnoliopsida; order Fabales; family Fabaceae; genus Astragalus; species Astragalus glycyphyllos. Next base: position 54,853,720 of record OY754308.1, on the reverse strand, counting down.
CTCACACTCGGGTTCGAATCCGGGAGCCGACGTCCCCTGTCGCTGAAATTGCTAAGAGAACCAACAATGAGGGACATTGCCTAACCAATATAGTCATATATAATGTTATTCATCAATTATTTTATGATGTTTCGGCATATATTAAAACACTTATTTTGAATGAAATGAAATAGACATTTTTCAGTCAAAAAAATTAGAAGATCAAATAACAAAACAACACCATATACAATAGAGTCCGTAGGAGGACCCTATTGATCCCTCGAGTCTCTTCAAAATGCTTAGGAAGAATGCGCGGAAGCAAGACAAACATGGTATATCTGTGAGTACTCAAATAATTAAGTTGGCAAAGTGTGAAAGTGAAAGGTGACTGAATTGTATGCGTACTTGATTTTCAAACAGTGTCACTTGTCTATAGCTATCGTTGATTTTTTAGTTGTGGGACTATCAAGGCGCATTAGGAATATTTTTATTTTTTTTGTTACAAAAATTTTAGGGCGAGGGAATGACACTCTGGTCCAAGGTAGGAAAGATCTTCAGACCTCCCATATATAAATTTCGTTATGCTTCACTGGACCAACCATTTGGGTTATTAGGAGTATTGTTTTTTTATCAACGGAATATTGTTGATTTGAGGGATGAAACCTATTTTTTTTGGTGGTGTTACAAAGTAACAAGAGACAAAAGCAAAAAAAACAAGAGAGAAAACGGCCTTTAAGTTCTTAGCTTGTCCAGCAGGATAAGCGAATCCAACCCAAGAGGGGGCGTGTTCCAGACGGTAAAACAAGTAGAGTGAACACCTTCTTTAGCCAAAAAGTCAGCACACTTATTTATCTCTCACAATATGAGACCAACAGTTAACCTCACATTTCACCATGAGGTCAGTAATCTGCGGTAATGAAAGAAACCTATTAACTTCAAACAAAGTTTTGCAAAAAATAAATAAATAAATAAAAACTTCAAATAAAATGAAAGAAATAATAGCATATGACATTTTAACGCGAATCCACGCGTAAGAAAAATGCGAACCCTTTACCGAGTGAGGCGAGGAGTGAGAAATGAAAATTTCTGATGAAACTGTGAGAAGTGAAAAGGGAAAGAATTGAAAAGCTGAAGGTCACAGCGAAACAAGAGGCTGTCATAAGGTGTAGAAACTAGAAAGGACGAGATATTGTGCGGGAGAATGGCGTAGTGTAGCAATAGCAACAACAGAGCGTCAAAGCAAGTAATTCAAGTAAAGCGAAGTGACTGGGTTTTCATACATTCATTCTTTACCGGAAGGAAAGCTCCAAGCCTAACAGTAAGCTACGTTTTCTACCTACACCTTATTTTTCTTCTCTTGTAACCAATTCATTTTCGCGGGATTGTCCTTTTATCATTATTAGGGTTTTCGTTCTTTCAATTTTAGATCCCAAATTTGTTTGTTAACTACAAATTAAGTTCATCCATAAACGATGAACAATAACAATAACAATAATCCAGGTAAGAATGCGGCAACGCCGTCATCGATCCCCGTAAATCCACCACCAATCCATCTTCTAACTCAATCTCAGCCCCAAACCCAAGGTGCTTCTCACTTCCCCGGTCATTTTCAACTATCTCAACCCCAAACTCATGTCATTGCACAACAAGCACAATATTCACACCCTCACCCTCACCCTAACGCTAACCCTAACCCTAACCCTCGTGCTCACCCTCAAACACACCAAAACAAACCACAACAACAACAGCAGCAACAGCAGAAGCCTGGTAACCAATTGCATAATAATACCAACACTAATGTGGCTTCACCTGCAACTGCGACTCCGACTCCAAAGCGTTCTCATAAGGCACCTTCTCGTCCTCAAGGTTCAGCAAGTGGTAATCAAACTTCTGCTTTTAAGACAATGGAGTTGACCCCTGCTCCTCTAAGGAAGAAGAGAAGTTTTCCGGATAATTTAATACCGGCAAAAGTCGCTAAGATTTTGCCGGAGTCTGCTATTTATACTCGGTTGCTTGAACTCGAGTCTCAGATTGATGCTGCTTTGAATAGGAAAAAGATTGATGTGCAAGAGGCTGTTAGAAACCCTCTTTCTGTTAGGAAAACTCTTCGGGTTTATGTGTATAATACGTTTTCGAATCAGATGAAAATGGAAACTGGGATGAATGTTGCTGAGGAGCCTTCTTGGTCCCTTAGGATAACTGGAAGGATTTTGGAAGATGGTAAGGATCCTGTGGTTGAAGGAATTTCGCAAAGGGAAAATCCGTTGTGCCCGAAGTTTTCGGCTTTCTTTGGGAAAATTACTGTATATTTGGATCAGGGGTTTTATCCGGATAATCATGTTATTGTGTGGGATAGTGCTCGTTCCTCTGTTCAACGGGATGGTTTTGAGGTGAAGAGGAAAGGAGATAAGGAGTTCACTGCGGTGATCAGGTTAACAATGAATAACTCGCCTGAGAAGTTTATGGTTTCAACACCGTTGTCTAAAGTTTTGGGGATTGAGTTTGATACCCGCCCTAAGATAGTGGCTGCTCTTTGGCACTATGTGAAGTCCAGGAAGCTACAGAGCCCAAATGACCCTTCATTCTTCATGTGTGATGCTTCTCTTCAGAAAGTGTTTGGGGAAGAGAAAATGAAATTCTCCATGGCTTCGCAGAAGATATCACAGCATTTATCGCAACCACAGCCTATACACCTGGAACATAGAATCAAGCTTTCTGGAAATTCTCCTGCTGGAAAGTCATGTTATGATGTGCAGGTTGATGTGCCTCTTCCACTACAGAAGGATATGTCTGCATTCTTATCAAGTATTGAGAGGCACAAAGATGTTGATGTTTTTGATGAAGTGATTTGTGCTTCCGTAAAGAAGATCCATGAGCGTCTTAGGAGACGAGCTTTCCTTCTTGGCTTTAGTCAGTCTCCAGCAGAGTTTATTAATGCTTTGATCGCTTCTCAGAGCAAGGATCTAAAGCTTGTTGCCGGAGATGCCAGCAAAAATGCCAAAAAAGAACAACATTCTGAATTCTACAAACAACCATGGTAAGCATTGTGCTACTTTACCGAATTTATTGTGTTTTGACTAGGATGCGTGCATGAGTGATATTCAATTTACATTTTGGTTGGCTATGACCTTAATCTTCCTTAATCTTGGTACTTATTTGCTATAAATTGAGAGTTGAAGAGCCAGGAAAGCTTTGAAACAGGTGCTTCAAAGAAGCAGCCGCGAGTGCCTGACACTGATTTTGGACAGTGCTGCTTTAAATAGTACTTAAATGTTATATTTTTCACACTGCGTAGCAGTGTCCGTGTCTGTTCTACATTCTTAGGTGATGACCAGTAGGAAATGGACATGGCTCCTCCAAAGTGAGCAAGGGTGAATAGGCTTGATTTGTTTTAGAGCACATTACTTTAGAGACAAGCTCACTTTCGACAAGTGTTTCCATATTCTATTACCACACGACTCATACTAAACTAGAGTTGCTTAACTACTTTTTGATGGGTCCTTTCTATATCAAGTTAAACAACTTTACTAACTTCTCCAGAAAATTTTCAATGTTAAGAACTGATTGCTTATATAAGAACAATTATTACATGTGGCTGCCAACTGGACTTGCTCCAATAGTGATACTCTTTAATAACTCGTTCTTAGGTTTAAGAACCTTGTAAGCAACTCCCATACGAGATGCTCTCAGGACCCATTTGTTTGTGTTTTTTTTGTTTAATTAAAAAATATGTTTAAAATATTTGTAGTATTACTATTAGATACATTGTTACTTATTTCTTGTAGATATATCCCTACTAACGTTAAAGGTGTCCTTATTTACTTTGGAGCATACTCACTTTAGAGAACTTTTTCCATACTGCATTAGTATTACCATTTAATGGATTGTACGTAGTTCTTTTGTTTGTCTGAAATGATGCATTGCATACGTTCACAGATTGCAATAAGTTATGTCTGATCTGAGGCACTAGGCAATAGGGGGTTTAATATGGATCAAATATTATAGTTCTAAGCAGTGTTTTCAAACCCAGCTCGGACCAGTTGGACCGGGAACCAGTGATGCAGGTGGTTGGAGTGACTAATTGGATCAGTTGTGCTCTTAACCTGTCAAGAACCGGTTTAACTCGGCTAATTTTCCGGTCAACACATTGACTCGGCGGTTCATGGGTTGTGCACTTTTAAGTTTGTTTGTCGTTCTCCGCGTGTCATGAATTATAATTTTTTTATCATTTTCCATACGTGGTGATCGATTTCCACGTGTCATTAATTATCATTTTCCATACATGCATTGAATAACAAGTGAAGTTATTGAAATGTCACTTTACTAAAAATGCTAGCCATGGGAATCGAACCCACTCCACAGCAGTCGATTCTGCTGAACGTTGCCACTGCATCTCAGTTGCTTTCGATGTTAATGATGGAAATAAAAACTGTACATTCTTTTTTATTCCGTACAAATGTATAAATTATGCAGGTGATGATGTTTTTTTTTGTAAAAAATATCTTATTTATGGTATATTTTTTTGAACTATAACTCTTACTTATTATATTTTTTAACTTTTTAATAGAGACTGAGTCATGCGGTTCAATAAGTGATCCTTCGGTCTGACCATTAACCTAGTGACTTAGTGCCTTGACCAAATCGACAACTGGCCCGGTTTTTAAAACCCTGGTTCCAAGAATGAAGATTTAGTCCCTCTTGTTTGTGCCTTTTTTGAAGAAAATGATTTATTCTATTAAAAAAACATTTTATTGTAGCATGTAGATAAATTTTTGGGGATAAATTGTTTTTGTGCTTTTCTTAGAAGTTAACACAACCATATCATAAAATGCATTTTTGAGGAGTTCTAGTCTTTTTAATTGAGGGACAATCTAGAGTAAAACTGGAAGATAGGTCTGAGATGTCCTGAATTTTTTTTTTAAAATTTGATGTAATAGAAATGTTCATGTACATTTAACTAGAGATAAATCAAAATGTATTCCTAATCTGTTTGTGTTCCTGTATTAATATTTCCAGGGTTGAGGATGCTGTCATGCGCTACCTGAATCGGAAAACTGCTCGAAGTGACGCTACCTGAACCGAAAAACTGCTCGAAGTGATGCTCCTGGAAGCATCTGATAGAAAATTGTGAAAGTTTTCACCCATTTTTTATGGTGTTGGGGAGTTGGTTAATTTTCTGCCATCAATTGGTCATGTTCCAATCAGTAAATTTTGTTGTTCATCCCTCATTTTTGGAGTAGAGTACTCATGATCTCCCTGGCTCCTTTCTGGAATCTCTCAATCATATTTGTTGTACCTAATGATTTTCATCTACTCTTATGTAAAATGAGCCAAGAACATTAAGCTAATTTTTTCACTTAGCATTAGCATCATCCACTCTTATGTAAAATGGCCTTTACTGACGGAGCACCCAAAGTATGCAAAAGACGGGTAAACTCACCTCTCTTCCAAAAAGAGATGCCGCTACGTTGAAGAGACAATTATCTCGTTTGGAAACATATCTAGGTGGCATAAAATATATGACGGGGTTACTTGATCTTGTAATAATCGTTGATCAACAAGAAGAATATACGGCTCTTAGAGAATGTATCACTTTGGGAATTCCAACACTTTGTTTAATACATAGGGATGCTCATGTTGAATAATGCTACATTTGTAACAATAGTCTTGTAGCTTTTTATATCTGAATAGGATCAACAACTTAGGGACTCTTCCTAGGAAATCAGCAACTCGGACACTTTGTATGGTTAAGAGTGAATGGAAATATTGTACAAGGAAAACAAAAGAGTAGAAAGTGCTGGGCACTATTTGTCTGTTTGGTTATTTCTATTCGAGAAAGTTATGTTGAAAGTGCAAGGAATTGCAAAATGACATAATTGCCCCAAATTAAAAATAAGTGATAGAGAATATCAATATACAATTTTTGTCGAATAGAAATATACAATTGTTCTTGTCAAAAAAAATATACAATTGTTATCTTAGCTAAATACAACTAGCAAATATTATTACATACATTCAAAATATATATTTATCCTCAAGAGTATTAAAAGCTTAAGTTGAATTACGTAGAATCTTTAATTCTTCTTTTTTGTCAAAAAGAAAAATCAATTCTTTCTATTCTTTCTGACAATAACTCTTCATTTCAATGTTCTTAATTCTTCAATTGAAGTTTTAATCGAACAGTGTTTAGTAAGATTGCACTGTTTGACTTGAAAGCATTTGAACAAGTGATTTTCTTTCAAGGTTTTCAATTTGCAACAAAAGAAATTCAAAATTAAATACTAGTAATGTGTGGCATGAATCTTACATATAAATTATGGTTAGTCTACAATTTTTTTTACCACCAATTCTCTTTTTCTCCAACTTGTTTGTTTTGTTTGTGTTACTTGGATTATTTTTTTGTTTTTTATTCCATTTTTAAGCTTTTTTGTGTATTGTTTTTGTTTTTTTGGTTAATTTTTTTTGCTAAAAGCTCCATTTTATTTTCTAAATTTTTATTTATGCCCCTCTTTGAAATCTGGGTTTTAGCCTACTTTATACTATTTTCATCACCACTTAAAATTTTAATGTAGGTTTAAAAAAATCAATTTATATTTACACTACTCTATATATTTTTTAAAATCACATTTTTCTTAACTCAAAATCACAAAGTCAATGACTATATCCAATCCACTTTTGGTTTAGTAAATGGAAATATTTTCTTACTAAAATTTGAAATTAAAATATCAGTTATATCTACATCAGATCACTTTTGGTGGTTCCCAAACCAAAATTTGGTTTGTTTAAAACCATTTTATTTTTCAAAGAAATTTTTCAAAGAAATCTCCGGACTTTTCAATTACTACAAATACCAATATAAAAAATCACCATGTTTTTTTTGGTCAAGAAATTGCCATATCTTAAATTTTTTTACCTATGGCCCCGACTTGGACCATGGGCTTAAGCCCAATTTTTTGTACTATTCCAACCACTTTTAGTTTTTTTGTTATGTATTCACTAAGTATCCATAAGCACCAAACGAGTGCGGCACTCAATACAAGTATGTCTTTAATTTTGGAGTACCCGTGATGTAGAAACCTCAAACCAGAAACCGACACTCATGAAACAATAGCACCAAAACGATAATATTCATATGTAGCAGCAGCTTTCACTAGGTTTATATTTATATATATTAGCACCAAATCCAAAGTTACATTAAGAAGAGAAACTAACTACTCTAGCATTGGACGCTTAATGAGTAGGTATTCCTCCCTGCGTGCTACCCATCTGCATCTCTTAGACGTGCAATAAGCTCCTCCTACATATTTTATTTCACATATTAGTATGGCAAATATGTAGAAAAATTTAAGCGAGCAAGCGCTTTGACAATAACCAGTCATGGATAAATAATAAATCAGTTGAAATCATATATCATAAATAATAAACCAGTTGAAATCATATATCATTTTAATATTATGAAGCATCGATAAACAAACTACTACCAAACACACCCGCCAGTGATCACCAATGTCCCTGCATGCATATGCTGTCACAATGCAATTTCTATATGCATGAATGTTTAAATTGCAGGACTACTTGCCTTCTTTCCTTTGGTTGAAAGACCTTTAGCTCTCAAAAGAGCACGAAGCCTCTCTACAGTCAAGCTCGGGAAGTCCCTATTGGGTGTTTGACTGTTTGATCCCTCTGCATGTTTAAAAGACATAGCAAGACGAAATAAATTAAGAAATACTGAGATATACAGCAGAATACAAGTGGTCAAAACATGTCCAGATTTCTCACTAAGGCATATTAACTTACTCTATATACAGCATTCTTCAGTCTTTTTACACATACTTGGTTTTAGGGGAGTTGAGGGGATCACTATGTTAAAGGTGCAAGCACCTTGTAAAGAGAATGGGGAGTGGGAAAGAATCGGCCCTTGCTAAGAGAGCTACAAGCTCACTGGCCTTAGAGATGTTTTTAATATCAAATGCAGTTCTTCTTGGCTCACTGTTGATTTCAACTGGTAATTTGTAGTTATCTAAATCAATCAAACATGAAAAACCCACTCGATGAAAATATCTAAACCAAAAACAGAAGCATCTTGCACACGGAAACATCGAGATATATGTATATTTATCAGAATGGTACATCTCACGTATCAAATCAACAACATACTTTTCAAAAACAAGGCTAGGGCATTAGAGGTCTTTCCTACGAAAAATTTGAATTTGAATCTACACATACATACACATACACAACAGCAATGACCATACCTTGGTTCTCTTTTCACTTTTCCCCTAAACTACTAATAAATACAATTGCTTTATAGAACACAACTTAGTAAGCTGTATCATGGATGATATGATTTCTATTGGTTAAAACACATTCCAAGATGTAAGAGGATGCAATATGCACCTCATGGACATTAGACTTAAAAGCGAGTTATCAAATGACTGTTTAAAATCCTTTCTGAAGTCTGAACATCCTTCTATTTCTCCAAGTAATATAAATACATATCTTCAAGAACAGAACATGATATACACATTTGAGATAAAAAAAATTGACTGATTTTTTCATTTAATGATGTTTTGTGTTTATACAAATATATGGTTGACGTGCATGTCTAAAGACTCTGAACATGTATCAGACAGAATGAGATATGACATTCGGGAAGTAACCATGAGACATGAATGATGCTGGACCGTCTTGAGATTTAGGAAAACGACTATCAATCTCAAGAAAAAATAAATATTCTTGTCACCAGCAAAAAGAGATATGCATGTAAGGGTGTAGGAAACTCAAGGAAAATATCTTTAGATATATACAAGGCAAATTCAAGGTATGCATATAATGTATCATGAAGATTGTATGAACCCACCTTGCCGAGAATTTAATTGATTTTCTGTCCTCTTTGAAATTCTGTTATCCAAAACCTTTTCAGCAGCCCTGATAAAGAATTTGATGAGACAAAGTTCAATAACACCGGACCAAGATAAAAATACAAACATCAAAGAACAGGAGACATACCATAACTAATTCACGCACACAAACAAAACAATCTCAAGTTTTTCAGCAAAATAGAGAAAATACCAGCAAATTATACCATATACTTGACTCTTCCAAAAAAGTTGGGATGTGGGAATAATACCTCTTTCTTGAACCATCAATTCCATCCTTTGCGCTGGACTCTCTTTGTTTCTTCAAGGTGAGTGACCTAATCAGTATGTTCACTTGATTTGTCTTAATAATTTGCCCCTCTGGATAAATAAGTGAGTCAAGATTTCCATTTATTTTTACAACAATTATCTACTTACAGCTAGAATCTATGGGACAAAACAACAGTATAGGAAAATAAACTGAATTTTACATTGTAAGGAAAACTGAATTATCCTGGATTTCTCTAAATTAAGACCAATAAAATAAGGAAATAAAGTAGCAACAAAAATACGAAACTCCAATGTAACATAACAAATTGCACAGTGAATTTACAAGGTCACATGTAGACTATTTCCATGATAGAATTCCAGTCGATGGCTATGCTTTTATAAGTAATAAGTAAATCATGTCCAGATGAACATGATTTAAATCTGATCAAGTATAAAGTTCCTTCTAAAGGGAAGAAAACCATTCTTAAACTCTGGTGACAAGAAGGAAACTTTAGGTATGCATCAATAATTATATAGCTCAGAGGCATGCCTAAGGAAGATAAACCTTCTACAAGGATAAAAGGTAAACTTTTATTTGTTTCTTCCCAAAAGTCAGTGCTTGGGGAGCAGGTGATATATGAGTATTGAAGCCGTTACTTGTAAGATGCAGAAGCATATCTATCAAAAATACTTTAAGATGATGAACGAGAAGAACCTGGTGGTGAGGAATCATGATCGCATACATAAACCCGCATATCACTCTGCAAAAGCCAAAGGTCAAATTCAAACATATGGTTTCTCATATAACCTCATAAAATTATTAAAAGATAATACTCCAATTTTACAGCAGGAGGTGCCAACAAATGTATCATTATAACATATAACATATACAGCTTAACATAAAAAGGAGTGTGCATCAAAGAAAGCAGGGTAAACAAATCACCACCCATTTATGTTCTACCATATATAATATCTGGTAAAAAGTGTCTGATATAACATGTGATCAATCATACATAATATCACACTACCAGGATAGAGATAGCAGTAATGGTAGCAGAGCCCCTAATTAGGAAGCTCAGAGAGAGGGAGCAAGCGAGCTCCATGTGAAAACTCATAAGCGAACTCCGTGAGAGAGTGAGCAAGAAAATGCGCTCAAGTTTATCGAGATAAAAGAATTATTCTATTAAATCTGGGAGATCATTACAAAGAGCACTCTTATTTAAACCTATCATGACTGCTAACAATTTCAACAAACTAAACAGAAATCCATAGCTAACTCTTGCTAACTAGCTTCATTATGGCTACATTTACCAGGAAAAAAAAAAGAATCTTGCATTATCTAACATGGAACTTGAACTGTGTGCAGTAAACTAATAATTGTGATCCTTCACACATGGGATCTAAAAGTACATACACATTACAAATACTAGCACTAGAATTTAGCAAGCTAGGGTTTAAATTAACATACAAAAATGAACCTACACCTCAGTCATCTCAATTTCTCCCGTCCACTCAGTAATAGACCACACGATCATAGAAAAACCTAGAGCCATAAATTTTTAATTTTCCTTCTATTCCGGCGGTTGCACAGAAGATGAAAAAGAACATTCTAGTAATAGAGATAAAAAAAGATCGAATAGCATTGAATGTGAGGAAGAAGAGGGGAAAAGAGGGGAATAGTACCGGATTGGAAGGGGTGACGACGGAAGAGAGGAGACCTCGAGAGGGAAGATTGGTGAGGAATGGAGAAGCGTCATTTGCATCCATCGCTGTAACTTTGTTTTTTCAGTGAAGGATGAAGTTGGTGTCTTTTGCTTCTTCCAAGTTTCAGGTTCGAGTAACTAACAGTTCGGTCACCCACGATCTATGGTGGAAGGCGAAAAATGGAAGGTTAGTGGACCGAGTGGACTCTTTCCTTTGACGGGCGAGCGAGAGGGGTCTCTTCAGTCTTCACTGTCTCTCTGATGAACTTTGCAAACAAAAAACCCCGGTTTTTTTAGCGTCAAACTTTTTTTTTTACCTTCAAATCTCTCATCGATGAACCATTAAATTTTAGTAGTTAATCGGTGAAAGTTTTGATTTGCTCCATCACCCTTGACGCACCCTTTTTACCCGTGTAGCGTCAAATTCATTTTTCCCATATTTGACTCAAATTTACGGGTGATTCTATGTGAGAAATGGATTGAGTGGGTAAAATTAATATTACTTAAAATGTTATGAGTAGTTAACATTAAACTAACAAGTATAAAATTACAATCATTGATAAAATTTTATAGCATATCCTACGGTCAATTTTAATGGTTTATCGGTGATGGACTTACTTGAACCCTCACCGGCTAACCCTACTAGCACTCCAATTTTACTATATGATATAATGATATAATAAGAATTTTCAATTATTCATAATATTTTAGACTTTATATCTTACTGACAATTTAATTGGTACAACGGTTAGCGACTTAGTTGATTACTTATTCTAGAGGTCACCTTAGCGGTGGCGGATCTAAGACCTTGGGCTAGTGGGTGCAAAAAAATTCAATATAAAAAAGTTGGTTTATAGGATAATTTTTTTTTTCAAATATCCTCACTTAATTTACTAAAATTAAGGAATCAAGTCATCTAACTTCAAACTTATTTAAGAATAAATCATCAAATTAGTCTTTAAGTTTACATGTCCTCTCATATCTAGGTCCTAAAGTATATGAAAATAAAAAATAGTCCGTAAAAGTATGTGATATCAATAAAATTACTTCCTATAAGGTTTTATAAATAGTCAATTACAAAGACTAATAGGACCAATTTATAAAAAAATTGCGTGCAAATGGGTGAAAATTTATGAGCACTAGCAAAAATTTAAAATTTTAGGGGCTTCAAATTTTTTTTATATATAAGTAAAATCTAACCCCCTCGGACCAACAAAGTTCTGCCACTGCACCCTAGTTTATAGTTGTTGCTAGGGATGTCATATGGATTTTTTAATTAAAAATAATAATTTTTTAAATCTTACAATTTGATGATATCGGTTAAGGGTTAGGGATTATTTAACCTATTATTACTTAATTAAAAAATTCAATGTTATTTAAGTTAGTACCAGATCAACCAAACTTTAAACTTTGACCAATCTTGGGGGGGGGGGGCATTTTGGAAATTGAAATAATATGGAGACCAAAACTTAGGGGACCAAAATCGCAGATAGGATATTATAGAGAGGCCAAAAGTGAATTAAAGTCTTTTTACTATTAACTTTTTTTTTCAACCGCTAAGTTTTATGGACAGCAGAATTGTGAACCCTAAGTATTAAGTGCATGGATTTATTTTTTAACGTTCAAGTATTGCAACTATTCCTGGAAGGTAGCTCAGTTGGCGAGCAAAGTGATATGAAGGAGTTGCAAAGTAGCAAGATGGAGATCCAGAGTTCAAACCCCGGAAACTAACATTCCCCCAACCCCATTAACATTTGTTTATAAAAAAAGTGTATTTATTTAATTACAATTTTTTTAGAATTTAAAAACTATTTTTCCTTAGCGACTCATGACCCCAACCTAACCCAACCCAACGTGTTCATGACAGAGTTCATTAGATTCGACTTTAGTGTTAAAAGTACACATTGTGACTGCAGCTTGTGTTACTAAGCATTTTGCTTAGTAACTATTACTAAATTCATTATAGTCATTGGATTCTCCATATTTTAAGAAAATTGAATCTAATGGGTATTATGGTGTAAGGGTATTGTTGTCATAGTCAATTTTTGTTTTAATTAAATTTAAATAATTAAAATAAATCAACCATTAATGCAATCCCTATTTTTTAGGGACAGTTATAAATCTAAATTAATCCAGCTTTTCTCTTTCACACTTCTTTTGTTTTTTTTTGACTTCTTCCTCTCTTCCATGTTCTTTCTCTCTTCCTCTCTTACACGTTTTTTATTTTTTCACCATTGCTGCAAAAACGGTTACCATTGATAAACGCCATTGATTTTGTATTCACTATTATCTCTCTCTTTTTCCTCAAACGTAGAGGTAAGGATTAATAAACTAATAAAAAAATTAAAATGAAAGGATTCATGTGGACGAAAATGAAAGAATGTATGAATGATGTCCAAGCGTTTTTTTTAGGCTGAATGATGAGCAAATATTAACATTATCAGCACCATTCATCCAGTGATTTCAAGAAGATGGGGTAAAGAATATTTATATTCATTGTTGGTGGAGCAACTAGATCAGAGCTTAGGATTTGCCACAAGCTTACTACTAAGCTGAAAAGGGAAGTTATTCTGGGCACGTCAAGTCTGGATGATCTTGCACAATTTATAACGAAATTGAAGATGCTAACAACAGCTCAGGAGCTTTCATTGGACGATCTCCAAATATGATGCTACTGACTCAGAACTAGAAGACGATCTTCTGCCTATTTGTCAAAGATATGCTGTATTATTCATCTGAATATAAAAAATTCTTTGGACATTTGACTTGTGGTTCAGCCGAACCACTGAATATTAAATTGTGCATATATACTAGGAATTATTGATTGGTCAAAGATGCTAAACTTTATGAACTTTTTTTCTGGTAAATATGATTTAGTACAATAATATTGTGTTCCATTTTTTAAAAGGAAAAAAAAAGTATTATTTTTATTATTATACTATTTTTTAAGCATTATTATAATTACATTTATATTGTTATCAAGGTGAATAATATTAGAACAGGGGGTTGGAGCACCAGAATACTACAAATGCAAACAAATTCGAAAAATAGTGTAGTGCAATAGTAACCATAGAAATAGTTTAGATTGGTTACTATTGTAGTAACCAAACTATTGAAAAGTTTGATTAATGGAATAATAACCAGGAAAATTACGTACTTTGGTTAGGACTCGTTACATTTAATTTCCAAAAGCATAAAACTAGGAAACCACTATCACTATAACAGCTATTATTCGGTCGAACATTTCATCAGTTATTCAATAAACCTAGAAAGTGCATTTTTTTCTTACAATATTTTAGGAATAGGTCCATGACTATTTTCCTTGTATATATAAACTATGTTCTTGCATGCTAATTTAGATTGTTTATGTAAGAGAGAAATACTTCGTATTTACTCAGTTGCAATTGACTTTGACCGGGCTCAAAGTTCTCGGACACCCATTTCACGAACTCCTTGGGAATCCTGCTCCATTTGCTTATGAGCATAAGGGATCCAAACCCGGTTGACTGCAGCAATTCTTTCCGACATCCTTTAATTCCACTCATCATTTTGGAAACCATATGTGGTTTACATTTATGCCTGTACCTCGTAGGTTTAGCTTCCCTAGCACTCCCAACCTCCTTTATGTTCCTTTTTGCCATAATCACTGAACATAAAAGGAGCCATAGTAAATAATTAAAACGGTAGTTGCATTGGTTTTAAGATACAAACATAAATGTTTAAAAATTGGAGAGATGCACCCTTTTTGATAAATAAAAAGCAATAATAATCACAAAATTAGAGAATATTTATCAATTTAATTATGCACTAGGCAGTAACTTCACAATTTAATTATGTACTTTATTTATGGTAGTTTAGTTATGCACTTTATCCATCTAATTCACAATTTATTTATGCACATTATGAAGAACACTAGTTAGGAAGTAAATTGTTAATCTAACCACATGAATACGGTACTCTGGTTAATCAATCACTAACCACAATTTTGAACAACGTTGGTTAGGTGTCGTTGCCTACAAATTCGAAAATCATAAAACACGAAAACCCCTATCCTAGAATTTTTTATCAGTTACATACAATATTTGAAGCACACAAACTCGTGAAGCACACAAACTAACCTTTCGTGGTTAGTAACTAAGTGACGTCTTGATTAGTACGTAAACTAGGCGAATTAAGTTATGCACTTTATGAAGAGCATTGGTTAGTAACTAAGTTGTTAATCTAACCAAAATATTGATTGGCGTTGGTTAGGTGACATTACCTACAAATTCGAAAATCATAAAACCAGAAAACCCCTATCCAAGAATCTTTTATCAGTTACATACAATATTTGAAGCACAAAAACTCGTGAAGCACAAAAACTAACCTTTCGTGGTTAGTAACTGAATTGGTTATCAACTAAATTGGTTAGTAAATAATTGAACAAAAGCTAAGGAGGATGATATGTTTGGATCAAGGTGAAAGCACACGACATATCGAGCTGAAACTGGATCATTGCAGAACATGTCACAGTCTAGAACTAGGATGCAGGGAGAATTGCTCATCACAGCAGACACACGAAGCTGAAAGATAGTTATGTGAGAAGTGGAAGCATTACATTTGATGTGTTTGTAAAGCAAGTTTTGTATTATACATACCTTGTATGATAAAACAATAGTCAATGTCCATTTTGTTTTATAACTCCACATACTTGAAAGAAACCCTTATCTTGTCTTGAAGTGTATGTGAATGGATTGACAGTAAAAAGTGTCAAGATTGATTCTAATTCCTATCAAATTGTTTTAGATGTTTTGTTACTTTGAATCAAAATCTCAATTTGACTAACTTTGATAGATTTTATTTTTTTTTACAAGGTTTCATCAAACATATAAAAACATACAAACATTAATTGATTCACTTCAAAATCAATTAACTATATAAATTTTACAAAACCAAGTTAATTTAACGTTGCATTTGTCGAGTTTTCTAAACTTTACTAATTAATTTGATAGGAAATATTCATTGCTAAATTGCTAATATTTCAATACTATTGGGTAACAAAATACAATCACCAGAAACTAGTGTGTTGGCACATAAGGAATTAAGAAACAATCAACTAAACGAATGAATTGATTATCAACGAAATTGGTTAGTAAGTAAATTGGTTAGTAACAAAGTGACGTCGTGGTTAGTAAACTAGACGAATTAAGTTATGCACTTTATGAAGAGCATTGGTTAGTAACTAAGTTGTTAATATAACCACACGAATACAGTACTCTGGTTAATCAAACACTAACCACAAAATTGAACAACGTTGGTTAGATTCCGTTACCTACAAATTCGAAAAGCATAAAACCAAAAAACCCCAATCCAAGAATCTTTTTATCAGTTACATACAATATTTGAAGCACAAAAACTAACCTTTTCCGGATTACGAAGTGGTTAGAGACGACAGTTGTGTGTTCGAACTCGTTTCGATTCCTGATTGCGTTGTCGAAGTCGTTTTTCAGCGTTCTGGGTGTACAATGGAAAACAAAAACGCAACTGAAATAGAGAAGCCTGCCTTTTTCAGAAATCCAACCTGCCAACGCAACTGAAACGGCGTTTTCTGTGTTTAGAAACCTGCGATTTCTGGGTTTAGAAACCTGCGATTTTTTCTCGAGTAGAGAAGGCAGCGTTGTAGAGAAGGCAACGTTTCTGAGTTAGATGGAATGCGTTTTTGCGTTTTTGCGGTGGAATGGGGTTTCTCTCTCTCTTCAGTTTTAATTGCTAATAATTATTAAGGCCTATAATTATGGAATGAAAATAGGGAATTAGCTGATTTGTTTTTTCCCCTTATTATTATGATGTATCTTACATTTTTGCCCTTTAGTAATAGTTACTAAACATAATGTTTAGTAACATAAACTAGACTCTCAACACTACTATTATTAAAAAAAACTCTACTTTTATTATCCGCTCCACTTTTCCTTTTCTCAATACAAATAAGTTTTGGTTTTCCAACTTTTATTTTTTTTATATGTTAAAGAAAATTGATAAAAATCATACTTTTTTTAAGTGTACTAGGGGAAAGTAGAGCCCTCCGGACTCGTCTTTCATGTGTTGATGTATTGATGTGTTAGTGGGTGGTTATTATTATTATTAGAATTAGAAATAGAAATATGTTGTGTATCAGTGAGTAGTTATCATTACAATAAGAATATTTTGGTCAGAAAAATCTGACATCAAAATGACAGTTTTTTTTGGAATCTCATTTATTAATAATTATAGATAGACGTATTTTTTTTTTACCAAAAGTGTATAGACGTCTTTTATCCATATATAAAAACGGATGGAGCAGTGGCCAATGGCCATGGAACAAGGGGAGTCAAAGGAAATTGTCAAAAGAAAGAGAGTCAAAGGAAGGAAGGAATGGGGCATTGTTCCTATCGCCTAGATAAAGATATTATTTCTTGATAAAGAACTATCATTTCATGTCTAGATAAAGATATTTATTAAACTTTTGATTTAAAAAATAAAAAAGAACTATCATTTCATGTCTAGATAAAGATAGGTTAAATACTTGTTTTGGTTCTTTATGTTTGGGTGAAGTTTCACTTTCGTCCTTTATCTTTTTTTTGTTCCGTTTTAGTTCTTTATGTTTCATTGTGCAAGAAAGTGAGGGACCAAAACGAAACAAATTAAAAACTGAGAGGGACCAAAATTAAACCAAACAAAAAAGCAGAGGACGAAAATGAAACAAATAGTGCTAATGGTAGGGACGAAACCGAAACAAAATAAAACATAAAGGACTAAAACGGAACAAAAAAAAATAAAAGACGAAAGTGAAACTTTGTCCAAACATAAATGACCAAAACAGGTATTTAGCTATAAAGATATTATTTCTATCTGCCGTAACCAAAATTATATTGTTTTTTATCTGCAATTATAGATAATAGATTGACACATAATCTCCACGTCACAGTAAGCATTATCAGGATCAATGATTATGTAGTCAAATAGATACAGCATAACCTAACAAAGGGTCCTATAATATTTTCAGGTTGTTTAGTTGTAAGTGGATTATGCACTTTGATTTTGGCCATTGAAAAGATGGAGGGAGTTCCACTCAATTATATGAGGAAAATTTCATTTCAACAGAAATTGTAATTTTTAATTCGAGTTTAACAGGCACAGTAGAAAGATATAATTTTTTTGCCGTTTCACTCCAACAAGCTCACTCATGCATCAATTCAATTGAATTGTCATTGAAAGGTGACTCCACTGATATAAATTTAAATTTAAAAAGTAAAATAAATAAGGTCAAGATGAGCTGACACAGTGACACTTATTATTATTATTATTATTATTATTACTATTATTATTATTATACAAGTAAAGAGTAAAGTGTAGCAAAACCAATCACTCGTAATTATCTTCTTAGAAGAACGAATGTTTCAGCCTTAAGATTCGGGCACATTATTGAGTCAAAAAATAGATTTGGGGCACATTATTGATAATTAATTAATCACAAACATGCATCATCAATCCTATGGGCGCGCAAAGCACTCTCCGGCGCATATTAGTACAGCACACCCTTGTGGCCCATAGTAAAATCCGGATAACGATGTATTTCCATATACAAACAAAAAAGTATTAGTACAAATTTGGATAAGCACAGCGAATAGTATGGGAGAACGTAACCATGTACGTTGACCACTATACACTGAATCCCACACAATTATATAACCTCATCATAACCGTACACGCTCACTAAGTCTAAAGATCTAACGGTGAATAACTGAGGTATAGGACACTAGTTTAGAATGTGTTAGTAGACATTTAGATAGATCCTATTTTTCAGTTATTATAATGGGAATGTGTTGGGAGAAGAGAAGAGAAGAGAAGAGAAGAGAGATCAATCAATCAATAATCTTATAAGCTTGTAGTTACACAGAAAGAAAGAGAGAGAAAGTGAATAATAATAATGGCAATGGCGCAAATGTTGAGAGAGTGTCCACAAAGCCCAGAAGCGAAGCTAGGAATGCGAGTGGAAGATCTTTGGGACGTTCAAGAGGCACAATTAAGTCCTACTGAGAAGCTTAACGCTTGTTTTGAAAGTATCCCTGTTTCTGCTTTTCCTTTGGCTCCTTCAAATCAAGGTAGTATATATGATGGAAATTAATGTTATTTACTTTTTATATTTGTGTCTGTTATTGTTATGTTATGCTCTTTATTTTTCTGTCTTGATTTTGGTTTTGTTCTAAAAAAAAGTATGATTTTGTGTTTAGAAATTGAAATCAAATCAGATGCTACTTTAGCTGAGGCTGTGAAAATATTGGCACGTCAAAATATTCTTAGCGCACCTGTGGTGGATGTTGACGCACCAGAAGATGCTAGTTGGATTGATAGATACATCGGAATAGTTGAATTTGCTGGAATTGTTGTATGGATTTTGCATCAGGTTAGACATATGTCACAATTCACATATCAATTCAATTAATTGGATAATGATCCCATCCACCTCTTTGAGAATTGAGGAAATGACAAACTAATCTAAAATTTACAATCATTTTTTTGTAATTTCTATACTTCGAGATTTTGTTCCTCAATTTTATCAAATCTGCAACTTTAGTCTCCCGTCATCCAATTTTTGACAAAAATACTAATGTGACAAAAATTGTAGATTTGATAAAATAGAGACACCAAAACTACGGTTAAGCCTTTAATTTATTCAAAACATGTCTACTTTAATTATAAGAAAATTTTACGGTTTTAAGTTCACTGAATAACTGATGTATGTGACCTATAATATAGGCCAGATCCATCAATTTTTCAATGAACCTAAAACTGCAAAATTTTGTAGTAATAAGGACGGGAGTAGTATGTTTAAATGAATGTAACATGGTGTGTGATCAGTGGTAATGCATTTTTTTTTCTTGGTAGAAGGATGGCTTCATTGGTACTATGCATGAAAGTGTTTTCAATACAATCATGGACTATTTGAAAGGGAGAAGTAATTAAAAAAAATGATATAATACCTGTTTATTGAAGTAAATTTCTTGGATGCTTAATTTTAACACTGAGCCAATGTGACAATGTTTTTGACAGTCTGAACCTGCATCTCCTAGAAGTCCATCTACTCCAACTAGTGCAAGTACTATTGCAGCTGCAGCTAATGGAATTACTTTTGCTCTAGAACTTGAAGCCTTAGGCCTTGGATCTGCTGCAACAACTTCAGGAGACTTTTTTGAGGATCTCACTTCTTCTGAACTTTATAAGAATACCAAGGTTGTATACCTGCCTTAGAACTTTGAAGTGATTCTTCTTCCAGTAAATTACCTAGCTAACTTTATAGCAAACAGGTTCGCGATATTTCAGGGACGTTCCGTTGGGCACCATTTCTTGCTTTGGAGAGATCAAACTCATTTCTAACCATGCTGTTACTGCTTTCTAAGTACAAGATGAAGAGTGTTCCTGTGGTAGATTTAGGTGCTGGTAGAATTGATAACATTATTACTCAATCCGCAGTGATTCATATGTTGGCAGAATGTGCTGGCCTTCAGTGGTTTGAAAGTTGGGGAACCAAGGAACTATCTGAAGTTGGTCTTCCCCTTGTGACATCAAAACAGATCATCAAGGTGTGTACCTATCTTAACTTGGGGTTCTGCATCAAATGATTGGAACTGGTATTTATTACTCTTTCTGGTCTCATATATAAGAGAAAAATGCAGTTTTAGATTTATTGAATAATTGATAAAACTGTATTGCCTCTTATAAAGTGGACCAGAGGTAGTATAATGTAAGCTCTCATTGCATTGAACCGCATCGAGTGTAAATTAAGAGAAATGTTAGATGGTAAGAAAAGAAAAGTAAGAATAACAAAGCATGACACTTGGTGTGTAGTGTTAGTTGGTGCCTACAATTTAGCTTTCAGTGTATTTCGTGCATTTCTTACAAAAACTATTCTTACTACAAAGCAGTGCTTATTTCTGTAATTCTAGTGCGTATGGAGAAAAACAATATATGGAAGATCCGCTGAATTTAGACAAGTTATTATATTCTCCCTTTCCAGCAAGCTTATCTATCTTGATGAACTTACACAATGGATTATTTCCTTCTTTTTCAGGTTTATGAGGATGAACCAGTCCTTCAAGCATTTAAAGTGATGAGGAAAAAGAGGATTGGAGGAGTACCTGTAATCAAAAGAGGTGGCAGCACCGCGGTTGGTAATATAAGCTTGCGAGATGTTCAGTTCTTGTTAACTGCCCCAGAAATCTATCATGATTATAGGTATTTCACAACATTCAATCTGCATTGCCTTTTTTCTTTAGTTGTTCAATCTGTTACATTACTTTTCACTCATTGAATGTTCACACTTTAACAGAGCTATTACAGTAAAGGACTTCTTGACTGCCGTTAGAAGCTACTTAGAGAAGAATGAAACGACATTCCCAGTGTCAAGTGAATTTATCACATGCAAAATGGACACTACAGTCAAAGAATTGATTCAATTGCTTGACAAAGAGAAGATTCACCGGGTCTATGTCGTAGACAACGACGGAAATCTTCAAGGACTAATCACATTAAGAGATATCATTTCAAGGCTAGTACATGAGCCTCGTGGCTATTTTGGTGATTTCTTTGATGGTGTTCTCCCATTACCTGCAAATAGTAGGGTGTAACAGGCTAGGCATCCAGGAAGAATAACCTGCTTTTGCAGCTCTTTTTTTTTTTTAATAATTTTGAAGTAAAGAGGAAAAGTGAAAAGTATTAATAGATCTGTGTGCTTCTGTTCAGGGTTGAAGAAGTGTAACAAGGTCTTTGTAATGTGTAGGCAGTTTGCAAGTGGGACTTTTTGTATTGTAAATTCTGGTGTACACATATGTTCTGTCAAATTTTGATTTGTTTTCATTTTCTCCCACTAGTGTTTCCTATTTGATGGTTTAAAATAGTACCTAACGCATCAGATATATCGCAGATTGTGATCGGCTACAGTCAGCTGCGGATTGTGATCAGCTACAGTCAATTGTGTCACTCTTCATCACTTTTTTTATTTGTTTGAAAAAATTAAGGGTCGAGATTTGAATTTAGAAGATCCAAAGGTATGCACATATAGTGACTGCAGTCGATTAATTGACTGTAGTGAATTGTGATCCATATATCGTTTCATTCTCAATGATAAAGGCTAGGAAAAAGACAATACGTACCCTATCACACACCAGTCACGGCGAAACAGACCCATTCTTCTCGGGGTCGGTTTGGAAAGTATTTCGCGTATGCATTTGGTTCTTGTGTTTTGCACTTGTCAGTTTGACGCAGGAAGCTGACAAATGAGAAGGTTGAGAGGTATGAAAACAGAGGGAAACGAGGACCATGCAACCAGTTACCTCGAATGACCATGCAACAAATTGACAAAGAAAAAAGACCATGCAACGATGACACGGAAACCATGAAAAACTAATAGACGTACACGTACCGTTCGTTAACGTTTCCTAGGGACAGACAAATTATGATACAACTTGTGCTGCTATTTGTGACCAAGAGAAATGCTAGCAATTGAATTGACTATTTTGAGAAAATCAATAGCGAAAACTGCATTGAAGAGTCTTCCAAAGTGTGTATCGTCAGCATTTCTGTTATAACAGCTGGGTAGGATTAAGTCAACTATATAAGCTATCATGCCACCTCACTATGTGAAGTGTCTTCCTTTCAAACCATTAATGCAACATAGCAGAAACAAGACTGACTATTTCCTTTACTACTAGAAACCGTGATATTTCAATTGGACAGTTACATATCAAATAATTGAAGCACCTTAACCATTCATCTTGATTTATTTCCTCACACAGGAAGAAGAAAATCAAACATATCAACCTACTTCAGATGTATTGAGCATGCAACAATCCGTAGAAAGTAAAACTGCAGGCAACCATGACATTGACAAGAAATTCAATAATTAAACTCCACAAATTCACTAAACACATGAGCGAAATCAACTTGGTGGTAAGCCTGTTCCTCCAACACAACTGCCATGTGAACAATAATCGAGTTTCAGCAGGTGTCAGATGCAATATCATGAAGTCTCAACACAGCCATATGACTGACTATGAGTTTAGGGTTCAGTTCAGTTCATTAATTGTCTTTCTGAAAGCACACAACTGCAGAAAAAGGTAATTGTCTTTCTAAAAGCACACAACTGCAGAAAAAGGTAGACAAATGTGGCATCTAACAGTGCTGGTGCTGATAGTGAAGACTGCAAGATCAAAACGTATAAACAGAACATTTTTGCAGCAATGCACCCTAACTAATGCATAACTTCCAACAACCAATATGACTAACTCGGTTCTCGCATCATAATATCAGACAAATTCAGACAATATCATCATAACTGTTGATCTATTTCATTAATTCTTCTTGGAATATCAACAACATTTTGACAATCATCTAAAGCCTTTTCATGGGCAATCTTTGAATCTTGAGAAGATCCAGTTTATGTCCCTAAGCCCTATTTCATCACTTTGATTGTTATAGGCTAAAGATAAAATATGCCCAAATAATATGGTATCTATCAGGTAAGAAAATCACTGTCCTTTCAATATGCAGATATGTAATTACACAATATCAGAATTTAAGGCAGCTATGAGAGTACTATTTCATTAAGTATAGTGATTAATGACATAGATAAGCTGTGCGAGACGCTAACTTATGAATATGTACAAAAGATATTACAGTATTCGCAGGATAAAAAAAAATCTTTTTTTGGTCGTTTAGGAAGGGGCTTGATTCACAAATCCCATTCTAACAATAAGACCTGTAAAATTAACACCTATCCAAGTAGAAGATACAAAAGACATAGGAAAACTTGTTCAACTAACCCTTGTAAAATGAGTTCACCTATCAAAAGCATCTTATCTTATAATATACTATGTACTCTTTCTCCTTATGTGATGCAATACAGCAGGGCACCCTTCAAATAAATGTAATAAATAGTTCTCTAGATCCTCTGGTGTATACTTAATGTATTTCCCAGCATGTCTTCCCTCTAGCTGGCCGCTAAACCTCCCCATAAACGAGCGGTATGCAGGAATCACCTTCTCTGATATATTTATCCGCATCTCTTCCCGAAGCTGATCATCTGGTACCTTCCAAGCTGTCTGAACCCTGTATATTTCTTCAAAACAAGCGTTGAAATTCTTAAACCTCTCCTTCAAAGCCGCCCTCGATGCATTGTTAGAGCTCCCTCCAATCCCTTCATCCTTCAAACAAAACAACGCCTTGCTCCAACAGGCTCTGAGGTATCCCGTAGCATACTGCCGTACCTGACCACGGCGTTTACGAATCCAATCATCTCCCAAGACACCCCTAAGTTCAGAGTCCTTAACTTTCCGCACTAAGTAATACAGATTGTTCATCAAAAACACCTGCTGCAATGCATTGTCTTCATAAAGTTTCGATTTTTCCTCAAGATTACACTCAAGTTCAGACATTAACAACAGTATTTGACGTCCTAAGGGTGACAATGCTTCTAACTGAGAACTATCACCACCCAAATCATTTTGAAAGTGATAAAGATCCTCTTCACTGATCTCCAAAAGTGAATCCATAGGATCACCATAATCCACAAGCAACTTTAGGTAATTCATCACATAACGAGGCAAAGGATGAACATCACCAGTGATAACAGGCTTTTTAGAAGTCTCATTCCTAATGCAATTCTGAAATTCAGTAAATGTCCCTTTTGCAGCCTCACCAAGTCCAGTGAGCACTCCCTTAGCCTCAGTAATCACAAACTCATCAGAAACCATATCCTGCAATTCAGATAAAGCATCCCTCAAAGCCTCATACATATCCAATATCCTAAACAACTTCTCAGGCGATCTCTTACAAATAGCAATAGCCTCACCAAAATTCAACAACTGCATAACACAACCTTTAGCTGTTTCATTGAAACATATCTCTTTCAACTCATCTAAATTACCAAAAAGGTTATCACATAGCCTCTTCTCACCACTCAACAGAACCCCAACAACAACCTTAACTGCTTGCACCCAATTCTTCATCTTCTCATCCAAACTCTTCCACTCAACTTTCTGAACCTCTTCAATACTTTTTTTCTCAACGCCAAGAATAGTCAAACACTCAACCAAAGCATCACGACGGACACTGCTATAAACCTGAAGGCACTCCTTTTCATAACCTGACCTAATCATCCGATCGATTATGTCTCTGAGATTCAGAGTCGCTTCTGGACGCACCAAATCGATGAACAGATCGTCACCAAGACTCACACCGCGCGAGTGAAAACGGTTAGAATCACGATCGCTGAAGCTATCCGAATTATCATCAATCGCGGCCTCATGAGAACTGAAAGAGAGGGAACTTCGCCGGTTGGAACTGTAGCGACCCACAGCATCCGGCGGGACGGTATTACAAATCAGCACATGGCGCAGCTCATCCTCAAGCCTTGACATCGCAAGCTGGATCGCGTTCTCAGCACGGTCCAAGATATTCTGACCGGTTCTCCCAGTGGAAGACGACGGAGGCGAGATCGAAAAGTGTTCCATCCACTGGATAATCTCATCAACGGCGGATAAATACTCAACGGGATCATTAGGAGGATCGAAAAGCGAAGTGGATTGACGAGAAGGCTCACTGAAGATAGAAGCGTCAACGAGGATGACTTTCTCAGCGGCATCAAAGCGGTCACGGTCTTCATCATCAGATGACTTAGAATCCTCGCCGCTGATAAGGTCAGTAATACCGGAGAGACGGTTATCAAAGTTGGAGAAGATCAAGAGCATATCGTCACGATCCTCTTTCGGAGCTTTTAGACTTTTCAAGATCTGTTGAGCCGTCGCGAGTACTCGGTCGTCTCCGCCAGCGCCGCCGCCAAGACTGGTGGTGGTGGTGGTGGCCATGGTTTCCTCAACCGAAACGGTTAGGGTTTTTTGTTTACGAAGTTTTTTGTAGGGTTGGTAACTTGGAAGTGAGAAAGCAAAGAGGGTGAAGTGAAAGGGTATTATTATGAAGGAGTAAAGAGAAGGGAAGAAAAGGAATAGAGGATGGTCCGAATGGAAGTTATGCTGGTAACCATTATTCTCTCGGATATGTCAGTCTTTGTTGTAATTTTTTTATTTTTTGTTTGAAGGAGAATGGGATTATAGTATTGTACTTGTACTAATGTTGAGGATTGTTTGGGAATTGAGGTGATAGAAAATCGGGGAAGTAAATGACCCTCTTGGCCGGCCGGCTACCTTGTTTGGAAATAGAATTGGATACGTACAAAATTTGGGTTTTGGTTTTTCATGGCTCATTCACACCTTACTTTTTTTTTTTGATGGAGAAAGGGGCCCTAAGGCCCAGAAAAACACAAAAGACTAGTTGAGCCAAGCTCCAACAAGCCCAGCTCTATCCAGAGCAAGCAAATGGACTAAAAAGTTCGGAGTATAATTAAAAATTACAGACATGCCACTAATTGAATGGCTGAAATTTGCGAGTTTATCAGCTACAGAGTTAATGCACCTATCTATCTTCCTCCAATCCACAATCAATTCACCATCGCCAATTGCAAGGATCTCACCAACCAACCGCCGCAAGTGATCATCAATCGGAGCTTCACCTATAATCTGGAGGAGAGCTTCAACAGAGTCGGTCTCCATCAAAATCTGCTTGAAACCTCTGTTACACGCTATCTGAAGCCCAATCCGAATTCCCTGCAACTCTAACTCCAAAACCGTACAATCCTCAAAACGATGAGAGTAAGCAAATCTGAGCTCACCCCGATCATCACGCAAGACGCCACCACAACCCGCCGATCTACCGTTATCACGAACCGAACCATCGCAATTCAACTTCCAGCAATTACGCGGAGGAGCAGTCCAATTACTCTCCGTAGCTTCGACAAAAGCTCTGATATGGGGCAGAAGAGAAGAATTCCTGAACATGCAGTTCAAAATCCCTTCAACTTGATGCCTGATTTTGATAATTGAAGCTTCGGTTGTTGTAGTTTTCTGGGCAAAAATTTTTTCATTACGATTTTGCCAAATCAAATCCAGAGTTACAGCGAAAAGAATGCTCCAGTGATGTTCACTCTGATTGTCGTCGTTGCCACTCAAGTTACTCTGCAACCAGGAATTCCAGTCATCATTACTGAAGAATTGGTTTTGGTTACATATTCTGAAGCTGTTCCAAATGTTTCTGCTAGAAGTACAATCTCTGAACCTGTGAAAGAGGGTCTCATCTTCAATGTTGCAGACCGTACACACAGCATCAGTCGTCATGGTTCTTCTTCTTCTTTCCACATTTGTTAGAACAGCACTATGAGCCAGCTTCCAAAGAAAGGTACGAATCCTCTCATTTCCTTTCCATTTCCACACATATTTGAAATTAATTTGAGGAATGGCAGAAGGTCTAGTAGTCTGAATTAGGTAAGCAGACTTGGTGGTGAAACTCCCATCCGGAGTAGCACCCCACTTGAAATCATCATCACTATTTAGAATTGAAGGGGGGGAATAATTAGAGATTTTGTTAATAATCTCCTCAAGAAGAATGTTCACAAACAAACCCCAGTTCCAATCTCCATTATAGGTAGTGAAATGAGCTATGGCCAATTTAGCATCATCCTCATTTATAGGAATAGTGCTGTAATTTCCCAGTTTGTCACAACCAGGGAGCCAATTGTCTTGCCAGAATCTAGTATCTTCACCATTACCCACGTTCCAACCAAGATTATTTTTGAACATCTCCCAATTATTCGCCAACCCGTTCCAAAAATTTGAGCCTTTCCTCGTTGCATCAATCTTAGGAAAGCTCCTCCAGCCACATTTATACTTGCTCCGGATTATAGAAGCCCATAATGACTCAGGTTGAGAGCAGAAGTTCCAAATACCTTTCATAACAAAAGCAGTATTAGCTTCTCTTGTAGATCTCAAACCTAAGCCCCCATCAACCTTAGGTTTGCATAATTTGTCCCAACTGAGGAGGTGAACCGTTCTATGATTCTCATCATCACCCCAAACAAAGTTCCTGCAAATCTTGTCTATTTCATCACAAGTACCTCTAGGCAGCACAGTTGTTTGCATAATGTAGGTGGGCATGGCTTGAACCACAGATTTCGCCAAAGTAACTCTTCCAGCAAAGGACAAAGTCCTTGCTTTCCAAGTACTCAACCTTTGCTTAACCTTGTCAATGACATAATTGAAAGTATTGAGACCTACCCTATTGTGGAAGATAGGAACTCCCAAGTACTTGCCAAGGTCCTCAGTTGAATTGAATCCCATAGTGTCACAAATATCCTTTTTAAGCAGCCTAGGAACATTTTTTGAAAAGTACACCCGAGTCTTCTCATGACTGACTCTCTGGCCAGAGCTCTGGCAAAAGAGCTCAAGAGTTTGCTGAATCATCTGAGCTTGGTCAACATTAGCTTCAGCAAAGAAGATCAAATCATCAGCAAAGGCCAAATGGGAGATTTTAGGACCCCCCCTAGTAATCTGAATAGGGCTCCAGCAACCCTCACCCACATTCTTCTCAATTGTCTGGAAAAGTCTCTCAATGCACAAGACAAACAGATAGGGGGATATGGGATCACCTTGTCTCACTCCCCTAGAAGGGGAGAATTCCTCTAAGGCTTCTCCATTCCAAAGAACTTGCATGGTTGGAGTGGAGATACAATGCCAAATGAGAGAAATGATGTTATCAGGAAGACCAATGTCAATCAAGGTATCTTTTATGAAATCCCAGCTGAGTCTATCATAGGCTTTTTCTAGGTCAATTTTGATGGCCATCCACCCCTTCTTTCCACCTTTGCTCCTCATAGAATGGAAAATCTCCTGAGCAATTATGATATTATCATGACTATGTCTCCTAGGAATAAAGGAACATTGAGCAGGGCCAATTAGATGCTGAAGACTGTCTCTCAGCCTATTAGAAATCAATTTGGTAATAGTCTTGTAAGCAACATTACAGAGACCAATGGGGCGAAATTGTTTCATATTAGTCACAGACTCGGTCTTAGGAATAAGAGCCAAAAAGGTAGCATTTAACTCCTTTATCTTCCAAGGGTTCTCCCACATATCTTTAACCATAGAGCAGAAAGAGGGACCAATAGTGCTCCATTGACTATGATAAAACACAGCTTGGTAACCATCTGGCCCAGGGGCTTTGTAAGCACCAATATTCCTCACTGTATTACTTATTTCTTCATTTGACAACCTCCTATTCATATCTCTTAACAAATCCTCATTCAGACTAGGAAAGAGACCAGAATGGCAATAAGGAATGACAGGTTCAGAGACTGAGAATAAAATTTTGAAATAGTTAGTAGCCAAAACTTCAAGATTCCCAGGATCATCAATCCAGGCTCCTTCATCATTTTGAAGGGTAGTGATATGATTTCTCCTTCTTCTTATAGTAGCCACTCCATGGAAATATTTAGTATTTCTATCCCCAAATTCTATCCATCTAGCTCTAGACTTTTGAAACCAAAGGATTTCCTCTTTTGCTAGAATATCCTCATAAGCTTTCCAAGTAGATTTTTGGAGATTAAGGAGATGGTCATTCTAGCCTCTGCTAAGTTTTCTATCAATATCTCTCAGTTGATTAAACAACTTTTTCTTTTGGTGGAATATGTTCCCAAAAGTGTCTTTGTTCCAGTCTTTCAACACCCCTTGGAGCTCCTTAAGCTGTCTAGGAAAATTGTCCATAGGTCCTCTCCAATTGTCAACAACCAATTGGCTGAAGGTGGGATGAGTGAGCCAAATAGCCTCAAAGCGAAAGGGTCTTCTCCCTCTATTGCCATATCTTCTTTGCTCAAAATTAATGAGTAAGGGAGAGTGGTCAGATTTTAATTTAGGAAGATGAGTTACCTCAGATTGTTCAAATCTTAAGTGCCAATCAAGATTGCAAATAGCACGATCCAATCTCTTCCTAGTATTTCCCCTAGACCAAGTGAACAAGTCTCCATTATAACCCAGATCAAACAGATTGCAGCTATCCAGAGTTGCATGAAAACCAGCTTCAATAGGTTGATCACGAACCAAAGCAGGACCAGCTCTCTCATAATCGTGAAGAACAGCATTAAAATCGCCTAAAAGAAGCCAAGCTCCTTCAATATCAGAATGCACATCTTGGATCTCATCCCACAAAGCTTGCCTAGGGGTATAATGAGGACTACCATAAATAATAGACAAAAACCAAGGTTGTTTGTTAGGAAGGGAAACCTTAACATGAACCATCTGAGAAGTATCCCTGAGAATTTGGATATTCCAATTATTACTATCCCAAAGCAACCAGATGCCACCTGATTGACCTCTGGCATCAACAATAAACTGATGATCAAATCCCATTCTACTAGCAATCTTCTTAGCTTGATTACCACTAGAGTGAGTCTCCAATAAAGCAATAAATGAAGCTGAAAATTCCCTCTTCATATCTTTCACTAGACCAACAAAGCCCTTTAATGCCGTACCACGACAATTCCAACAAATAAGATTCATAAAGGTAGGTTGTGTTTAGGAGGGATCCCACCCTCAACATCAACCATAGGAGCCACCACTCCATTATCAATCTGTTTTTCAGCCCCATTGGAAGGGGTATTGGTATTAGTGTTAGGCTTGATAATTATCTTAGTAGATACACTCCCTGTCACCTCATGATTCTGAATAATCTCATTTGGACCTTGATCAGAATTGCCAATATGACCCAAAGCAGTCCTTATGGGTTCCATATTCTTGAATTTATTCAATAGGTTTTCACCATGAGTCTTATACATCACCTTCATGTAAGCCAAAACAGCTTGTTCCTCAGCTTCCTTGCTATTATTGGTCACAGGATCATTACTGGATGAAGGAACATTTTCCTTCCTAGTGTTCTTGTATTTAAACCCTTTCTTAGGCAAAGCATTAACTATAGGTGTATCACCTAAAATCATGCCTTTATCTTTCTTTAGCCCACTTTTAGTTGATTTAGCTACCTTTTTTCCCTTCACAGCTAATTGGGGGTTTTTTCCACCCAAAGGGTTTTTGACTCTAGGTTTGATTGTATTCTTGACTAGAGAACCCGTGACTTCAACATGTTGAGTAGTATGTTGTTGAACAACTTCAGTAGGCAGCTTTTCACTAGTTGCTTCCATAGCAACCACCATTGACTCAGTTTGAGCCATGATATTCCTTCCAACTGAATTAACCACAGGACTAGCTCCTTCATTTCCTTTCTTACCCTGCTTCCCATAGGAATTCTTTCTCTTTTTTGTTACGTATTTTGGAATGTTCCAAGGTCCCATAGCACTATCTTCCTGATCATTGTTATTTTGTTCCTTTTCCAATATGGTCATATCTCTATGCTGATCTTGCATGACTACTTCAGCTGGAATAGGTTTCTCCTGAAGTTCAGTAACAGTATGAGGACATATAGTAGACTCTACTTCAAGCATTTCTCTACAGCTGTCTTTCTTATGACCGTATTTTCCACATCTAAAGCAGATTGAATGCAGGCCTTCGTACTCTAAAGGAAACTTCATCTCTCTAATATAAATGTGAGAAGACAATTGCTTATCAAGGTCAAGCTCAACACAAATTCTAGCAAACTTCCCCCTAGAGTGCAAGGAAGTAAGTTTGTCAATTTTTAACATGTTACCTAGAGAGGAATCGATTCTGGTGAGGAATGTAGCATTACATAGCTCCAAAGGAAGTTCTGGAATGCGAATCCACACAGCAACTTTCTGAGATAGAGTAGCAGCACGAGTAAAAAGAGGCCTCCATCTTTGAACTATTAAGTAATGGTCTGCTATTTTCCAAGGACCATCAAACAAGGCGTGGCGATAATCTTCAATGTCAGAGAGATGAACCAAATAGAAATCTTTAGGTAGGTCAGAAATGGTCATGGTTCCATGTTGAACCCAGTCTCTTCTCAGCTTGTTTTCCAGCATTTTGAAGTTCACTTTTTTTCCTAGAACTTTGACTATCAAAGTATTTTTCCATGGTTTGGACCAATCAACAAGTTCCTTATCAGTAATAGCTATAGCAGGGTTAAGAGAAGGGGGTATAGTATTGCATTTATCCATCTCTTCTTGGTCTGAATACCATCTGTTTTCTGGTAAATCCCCACTTAGAAGATCACCCCAACAAGAGTCGCTAATTCCTTCACCTTCTCCTATGATTTTCATGAGGGCTTCTTTGAAAGATGGAGCATTAGTTATTGATTCTTCATTTTGTTCATGTGTTTTCGATTTAGTAGTTCCTGGGATAATCACTGGATCTTGAATCTTTATGTTGTTGTTGTTCTTTTGCAGAGTTTCGTTGGTTGCGGCTGAGGAGGGAGCCTCCGTAGCCGTTGGAGCTTTCTTGGATGACGTCATGCCCTAGCACAGAGCATTTGCAATTAAAATATGTGGTTCACACCTTACTAATCGGTAATCAACCGGGGGAAATATATTGAAAGATTTTTGGCAAAATATCTCCTTAAGACTTATTCGTTACAAATAAATAAGTTAAGGGACTCTGAGAGATATTTTGTCAAGATTTTTCCTCACATTAAGGGTCTGGTTTTGAATTAAATAAATGGTGTAGTGGATTATGAATTTAAAAATTTTCTGTCATACGTCCCTCACGAGGATGAGGATATCAATTTTTGAATTCGAACTCGAGTGTGAATTATGATAGTGTGTATAGTGTTTATTTCTCCTTTCATCTAATATTAAATAAAGTATTGTAATATTCAATTATGATCGTGAAGATTTTTTTTTAAAAGAATAGCAAAATATAGTAATATTTGATTTTTTAGGTATAAACCGGGTATTCTCTGCACGCAACTGCATAGACTAACCTTGAGCCGCTCGAGCTGAGGACACTGCTGCATGCCTAAGACTGGATTCAAACCTAGAACCTTGGTTAAGCTGGAAGAGACCTCTACCGTCTCTTCTAAGTGCTCTTGGGTTAGTAATATTTGATTAAAGATTGAATTGAGAACTTTTTAGTTATATTTAGGAATGTTAACTCCGACAAAACCTTTTTATACACAAAAACACTTAGATGAGATGGTTTGAGTCTCAGTTTATACAAAAAAATACAAAACCTTTTTATGTAAAAATATATATTTTTTAAAATCTTAATCCAATACACTCCTAAATACTATTTTTTATTGTTACAAGTTAATAATATGTTGTATGTAGACACGTGATCGAGTTTGTCGGACCGGCCTCTTGGAATTAGTTTAGGTTGAATTGAGCATGAAACTTATTTTTTTCAATGCTTCTCAATTCGGTCCAACCCATTGAAACTAAGATCGAATGGGACGACTATTAGATCCAAAGAGAACGCGTATTCCAGAGAGTTTGTTGTCTTCTTGAAGCAACATTTAATAAATGAATTAGAGGTGAGTGTCTGTCTATATGGAACCAGCCACCAACGCTTCTAATGGGATGACGAGAATGTCAATGACACTTCAAACAAGACGATGAGTGAGGGAGAGCAAGGAATGGTTTAAGACCGGTTATAACTAACTTTAATATGGTCTCAAATTTTGGTCAAGTCTTTAAACCCATGGTGGGAATTTTTGTCTTTCATAGGTCATTCACATGGTAGAAATATCTTTAAAGATTTTCTTGACATTAAAGATTTGAATTTTCATAAATAGGTGTATTGGATTATGATTTTAAAAATTTTAAGATACTATTTTCTACTTGAGATATGATGGTATTCAATTAAGATTTTCAAATAATATAAAAAGTCTTCTCATATTCAATTACTTAAAAAAGTATTCTATTATCCAAACATATACAAATTTCATAGGAGAGATGAGGGTGCGAAGTAAAGCTGAAAAAACAGGCTACCCATCCTGTATCAAATTGTGAGCTTTTATTGAATTAAAAGACTTAGGTATATTTCAGACTTGAAGCCCAACCCCATACAAGACGGATCTTTTTTCGAGTTAGGTCTCCTTATACAAAACACTTATTTTTAAATTTGATAGTATAAAAAAGCCTATGTTATAAGTTTGTAACCTAGGATTGCAACAATAATAGAAGACTTGCAAATTAATAAGTGATGTAACATGAGGTGAAGTCTAAGGGATAGTTTATGACACTACAGGGTATTGTTAGAGCATTATGTTTTCAATTAAAGCAAGTATATAAAATCGCGCCTCTGTAAAGAAAAGGGTGCAAGTAACACAATACAAGATAATACTAAAAACTATTTTAAAAAAAAAAAAAATACTAAAAACAAATTTGAACATGTTTGAAATCTCTTTTCAAAAGCAGTTTTTAGTTTTCTAAAAGTTTTAGTGAACAAATTTGTTCTTTGATAAATTTTAAAAACCAGAAAACCGTTTTAATTTTATTTTATGTGGGCCATTCAAAACCCAACTAGACTAGCCTGATATGGGTAATGGGTATTAGCTTCAAGCTAAAAAAGTGTTGGATTGCAATTTAGGTTTAGAATTTGCTGCCCAAACCCAGGGACAACTCAAAATTGTTTTGTTATAACTCTTTTTTTTGTATATTTTTTCAAACGAGGAAACATTATGCATTTTTCTTATATATACGTTTTTTTGTATTTCCAACCACACGTCGGTTTGTAAAAAATAAATACTAGATTCCAACGGTTTGGAAATCTTAGAAGAAACTAACAATTCAAGTGCAGAACCAACCAGAGTTTATGTTTTGAAATTTCAAATGCAGAACCAAAATTATTTATTTGACCACCCAACCCAATTTATTCTATATGGCGATTGGAGAGGTTGATTGAGTCAAACGGAACATGCATGCATGCACTATTTGGAGTTAACTTTATTATATAGAGTTGACCTTTAATTGATTGAATGCTTCCTTGATTTATTTTAATTTTCCATCAACGAATCAGCTTTCTGGTCAAGGGCTCGAGAATATATATTTTTAATCAGTAAATGTTTCACGTTAGCTAGGAGGTGGTGACAGTAATTTGTATGCACGTTCAGTGGTGACTTCAAGC
Source organism: Astragalus glycyphyllos (assembly GCA_963573325.1). Taxonomy (NCBI): domain Eukaryota; kingdom Viridiplantae; phylum Streptophyta; class Magnoliopsida; order Fabales; family Fabaceae; genus Astragalus; species Astragalus glycyphyllos. The sequence continues at coordinate 54,818,986 of OY754308.1, read as the reverse complement.
ACGTATACGAAGGACGATTGTTTAGGGACTCGTTCTTTGAAGGACACTAGTATTTTTCTTAGCAGTATATCTAGATATCTAGATATTAAAATAAATATATTAATTATAAAAAGATAAATAAATTAAAATGTTTAAAATAATGAGTTTCACTAAGAATAATGTTTGTAATACAACTTGGAATGAAATAATGAACTTAAGTGCAAGCATAAAACCTTGACGCCCTTGCTAGAGAATGAACAACAAGATTAACTTGCCTTTTAATATAGCTAACCTTAAAAGCTTTCATGTGAAGATAAAATGGAATTACAATGTAGTAAAATAGTGCCTACATCTGTATTAAGCTAGGTTTTGTTGTTGATGCCATTCGCTGCGGATTGGCAATCTAGCTCAACAAGAATAGACCTCAAATCCTGCTAAATCGCTACGGAAAATAGCAGCATCAACATTACATTTGAGGCTACCTACACCCGGCTTGCACCAGCGATGCTGCTGAATTAATAATATATATGCTGATCTCGCTCAGTTCTCTGCTGCTATGCTTTGTTGCGGATTTGCTCCCATTCATGCAGCTGCTCCATTGCCGTAGTAACTGAGCCCAGACCCTTTCATTCCTAGGTTTCCACATCACCCAAAACATAACAGCAAACACATTCTGATCTTGTGGTGTGAGAAGAGTAAGCAACTTGAAAAAGCACTCATTAAAGGATGGTAACTCTCTCACTGTGTCTTGCACCATATTCTAGCAACTTGTATAGTTGTATTATTCCAAATAACCATAGCAGCTGAACATTCAAAAAGTAAGTGCCACTCATCTTCAATTGCACCTTCACACATTGGACATGTATCATCGCAAGGTACATGCTTTTTCCTCAAATTAACTCGCGTAGGAAGACACGTCAAAGAAGAAGCTTGATCTTTGGTGGAATTTTTAACCTCCATATTCTCATCAAGTCACCAGGTTTCCGAAGATGATGATTGTCTATAAGACTTAAATAAGTTGTTTCTTAAAATCAAATCAATTAATAGAAGATTAACTATCTTTATTATTGTTACATATGCTAAAAGAAGTTTTCAAATTTTGAAATAGTTAAAATTTTACCTCGATCTACTATATCCCCAAATAGACTAAATAGTGTAGGTTAGATTTCTATCAATAATATTTTCAAAAAGTGAGCTACTCATGATTTTGAAACGAAAAATAGAGGGACTAAAAATTCAAAAGATTTATAGAGTATCATTTTCTTAGTTCCCCAAGGCACCCCAAATTCCAAGGACCAGGGTTGTACACAAATAATGTGGCTATTAATGTGTGACACAACTAGTATAGATAATCAAGTAAGCATGTGGCCAAAGATCATGTCTCATGTCTCATGTCTCAAAGGACATATATTGAGAGATGTCATCCCTTAAATGGCTCATACTTGGAGAGATTACTCTCTGACTTTCAACCAAGGGATACTCGATTTCACTAAAAAAATGGTTTACGCATGCATCTAATAATGTGTTGTCTATTATTTAATTGAAATGACAGTTAATCATCCATTTTTCAATTTATTTAATGAGGTGTTACCCAGTTCATACAAAAAAATTCATTTAATGAGGTAAAAACGTATTATCGGATGAATGTGTAAAATACTTTTACACCAATATTGTATAAAAATCATTCTCATACTTTATTTCAATTAAAATCAACTAAAATAAGAGTTTAGCTTCTCCAGACAATTGATGTTAAAATATACTCCTTTTACACCCAAATCTATGACACCCAAATTTTCAATATGAATGTGTGTATGTACTGGTAAGTAGTGCTTTTACCCAATGGGTATCAACATTATGTACTTGTTACAAATTGTAAGTTTTTCAGCCATAAGAAAATGTTATGGCTATATTTTTGATATAAATAGAAAATAGAAAATCAAAAGAAAATCACATTAACTATTATTATTATTATTATTATTATTATTATTATTATTATGTGTATAAAGACACAAGCAATTCAGGTTGCTAAAGTGGTAGCTTCACAACCATCATGCACACATGCCAACACATCTTTGTAAGCCCTTGAGACCGTAAAAGAATCGTAGACATTTCCATCACTACTTTTCTTGTACTCAAAGAGGAGAGATGAGTGGTTGAATGCTGTCAACTTGACAAACCCAAAATCATAGTCTCTGTAAAGACTCCACTTTGGGGTCACTTGGCTGAAATTTGACAAGTGACTTCCTGCCCCTCCGACAACAACATGAATTGTTCCATTCACAATGCCTGAATAATGAGACCTTTCTGTATTCACGCATTGGTTCTGCATATGTATTTCGATTATCAGAAAATTAGCAATACCATGGAAGTTATTTAAATTAAAACTCACAAATTAAACATTAGGAATTACAAGTTATGCAAAATGACAGAGCTCTCATCCATACAATGAAGAAAATAAATTGCAAGTTGGTTCAAGTTTAAATGAAATAATGGCACATTTGGCTATTGTCCTCACCTGATAGATGGGGCATGTCCGTTCATAGTTATGGACATGGCCATAAAATGCAATATCTACTTTGTATTTCTGCCAAAGTTTTTGCAAACTTTCCCTTCCCATGGGCTCTTCAAATGAACCCTCTAATCCATACCAAAAGTCAGAGGAATATCCAAGCACACGATGAGCAGCAAAGATCAACCACGGTTGTTTTTGTCTGTCTACTGTTGCAAGGCAATGCTCAATGAATTTGTACTGTTCAGATCCTTCTCGCCAATCATGTTCAGTGTCAGCTATGCAGAAGCGAAACATGCCATAATCTGTTGCGTACCTGGAAATTCAGAATCTTGCTTATTTTACAACATTAATATCAAATATGAAAATGTGATACTTTATTAGAATTATAAACTCAGTTTTTGTCTATAACAGAATGTCTAGTTTCATGTTACTGAGTCCAAACTCACGTCTACAGCATCAGTTTCGTCATTCTTGTATTGGACGTGGAAACTACCACATAGTAGCTTCTCCAAACTCACATCCACGTCCAAGCTGACGTCCCACCAAACATACAGCAACATAAATTATTCATGTTATAATGTTATGAATCATTTTAGAAAAAGCTCTTTCCTTTTGAGTTTAAAATTAATTCAAATTGACCACCTTCATAACAAAAAAACACAACTAAGTTTATTAAATGATAAATTTGCTTAAATCTAATGTGTGAAGCATCAATGCATCATTAGCGTAATTATTTGCAAAGTTCAAATTTAATGTATGTTTGTATTAGTTTGTTTTATTTATGTTCAAAATCGTTCATAACCAATTATTTCTGTGAGCTTTACAAAAAAATGAAAAATTATATAAAAAAGAGAGTGATTTTTCTTTTAACATTAATGTAATCCTAGCACGCAGATAATCAAACGAACATCTTTAAATTTTTCATGAAATAGAATTTACCAAAACTTTGCTCTGTTTTCAGCTGGAACATAAAACATGGTCTCAGCCAAAACTCCACACTCGCCGCCTGAATCTGAAGTGACATAAAAGGATCCTGTGTTGGGCCAATCACGCTCATGATTACCACTGCAGGATGATTGCAATCATTCTTCAATATATTAGCAACGCATGAATCTATCTAATTGACATGCCAATGGAAGAAAATATGGGCAATTTAACAAACCTGGCAATCATATATGGTACTGCTGATGCAATTGGTTCCACTTGAGCTGTGAATTGGTCCCACTGTGAGATGTATCCGTTTGCATATGATATATCTCCTATGTGGAAAACAATGTCGATATTTTTTAAATCCTTGATAAGCTGATCAGTGGTGTTAAGTGACCCAGGCTGATAGTTACTATACTCGTTTGAACCATCACGCTCAGCCTGAAACACAATGAATAGAAACAAATATTTTCCGATCAAGAATCACGCCGAAGCCCAACAATTATCCCCTAGCAAATTTATCATTTGCTGACTCAAGAGACAGGTTCGTAAGGATCCTAACTTTCCAATTCTGCGCAAGGCCATAGTGGAGAACCAGAAATCAAGTCAATGAAGTTTCTAGGCAAAATTCAGAGAAAAATGATGACAACTGTGTTAGGTAGCTCCAAATGAAATGCTTAAACTGATCAATTCCCTAGAACAAATTCCGTGTGAAAGGGAGAAACTTGATCAGCAGACAGGGGGTCGGTAAAAGAAAGAATTGTAATTTGTGACCAAATAGAGACATCTGTGATATTTACAAGAAAGCAGCTTATGACTACTTGTAATATTCCAGATTTCCAGTATATGATCTTCAAAATTATAGTGAAGAATTAATCGAGTACATTTTAAGTTTAGAATAGTCATATATATATATATATATATATTATTTTGCTTGATAAATCAGTGGAAAAGATCTTTACTTTGTCCATGAAGAATATGCCTAAAGATTGAACCTGATAGCATGCTAGGTTCTTTCTCCCAAAGATAGTTTATGACAATCTTCTTTCTCTTTATATATATATATATTGTATTTCGAAAACATTAATATTACCTTCCCCATGTCTCCAAATATGACAACACGTTGTAGTGAGTCCTGTCCGGGATAAGGCGATGACTTGAATGAATATTTCTTGCTCCAAATATATGATGAACCATTGTACAGAAGATGCCCTAATCGGTATGTATACCTGAAAAGTATATCAAAGAAAACTATAGAACAGACTCTGCCAGTTCCTCATTGCACTATAAGCAAAAATGGATCTCTAAATGCATACACTGAATTTGGCCACAGATTTTTGAGGAAGCTTGTGTGTATGAAACCAGGGTCACGCCAACCAACAGTTTGTGCAGGTGAACCTGCAGAGTGAAAGCAGAAAAAGTACCACGTTATTTAGCATTGCTACGAAAAGCCCACTCTAAATTCTATTGAAACAGATCTAATTTCAAAGTAATTAAAACATAGCGATATACATAGTTTTCAAGTTTCCAACGCAGCCAAGAACAATTAACATTCCAACATTTAATTCCAGGAGCACAACGAAGAAATAGCTTACAATGAAATGTTCTCAAATCACAAATAAACATAACAAAAACCAAAAGAGAAAACAAAAGAAACAAGATTTTTGAAGATTCAAACAGGACAAAGTTTATTGCCATGGGCTGACTCATGCCTACCGAAGCCTCAAGCCTATTTTTATAACAATTTACACTTTTCATTTTTTGTTTCATATACCCTTGTACTGCCCGTATAATAAGGTGTCACTCTAGTATAATTTTCTGGAAAAGAAATTTGTGCTCCTTGGTATATTCTGATGGCAGTGGCACATTATAGGGAACATTATAAGGGGATTTAGATTGGAGGGAATAAGTATATAAACCTCATGATTTCAATTTATTCAGTTTTAATTAATGCTAATGATGACTCTTCGCGCTCACAAAATTACAAAATGTCACGCAAAAAAAAAAGTTGATCATTCAAGTTTTCTGAAAAATACTAACTGGATTAAACTATGAATGCAATAAAAGTCCAACGTGACGCCATGCTAAGTAGATTGAACAAACCATACCACACATGCTGTTACGACCAAATGTCAATGTTCCAGCAGGAGATTGCACCAGTGTTGTTCCCTCCCTACCCCATTCAACAAATGGTGTAGCTTCATTTATGTCATATCCACTTGTCCAGGTAACTGTCATCTGCAGAAGACAAGGACAACAATCCCGAAATCACTTGCATAGTTCTAATAGTTGCAGATCAGGTCAAATTTAAACTTAGAAGATCTAATGACCTCTTTTTAGAACTGTTATCATTGGTGGGCGTCTGTTCAAAATTTATTAACTCTATAGATTGTGATAGAAACTTAGAATCAAGTAAGTAATTAATAGTGATAATTGAACGGAAATGATAATTCAATTATAGAGGAAGTCTGATGAATACAATACAACCAGAGCAAGAATGCTCCTAACCAGAGAGGTTACTCTCCTAAACACACAACTGAATACACGATAACTCCCCCATTACCCTTCCTACTCCTAATAATCATAACCTCCTAAGACACATAATAATTCTTAACCGTTCCCCAACATAATTGGCCTATAACTGCCCCCCTAGCCCATTTTCTTTCTACGTGAATATACTCTCCAAATGTTAGGCTTTTTAGTGTCTTGGCCCATGTCCACAATCTGTCCAGCATGTGAAGGTATTCTATCATTACCACCCCCTGCAGAATCAGCCTTGTCCTCAAGGCTAAGTGAAGGAAATTGGCTTCTGAGAGTTGCCTCATCCACCCAAGTAGTGTCTTCTTCAGCCCTTCCTTTCCATTTTACTAGCCATTGTTTGATCTGTTGATTTCCATCCAGAATTTCCCGTGATGCTAACAGCTTCTCAGGTTCCTCATCCTCCTCTAGTTCCACCTCCAAACCCTCCGGCAAGGATGCTTCTGCTGTATAATTTCCAGTAGCCTTCTTTAACAATGAAATGTGGAATACAGGATGCACTCTGGTACTGTCTGGCAACTTAAGTTTATAGGAGACAGCTCCTACTCTTGCAACAATAGGATAAGGGCCAAAATATCTTGGGGCTAGCTTTTGATTAATTCTTCTGGGTACAGTGTGTTGTCTATGGGGCCTCAGTTTGAGGAACACCCATTCTCCCACCTCAAATTCAACTTTTCGTCTATGTTTATCGGCATATCTCTTCATTTGCTCTTGGGCCTTTAGCAAATGGTGCTTGAGTTGTCTCAAAGCTTCATCTCTATCCACCAATTCAGCAGCCACTGCTTCCACTCGTGTGTCACCTTGTATGAATCTAGTCAAGGTTGGAGGCTTCCGTCCATATACAGTTTCAAAGGGTGTGGTTCCCGTTGAAGTATGGAATGTATTATACCATAGTTCAGCCCAAGAGACCCAATAAAACCAATTCTTGGGTTGTTCTGAAGCAAAACAACGCAAATATGCCTCCAAGCACCAGTTTACCACTTCCGTTTGTCCATCCGTCTCCAGGTGGTAGGAAGAACTCATCTTCAAAACGGTTCCTTGCAAGCGAAACAATTCTTTCCAAAACAAGCTAATGAACAAGGGGTCGCGATCACTCACAATGGATTGAGGAACACCATGTAAGCGCACAATCTCTTTCGTAAAAACCTCCGCTATCTTCCGAGCTGTATAAGGGTGTTTGAGGGGTATAAAATGCCCATATTTGGATAGTCTGTCCACTATCACCAACACAGCTTCAAACCCTTTAGACTTAGGAAGACCCGTAATGAAATCTAAGGAAATATCTTCCCAAATCTGATATGGAATGGGTAGTGGCTGCAACAGCCCGGCCGGAGAAGAAGCTCTGTATTTTTGTCTCTGACAAACATCACATTTTTTCACAAATTCCTGCACTGTTTTCTTCATTCCCCTCCAATAAACATTCCCTGCCACCCTTCGGTAGGTTCGTAGGAACCCTGAATGACCCCCAATGGGAGAGGAATGGAATTCCCCTAAAATTATTGGTATACAATCTGAGTTCGCTGACAGCACCAATCGGTTTTGATAAAACAAAACACCTTGTCGCAAGCTAAATCCTGGGTGTGAGGAGGGATCCTTGAGTAAATCAGCCACAATTGATTGCAAAAATTGATCTTCATTCACTTCCTGTTGGACTTGCTGTTCTTGTAGCCAAATAGGGAAGGAAATTAATGTCTTCAACTCGCTTTCATCAAACATTCTGGACAGCGAATCAGCCGCTTTATTTTCTGGCCCAGGCTTGTAAACTACATCAAAGTGGTATCCCAACAGCTTGGATACCCAATTCTGTTGGTCAGCTGTGGTTATCCTTTGTTGTAGCAAGTGTCTAAGGCTCTTTTGGTCTGAATAAACAATGAAATTTCTTCCCAAAAGGTAAGGTCTCCAATGTTGTACCGCCATCACCAAAGCCATCAATTCCTTCTCATAAGCTGACTTGGTCAAATTCTTTCCTGACAACGCTTTGCTGAAATACACAATAAGCCTGCGGTTTTGCATCAAAACAGCCCCCACTCCTCTTCCCGAGGCATCACATTCAATCTCAAATGATTTAGTAAAGTCAGGAAGTGTAAGTACAGGAGATGCTACCATTACCTTCTTAAGCTCCTCAAAGGCTTTGAGAGCTTCAGGACCCCAATGAAACCCTTCCTTCTTAGTCAACTCTGTTAATGGTTTAGCTATCTTTCCATAGCCCATAATAAATTTTCTGTAGTACCCGGTCAGCCCTAAAAATCCCTTGATTCCCTTAACGTTGTGTGGAATGGGCCACTCTATTATGCTCTTGATTTTAGATGGATCCACTGCTACTCCTTTATCAGAAATAATATGGCCTAAGTACTCCACCTTATTACTCCCAAAAACACATTTCTTCTTGTTGACCACAAACTCATTTTGTTGCAATACATTCAACACTTCTTGCAAATGCTTAATGTGTTCCTTCCATCCTTTACTATACACCAAGATATCATCAAAAAATACAAGGATAAACCTTTGGAGGTAAGGCTTGAAAACTTGGTTTATAGCAGACTGAAAGGTAGCCGGAGCATTGGTTAACCCAAACGGCATCACCAAAAATTCATAGTGACCTTCATGTGTCTGGAAAGCGGTCTTGTGAACATCTTCCTCTTTCACCCTTATTTGGTGATATCCCGACTTTAAATCTAACTTGGAGAAGTAAGTAGCTCCGTGTAACTCATCCAACAATTCCTCCACCACCGGAATTGGATACTTATCCGGAACCGTAACCTTGTTAAGCTCTCTATAATCTATACACATTCTCCATGAAGCATCTTTCTTCTTAACCAGAATAACCGGACTCGAAAAGGCACTGCAGCTATGCCTAATGATTCCTTGTTCCAGCATCTCTCGCACTTGTTTCTCTATTTCATCCTTATGGTGATGAGGATAGCGGTATAGTCGAACACTCACCGGTCCTGTATCCTTCTTCAATTCAATGGAGTGGGCACTACTTCTTACAGGAGGTAAGCCTACAACTTCCTTAAACACATTGGGGAAACAATCAATCACGTGATGGAGTTCATTAAGTTGCTGCTCATTCAAAACTAGCTCTTTCGTAACGTCGGGTTCCGCTACATTCTCCTGTAACAAACTCTGCAAAGAGACCCTGTTTGGTTTCCTTCCATGAGGAACCTGACCTTGAAGCTGTACTTGCTCTCCCTGCCAACAGAACTCAAGTGTCATTCTCTCCCAATCAAAGGTTACCTTGCCAAATTGTTGCAACCACACAACTCCAAGTACTATATCAATATCCCCCAATTCCAATACATAAGCATCCACTAGTGTATGAAACTCTCCCAAATGCAATTCAACCCCTTTACACTTGCCAACTGTAGTTACGCGGTGGTCGTCGCCGAGTTTAACACCCATGACCTTGCCTTGCTCTATTGGTAATGCCAACGCTGTAGCAACATGCGGTGACACAAAGTTATGTGTTGCACCAGTATCCATCAAAGCAAGCACAGGAACCCCCTGAACAGTCCCTTCAAAACGCAGAGTAGTAGGTACAGCTCTGGTGTGTTCTCCTTCAACTAACCCAAATAACCCCATTGAGTTACACTCCAAAGTATCTGCTTCCTCCCCTTCTTTCAATTCAATAGCAATAATTTCCCCTTCATCATCCACTGTTTCATCATCCCCAAGCATCACAATCCTCAGTTGTTTTTCTGCACATTGATGAAGAGGATGATATCGCTCTCCACACCGAAAACACAACCCTTTTGCCCTGCGATCCATCAATTCTGAGTAAGGGAGATGTTTAATCCCTCTATTTCGTTCCCCAGTCCGTCGCGACTCTTCTCTGAAGCCACCACTTTCACGTGTGTGCGTTGCGACTTGCCCAGTAGAATTCGTTGTTGAATTCGCACTGGATATGGATTGACCCGCCTTTGATTGGGTCGCGATAGGCCCACTGCCTTGAATTCCCCTATTTGGACCCAGGTTATAACCAAACCCGATTCCACTTTTGTCATATGACCCACTTCTCCACCCCTTCGCACCACTTGCAACAGTAGAGCGATGCATTAGAGTTCCTCGCATTTTAACTTCCACATCTCTGGCCAATCTCATCGCTTGAACTCTGTTTCTGGGATTGAAGGTTCTAACTCGCAACCTAATATCAGTTTTGAGCCCTCCCACAAAATACCCTAGGTATTGGTCTTCTGGTAAGCGCCCAACCTGTGAGGAGATACACTCAAATTCAGAAATGTATTCGTCCACACTCCCTGTTTGTTTCAAGTCCTTGAGTTCCTCAAATGGATTGTCACTTTTCCTTCCTCCATATCTCTCAATCAAGGCTTTTTTTAACTTCTCCCACGACAATTCATCTTCTGTCTCCTTGAGTAGATTAAACCAATGGATGGTTGCACCCTCCATACTCACTTTGGCCAACATCACCTTAACTTCTTCTGATGAACCTGGCACCTCAAAGTATGTCTCTGCTCGTGTAATCCACCCCACGGGATCTTCTCCATCAAATGACGGCAACTCCACTTTCTTCACCGCCATCTTATATTCTGATACCGTTTCTTCATGAACAGAAACAGAGGAATTGGTTTCGATGACGCTGCGGTCTCGTAATTTTGCAAATTCTGCCGCCAAAGAACGGCGAAACTCCTCCATAGCGTGCTTCATTGACTCCTCCAGCGAGCCCATTCGTGCCTCTAAAGCATCAACTCTGTCATTCATTTTGGGTGGCATGGACAAACAATTTCACCGGCTCTCTCTCGAATATCCGGCAGGTCGGACCAATGATAGAAACTTAGAATCAAGTAAGTAATTAATAGTGATAATTGAACGGAAATGATAATTCAATTATAGAGGAAGTCTGATGAATACAATACAACCAGAGCAAGAATGCTCCTAACTAGAGAGGTTACTCTCCTAAACACACAACTGAATACACGATAACTCCCCCATTACCCTTCCTACTCCTAATAATCATAACCTCCTAAGACACATAATAATTCTTAACCGTTCCCCAACATAATTGGCCTATAACTGCCCCCCTAGCCCATTTTCTTTCTACGTGAATATACTCTCCAAATGTTAGGCTTTTTAGTGTCTTGGCCCATGTCCACAATCTGTCCAGCATGTGAAGGTATTCTATCAGATTGTGTGTCTCGGGAGTTGGGGTCCTTGTCAAATTCAACTTGATGATTCACATTAAAGAATTGCATCACAGTAATGAATATCATTATTTGGGTGAATATAATATCAAGCACCTCAAAGCATTAAAACAAACTTACTTCATCCCAAGACTTCCCTTGAGCAAGGCGTGGATATAACGGCGCTTTAGGATTGGCAAATGATATGAAATTGGAAACCGCCACAAGTTTAGGCTGCAGCACTCAGCAAGATGATTACAAGTTAGCACATGATATCATGATGATACACATATTCTGAATGAAAATGGGCTGGTTTGGAATTCAGTATATTGGTGCAAGTACAGATTGAGAAGGAAATAACAAATGCAAGTATGAGTACAGATTGAGATGAAAATAGGCTGAAAGTCCCTAACACACATTTGATAGTCCGCCTGAAAATAGCGCAAAGGAGAAATCTGCTCGTTGATTGATCAACTGGAACATCAAAGAAGCTTTCCCTGTCTTGGTATAGTGTGAATTTGAGTAATTCACAAACTTGTACTGGTACGAAGATTCAAATGAATCACATTAATAATGCACTATATAAGTTAATCCAACCCACATGACAATCAAATCATACACAGATTTATCATTTATTATGATGAGTACCTTTACTGGGGCAGAGCAAATATACGGAATCTGTTCTTTTGGTTTTAGATCATTTACTGGTGGACAGGTTGATGAACTACCATTTGAAAAGAAGAATCTCCTTTAGTACTTTCATCAGTAATTACATGTGCAACTTTTAAAAAACAGAAATTCATCATGAGAAAGAGTGAAGTGCATTACTTGAAGTTTGCAGGAGAGAAAACACCCACCCAATCATTTGAATATGGCTGAGGGTAATCAATATGTACAGTCACCCATTGTGTATCCTCACCCTAAAATTACAACATCTCAACAAAAAAAACATGGAAGCCAATGATTGGAAATAAACATGGAAATTTTACATGTTATGTTATGTTACCTTAGTGCCGAGAAGAGAAGGAGTGGCTGTAATTGAAGCGCTACTGTGAAGCGAAACAACGGCTTTGTGAATTGCAATCTTGGACAGTGGTTGTTCTCCAAATCCATTAACGTGAGCATCGCTAAAAACGATGTTTGAGTTGAGCAGCAACGCTAACGCTGCTACAAGAATCATCTTATGCGTTACGCTGCTTATCAAAAAAAAAATCTTGTGCGTTATGCTGCTATAATACGATAATGAAGTTCTCTTATCGTATTATCTATGTACGGGTTTTTTGTGCTCTTTGGATACCGGGAATCATTCCATGTTGACTTGGTACTTTCACTTTCTCGTTCCGTTCACTATTTTCTGCTTGTTTGTTTGTGTACTACTGTGCTTTCACTATATGCTTCTTTCACGGGCCAGTCAGTGCAACAAAAGCGGGAGAAATTTGTCGACTTTTTTTGTTGGTAGATGGAGTGGTAGTTGCCACTAGAAACTCATACACAAACTGTGAGGTCTTGGGTTCGAATTCCGTACAAGATGGAAAAAGATACACCAAAACACCTTTAAGAGACTACATCAAAGCTAGAAAAGCTACACCATGATGCACCAAAACTTCCAACAAACAAATGCACAAATCTAAACATAAGATATCCTATGAGGGAATATTCATTTTTCAGACTTAGGCTCTCATTAGGCTCGGTTTAGTAAAAAATGCGAGCAGATCTAATTTGACAAAATCGAGCTGCTACTATTTGTCAAATTAGATGCCAACTGCTACTATTTCACAAATACATCTAATTTTTTTTTCTTTTGTTATTCGCTAGTCAAATCTGTTATAAGCTAGTGGATCAGACTTGACAAACAGAGCCTTAGTAAAAAAAAAAAGGATAGCGGATAGGCGATATCGAATAAGTTAGTGTATTTCTGAAGTGTTTGATAAAATTAGTAGTTGAACTAACTGATAAATGTAAAATGACGTAAAATAACATGTTTAATTAATAGTTAGATTTATTTACTCAATATAACATATGAAAATATGTATAAATTATTCTGCTATAAATTCATGATAATTAAACTAATGATTAAAATATTAAGGATTTTTTTAAATAATATCCTAATAGTCTAAAAATAAGTGATTTTATTGTTAAATAATTTAAAGATTAGTTCTTGTGAGATTTTTAAGAAAATGAGAAGTTGTTTTATGTTTGTCTAACATAAAAGAAATCACTTTTTTAAAAATAAACACTCTTTAAAAAATGATTTTTGTGACAAACAGATGAAAAGCTAAGATTATTTTTATAAAGAAATGGTTATTTTTCAAAAAAAAAATTGTGACAAACGGGCAAACTAGTTCAAATGAGAATCTCTTTTGAGAAACTTCTCGTAGTCAATTTTTAAAAAATTAGTGATTTTGAGAATGTTACAATTAGTTAGTTTTTAATCCGTAACAAAATGGCCCTGTATATTCATAACAAGTCTAATTTATATATTCATAACTATTAACAAACAACAATTGCAGTAACATATAGCTAAGAATCAAATAAAATAAACAAAAAAACTATAATACTTAAGGCTACCAAGACACGGTGAAAGAGAGGAAAATAAATAAAAAATTATATTTTACTTTAATGAGGATAAAGAAGGGGTATTATAGAATTAATGAAGGTAAAAATGACTAAAAAGGTGCTACTTGCCAAAAACGCCACTTGAAACAGAGTTTCAAAAAATGCTATAAGCTACCCAAAAAATGTTATAATCTGCTTCCCGAACACGTCTAATTTTTCATCCACTATTCGTTATAAGTTAGCGGATATGACTTGCCAAGCAGAGCCTTAGCATTTAAGTCGGTAGCTTACTGAGGTTTATTTTTGAGTAAACCCTCAAATGGTTCCTCAAGTATAACACACTCTCACTGGTTTAGTCCCTAAAATATTTTAATTAACTAAAGAGCCTCTAACGTTTCTCCAAGCAGCCAAGTTAGTCCCTCTATCTATGTGACTCACGTTAAAACAATGACTAATTTGATGGATTGAGGAAAACGTTAGGGACTTTTTAATCAATTTAAATAGTTTAGAGACTAAATTTGAAAAGAGAGTGATAATTGAGGGACTAAAATGGAAAATTCTTATAGTGTACCACTAGTTGTTGCTAGCTATTTGAATTCCTATAGGAAAGAATTTCAGGTTAAGATAATAAATTAAATTCAAATATTTAAATTATGCAAATAATGAAATTCATCTAATAAATATTGAAACGGTTTGTGGCATTTTAATTCACAATTAAACATTATTCTAACCTGCCAAATCAATTACAATTTTTGAATTTCAAGTGCTAAAAGTTTATTGTCAAAAAAGTATTAAAAATTTCCCACCAAAATGAAATTTGTAACATCCCTAGTTCGGTTAATTTCGAATATCGAAATTAACTAGCGTTTTGTCGAATTGATTGTTTATTTAAGTTATTTAACATGTTTGAAGATATGATAACAATTTTAGTTGCTAAATTAGGTGGTTTATAAGTTGTGGTTTGATTTATGTGAAAGGATGATTGATTGTTAGATAGGAATTGGTTTTAAGTGATAGTTAAAAACCAAGGGTATTTTAGTCTTTTCCCACTTAATTAAAACCTGCCTTCAGCTCATAAACACTCACACAAGACACTAGGACCAGCATATAAATCACACCATTCTCTTCCATTTTCTTTCCTCTACACAATGATACTAATTTTGTTCTCTATTTCTCCATCAAACTCTCACCACCATTAATGAACCCTCAAGCTCAAAAGCACAAAAATGGAGTTTTGAAGCTTCCAATACATTGGATGTTAACTTTAGAGCAAGAAAAGAACTTGGTGGTAACCACATTGAGTTGTGGAGTAGCAAAAAGGAAGTGTTGAGTTGCTGAGTTTGAGTTCTAGGCATTTTGGTAGTTCGGGTTCGAGTTAGAGAGCGGTTCGGAAAATGTTGAATCGATTTCTAGTAGCTTGCACTTCGTTTGAGGAATTATTGTGATTATCATCACAAAAAGGTGAGTTCTACTCACGCTTAGATCCTTTTTTATTTCTAGGCTTGTTGTTGATGTTACTGAAATAATTTCATTTGGTTCGTTTGGAAAGAATTTAGAGTCGAAAACCATAATTTTTCTATGATCCATTATGAAACCCGTATGGCAGTATTTTTGGTAATTTGTTCGTAACTTTCTGTACAAATATTGTTTCGAGTTGGTTTTTGTTCCATTGGAAAATAGACTTAATTTCTTGCGAAATGGGCATTAGTTTCACTAAATTTCATTAAGAAATGAGGAAGAAAACTGGGTTGCAAATTGACCAAAAAGTTTTGTCTAGTTTTGGTCCGCTCTGCTTATTATATGATCATGGAGGATATTGTTAATAATACGCACTTGAGAAGGCTTGGTGAGTGGATGAGTTTATGGCGTCTCCATATTCCTCAAAAAGTGAAGCTACTTCTTTGGCGGATGGCTCGTGGTTGTCTTCCAACTAGGTGTAATCTTCATACTCTTCATGTACCGTGTGCTCGATCGCGTCTGTCCACAATGCGAGGAGCAGGACGAGGATGAGTTCCATGTCTTTTTTGATTGCAAGCGAGTCAAGGATGTTTGGCGTCATGCTGGTCTTTGGACGGTGGTCCGTGAAAAGGTACAAGACGGCGGTGATTTTCGTGAGGTATTTTTTTCTCTTCTTAGATGTGGTAGTGCTCCCCAAGCGAAGGCTACAACGATGATTTTCTGGTGTATTTGGAAGCGACGTAATGAATGTGTGTGGGAGCATGTTGATCGTCTAGTGGGCATCTCGGTTCAAATTGCTATGGAGGTCCTACACGATTGGGAGTCCGTTCATCGTTTACGTGGTACGAGCCCGATTGTTCATTGCTCTTCTATTTCTTCTACCTGGGCGAAACCAGTACATGGAGAGTTGAAGTGCAATGTTGATGCGGCGATTTTTGAACCGCAAGGTATGTATGGTTTGGGTTTGTGTTTGTGTAATGATAAGGGAGAGTTCGTTGCGGCGAAGACCATGAAGTTTAGCGGTGGTCCAACCCTGCAAGAAGCTGAGGCAACCAGAGCGATGGAGGCTATTAGGTGGCTTAATGAGCTTGGAGTCCAGCGAGTAACCATTGAACTGGATTGTTTACTAGTTGTTAACGATATCAACGTGATGAGATCCTAATTGCCTTAAGCATGTGGAAAGAAACGTATAAAGATATCAGTATTTAATTGACTACAAGACTTAATAGCTTATGCCAATTTTGAATCCAAGTAGCTATCTTGCATTATCATTGACTGGAGAATTCCTCTCAACTCATGCAACTAAGGTCTACACGTAGAAAAGTTGAAGGAAAATCTCGTGAAGAGTATATTAGTACAATATCATAAAGAATAGATTAGTGCAATTTATTTCCATTTTTAGTACTTTATTTTAGGATTATATCCAAGACTTTTATTTCATTTAATTGTCTTCTTTATTTTAGGATTAGAATCAATGGCTTTAATGCCAATTAGTTATTTCCATTAAAATTAGGATTTGATATTTATTAGTGTATTTTAAATTTCTAAGGTTTTATTAAGTCAATTGGGTCTGAGGTTCTTTTGGGCCAATAGGCCCTATTTTAAATATAGATTATTTAAAGACAAATTTAAACTAGGAAAAAGAGACCCAAACGTGTGGTAGCGATGCACAATTATTTTTTTGAAAAAATGAATTATTTAGATGACGTGTCCCCAAACAAATTTTTGTTTTGCCTTTTTTCTTTTGACTATTTTACTATTTTTTTACTTCAGCAATGACACGTCATCTCCGTTAGCCAGCTCAAACAAAAATTAACAACAGGGACCAAAAGTGCAAACGAAAAATAATGTAGGGACCAAAAGTATCCAACAAATTTTATAACGACTAAAAACAAAATTCGCTCTATTTATAGGAACCAAAAACATATTTAACCCTTTTTTTCAGTATTTCTTTTTTTCTTTTTAGAATTTTTTTAGTAGTAGATCTTGAAACGAATAACCTGACTTTTGAATCACCAAAAACAAAGCTTTATTGCATTCACTAACACAAATTGAAGTTTGACATCAACAATTTTCGATCAAAGTGCAGAATTGAAGAACAGATTATCAAGAACATCAATAACAAGAGCAATTTCCAGATTTCACAATTCAGAACCAAATCATACAAATGAGTAGTGCATTTCATGCGAAATTTCACAAGGAATCCAAATATACCATAAATTTGAACAAAAGATGCGAAGAGCTTAAGCAGAAAGCGATTTTACAACTGAAATCGCTTTTAGGTTTTGGGGAAACGCTCAATACTCAACCAAAATTCATCAAACAAGTTGAAATAGGTGCGAAATTAGTGCAGGAAGTGAATGCAAGCAACAAATATCATCAAAAATGAACAAGAAATGAGAACGAAGTTGAAAACCGAAATTACATTTTGAAGCTTTTCTTGACTAGTAAATGATCAATTCTTGCTCAAATGACTCAAAACAAGTGTGTAATATGTTGCAAATTACACAAATAACAAAACACACACAAAAAACTTGGAACAAAATCAATAGATCAACAAAAATGGAATTTCTAATTAACTAGACAAAGTCTAAGGAATTACAATGAGTGGAATAGTATTTATATGCAGGGGCGGAGCCCTGTGTATTAATGGGGTAGTCTTGGCTACCCAAAAATAATATATGTATTTGAATAAATAGGTATGTATTATATTTAGCTACCCCAATCTATATCTATATCTATATAAATTACTAAAGGAAGCTTTTTTTGAGTCTCTAGGAAGCTCCACATCATCTTCATTTATTTTTCAATTACATTTTTAATTATATTAATATTTATTTATAATTTACACATAAAGGAGACTTAAATTCAGCATTACTACTAACTTATTAAATCTTCTATCTATATATCTCTATAAAGAAAGCTTTTTGGAGCCTACTCCACCTCATTTTCTTTTATTCTTTGATTTAAATCTCAACATTCATTTTTCCCCAAAAGTAGTGTCCATTAAACCAATTTTTAATATTAAATCTCACTTTGTCAGTAATTATTAAATATCACAATATATTCTTAATTTATTTTTGAAAATAACAAAATATTATATTAATATTGAAAACACATCATTACACACTAACTTATTAAATGATGTTTAGTGGAATATTAAGCTTAGTTAGAAGCTTCACAATGCTTCTCATTTTTAATTTTCTATTTATATTAATTTTATAATATATATATATATATATATATATATATATATATTCTTTACCTATATTATGTGTTCAAATTCATCCAACAAATCCTAACCTTATACGGTTGGTGTGGCCTATTGGAGTGCTTATTGTTACATGCGAATCTAGGATATAATTTATGGTTTAATTATATACAATATGCATGCCCATCATAATTCCAATTCATCCTCTAAACAAAAACCAATGAGCTGCTGGCTAGACTTTAAACTTAATTATTATATTGACGTATAATTAATCTTCATTGATCAGTTTCTTAACTCATGCCATTCTAATATGAATTTATATATATATATATATATATATATATATATATATATATATTTATTTTTTAAATATTTATTGGATTATAAGACTTTCACATAGCTTTAATTTGTTTTCTATTCCTTTTCCTTTTCTCTACCGGTTACCACTTCTATAATATATAAATGTGAATCATGCATGTGGAAGGTAAATGTATGTCTTACTTTCTTAATTGCATTCACATTTTCTAGCCATTTCTAAGTATTGATCATCCTATTCTGAAAATTGTGCATGGTCTAACTTTCTTCTATCTTTGACTGTAGAGGATAGAAGAACTATATACTACTATAATAGCCATCAGGTTATATTGATTTATTTGGCTCTTATTTTTAACTTATTCCTTAAATAATATTTTCATGATTTATCGTCTCTTCCCTCTTTGTTTGTATTTTCTTCAGAATGTTTCTCTCAATCAAATCTGAAATTGTGTTGTTATGTTTCTAGTGAGTCAATTGTGTGTCAAACTTAGATTAATAGATTGTTATAAAGTGGTTGACAAAATTTCATAAAATTAAAATAAGATCCACGCTATAATTTACTTCTCCAAATTTTTTAGGCAGTTGTTGGAACATTATTTCTACAGAGTGTAAACTTGACTAAACGTGTCTCTCAAACGACCTATAATTTTCAAACTCATAGAAAATAATTATGAATAAGAAAGTTGCAAGTAGCAAGAATTAACAATAAGTTAAATTTATATAAATATAACTTATTGTTAATATATTTTTGTCAAAAAAAAACTTATTGTTAATATATTTGTTATATTTTCACCTTTTTATTATTTTCTTCAAAGTTCAAATACAAATTAGTTATTATTGGAACTTTGAACAAAAAAAGTAATAATTAAAAAATATGGACTAATTAATATGTGGCATACTGACGTTATAGAACCCAACAAAATTGTTATTATAATATTTATTTATAATTTACACCTAACACATAAAAGAATACTTTAATTTTATTGAAAGCACATAATTGCTACTAACTTATTAAATGATGTTCTTAGTAAAAAAGATACTTTCTTATGTAAATATAGAAACTCATAATAAAATTGACAATACAATATAGTATAATATAGTCTGTAAATAAGTATCTAATTTAACAGTTATGCATTGAAAGATAAGAGTTTCCAATTAGTATGAATTATTCCTTTAATTGAAAATAAACTCAAGAGTTGGTATCATATATTTAATTTAATAAATTAAAGATATTTATCTTCTTTTTTTCTTATGATTCAATCAATTGAACATATTTATCTTTTTAATAACTGTTATCATCCCTACACAATATCTCAAATTGATCACTCTTGAATCACATTTGATCAAGATTGTTTTTTACCTAAGAAATAATGACCATGCCTTTGAAATTCTTTTTTTGGTATCATGTTATGCGTTGAAAGAGGTGTGTTTCATATTAATATGAATCACTTATATTTAATTATCAATAAATTAATGAGTTAATAAAAAATGAGTGGAAGATGTATAGTTTTAGTAAGTTATAATAACAAACAACTATTTGTTGGAAAAAATTGAGTCAAAAAAAACTATTTGTTGGAAAAAACTTTAGATGGTGAAGGGATTGATTTTGGCGAAAAAATTCAGAACATAATTAGAATGTGCATGTGAGCATTAGAAAGGAGTGGTCGCACAAGAAAAGTTAGAGAGCAGACGATCTAGGGGGAAAATGGAGTTTGCATGGGTAAAGAAGAAATAGAAAAAGCAAACCAAACCATCCAAAGTTCATGTTGTTGACATTTATAATATTATTAAAAATATAAAACAAAAATTTGAATCGGTTAGTGAATTAGGCGATTGAAGCGACAATTGTTTTGTAAAGCTATAGACATGTATGAATCATGTTTAATATTTTTAATATTATTCTTTATAAAAATGTTTTATTTAAATAGATTTCCTGAAATTGGATGATGTGCTATGTTTAAAATATTCTCTTTTATGTTCATTGAAGCGAGTACATTTGTTATGTTTTTGAAACGAGTAGGTAGATCAAAAACTATGAATATTGAATTTTGTTTCTATTTTTAAAATACGATTTTAAGAAATTGCTCTAATTTTATGACTACATAATTGATATATAAAATTATTAATCAAATACAAACAATTTTAAATAAAAATAGTTTTGGAGTAAATGAGTCATCAAATATAAATTTCAATTGAAATTTCAACAATTTATAAAAGTTTATGTTTACATACTTTTTTAATACTAATTAGGGAGGACTGAAGGCCTAAAAAGATTACGACTAATTAATTTTACACTTATCGAATTAGGCATTAGAATTTATGTAAAATATTTTTATATATTTAACTGATAAATGACTTTATAATATTCTAAAGAGATACTTAAAAAAAATGTTAATGGACTTTCTAAGATTCGTCTAAATTTTATAAAATAATATTTCAATATTTAACATCATAAAAATTGTTTATATTACAAAACACCCACGCTATATGAGATTTTGCCTAAATTTTGTACATGCGACTAATAATATTATATTTTTAATATACATAACTTATACTAACAATTTATGTATTTTATTATTTAAACTATATAAATAAAAAATATTAGAACAACACGTGCAACGCATGGGTATCCCCCTAGTAATATATTATTTAGCTACCCAACTAAGTTTATTAGTCTAAAGAGATAAATGAACAATACTAAGTCCACTAGTTTAAGTCTTTTAGTCTATTATTAGCCTAAAAAAATAGTGATTTTTTGTCAACTTGGCGATTTTAGTCATTTTATTTTACTTTTGATTATTTTTGGCCTCCAATTTTCTTAATTTGGCAATTTTTTGTCCTCATACTTTTTATTTGCACATTTGGTTCCTCAAAATCATGGATTCTTTGCACTTTTGTTTTCTTTTATTGAAGTTTCTTTTGGATATAAAATATTTGTATATCGGCCCCGCATAAAAAAACAGGCTAGCTTCGCCAGTGTTTATTTGTTGGACTTTTAATTATTGATCATTCACTTGTCAATTTGCACCCAACAAATAGGACTCACTCCTTAGTGTAAACACACTTGTGAAGAGCATAATGCAAAGACCATCTCATTCTCTTCTTCTCACTTCTTCATCTCTATTCTCTTATATATTATCTTGTATTGATTCTTAGTTTTGGTTATTTTCATAACACCACATTATTTGTAGAATTTAACTATTTTTCATGAAAATTTAGGTTATGATTTTTGTTTATAGGGATTTTAATATTATATATATATATATATATATATAATTTAGGGTATATGAAAATTTAGTTTATATATATAAACTATACAGTTTAAATAAACAATATGTGTTATCTAGACCAAATGTATCATCTATGTATAACATTACTATGTTATGATATGCTAATTCGTGCCATCATCATTCGGTAGTAGTGTTGATTGGAATATTGCCTAGAGGTGGTTAACTCTATGCAATGTGGTTTACGTAAAAAAATAACAACTTAGTACAAAGTGTTTGATACTTTAAATTTTAATTTCAAATTATACAAAATAATACAATTTATTTATATATATATATATATATATATGCATTGTGCTACTAACTTAAAGATATAAATTATTTTAGGCTAAATAGCACTTTTGGTCATTTATCTTTTTTTGGTCCGTTTTGGTCCCTCATCTTTAATTTTCGTTTCATTTTGGTCTCTACCGTTAGTTTTTGTTAACAGACGCCACATTGGCAGTTAACTGCCGACGTGGCGTCTTAATTGTCACTGCTGACTTGAAATTTTTTAAATGGTAAAATATGTTTTTGATTCCTACAAGTTCGGGTCCTTCTAAGTTTTGTCTCTACATTAACAAAATAGGCGTTTTGGTCCCCATTTTATTTTGCCGTTTTCATTATTAGTCCCTACTGTTAATTATTGTTGACTGGGCTGACGGAAATCTGACTTGGCTTTTACTCGTGTACCTTTTTTAATCTACACGGCACAATTAAATTAGGTGTCATCCACTTTTTTATCTATGTGGCTTTTTTTCTTTTTTTAACCGAAATTTATGTTTTCTTTTACCAAAAAATATCATCATCTTCTTCCTTGCGTTGGGTCACCATGAACCCAGAAAATCCCCATGAACCCATCTCTGTCGCCTCCCTCCTCTTACTCACGGAACTCGCTCTCTCTCTCACCATAAATTGCAAAACGTAAAAACGAAAAACGCACATCGCGAATAAGGGTCACCAAATGCAGAGAAAGGAAAACAGTACGAATCTTCACTCTCCTTCTTCTCTTTTCTTCACTCTCCTTCTTTGAATCTGGGTCGTGTTTCTTCTTATGAGCTTTTCTAGAACAGGGTTTTGAATCTGAATCTGGTTTGGATCTGTGTCGTCTTAAAATCGGAAAAGTTTTCGTCTTTCTTCTTCTTATGAAGTTTCGTTTTTCATTATATCACTGAATCTGAATTTTTTGTGTTTTTCGTCATATCACTGAATTCGAGTTTTTGTGTTTTTCGTTATATCATTGAGTCTGAGTTTTTCGTAAATTTTAATCCAAAATAGTGTTAGTTAATCATCTTCAACTTGAACCCAGTAGTTTGCTCCTTTTTCAGATTCAGATTCGAAGCTTATTAAAATTATTCATCTTCATCTTGAGAGAGGAAATTAGAGAGGGTTGTGAATTTTAATTTAGATTCAGATTTAGAGGTTATTAAAAGAGGGATATTTGAGATTGGAATTGACGACAAGGGGAATTGAAGATGATAGCATAGAGATCGGAATTGACAGGGTTGGTAACGTTCCACAAGGGATTGAAGATGATAGCATGTATTGAAGTTTCGTTGACATGGATTATTACGGCTTCAATTCTGAAATTAGGGATTCTCAAATCATGACAGGGGATATTTGTTCTCCTTTAACATTATTTTTATGTTTGTTTTTGTAGTTTTTAATTTAAAAATTATTTTATTTTCAACTGAAATAAATATAATTATTAAAAAATGTGAATTGGCATGCCACATGGATGCCACGTCAATTAAAGTATCCACCTGGCGTGCCTAATCGTGAATTCCGTTAGCCTAGTCGGCGATAATTAACGGCAGAGACTAATAATGAAAACGACAAAATAAGATGGGGACCAAAACGCCTATTTTGTTAATGTAGGGACTAAACTTAGAATGACCCAATTTTGTAGGGACCAAAAACATATTTTACCCTTTTTTAAATGATGTGACATATAAGGGACCAAGGTGAAACTTAACAAAAACATAACAGACTAAATTGACAAAACACCCCCAATCTTCATCTTCATCCTCTCCGGCAAGCCACCACCACCACCTCCTGTGAACCACCACCACCACCACAAACAAAGACATCGCCTCTCTTTCTCCCCCTCCCTCTTTCTCTGTCCACCTCCCTCTCTCTCACAACAAGAACACCAAGAACAACAATAATTTCAAGAATTCTCAATTCTTCACCAAATCAAGCAAATGAATAGAGCATTTCATGCGGAATTTCACAAGGAATTAGAATCCATCACAAATTGGCACAAAAAAGTTGAAAAACTTAATTGAAAACGTGATTTTCAGAGGCAAACGTGTTTTGGGTTTTGCAAATTGGGGAAACGTTCAAAACTCAATCAAAATTCACCAAACCACTTGCAATAGACTCGAAATTAGTGCAGTAACTGATTGTTAGCAAAATATTTCAACAAAAATGAGAAAGAATTGATAACGAAATGGAAATGTAGATTCCCGTTTTACGTTTTTTTTGGAACTTTCATTAACGAAGGGAGAGAGAGGGGCGATGTCACTGTTTGTGGTGATGGCGGTGGCTCGCCGGAGAAGATGAAGATTGGAGTGTTTTTCTAGATTTGTTAATTTTTTCAATTTGGTCCCGCGTGTTTCTTTTAAGTTTCATTTTGGTCCCTTACATGCCACATCATTTAAAGAATTCCAAGTCAGCAGTGACACTTAAGATCCCACGTCAGCAATTAACTGCCAGCGCGGCGTCTGTTAACAAAAACTAACGGAAGGGACCCAAATGAAAGGAAAATGAAAGATGAGGGACCAAAACAGACCAAAAAAAAGATAAAGGACCAAAGTGAAACTTAGAACAAAGATAAAAGACCAAAAGTGCTATTTAGCCATTATTTTATAATAATTTCCGATAGTATATCTATTTGCATGCAATCATCTTCGAATCCTCATTGCTCACCTCTTAGGCATTCGCTGGCGTAACCACTTCCAAGAACTCCTTGCATTTCGCGTCCCTATGACCATACTTCCCACACTTAAAATATATGGAGTATAACCCTTCATATTCTAAGTGAAGTTTCCTACCCCAAATCATTATGTGCAATGAGAGCGATTTGTCTAAATCGAGTTCCATGCCAATTCTTGCAAACTTACCCCGATAATGAAGAGACGTCAACTCATCCACCTTAAGCATTGTGCCTAAAGAGGATCCAATTCGTCGTAAGAATTTGCCTTCACAAAGGTAAAAGTATGAACAACAACCATATTCGTTTGTCTTTGCAATTAGCTTTTTTACTATCCCCTACTAAAACCGCTATCCAATACGTTTTGACAATCGAAGCATGAAAATAACCCAATCGAGCCAAGAGTTTCTTTATCTAATTTGTAGATACTAGTATGTATGACCCGTGCGTTGCACGGGTATACGTCACCTTTTTGGGTTATAGTAAATAATAATTGATTTTTATTCCAATGTTACCTTAATAGACATGATTCTGACATGAAGAATGAATTTAGATTGACACTTTGACTTAATAGATTGAAATGGGTGGAATTTATTTCGTAACTAAAATAATAATGTATAAACCCAAAACAATATTGTATCCCTAAATAACGTCTAAAGGTTATCAAATACTTCACGATACACTACACTTTTAGTGGATCAGCACAACTCTTTTTCCTCGTCAAGTATTAGCAACTTCAGGTCTTATCTTGACTTGACACGTGACAGTGCAACATGTAATTGTCCTTGAGTAAACATAGGCTTAGGTAGTCAGTGTAACGTTCTACATGTGAGACAATTATTACTGCAATGATCAACTCATATTTTAAAAAAGTAACATTATGTTGCATATCATGTTCAGGAGAGCCTGTTGGACGTCGTTTAAGGATGTTCCCTTGCTGCTATAAAGCACCCATGATCTGAGGATTACGGTCCTCATCCATTATGTTAATAGTCACTGCAATGTTCTACATGCGAGACACTAAAGTGGAGACCTATAAAAGATAATCAAATATTTGGTAGTTTAGTGTCACAGAAAGGAACATTTTTCAACAGATTTTGAAAGTTATTTTATGTCTTCCTGACAATCGAAATGAACAAATAATGTATTCAAAAATACCAAGGGAATTCCTTACATGATATGGTGATACATTTAACTGATAGCATAGGGAAATCGATCATACCAATTCAGAATTCCGTCCCATATGTCCCATTTTATGTCTTCTTAATAACTCTTTTTAACAAGCCTCAAATCTGAGTGGAAGATATCTACTTATTCAAAGCCAAAACCAAGAATTATTCTAATTGGTAGAGGGAACACAAATTTGGTAGAACCTATAAAGAGTAAAGTTAAAGCAACCAATAAAACATTACACAATTTATGAGATATAGGAATTAGGTTCACCGCACAAATATCATTAACAAATGCTCTTATAAGTAAATCACTTTTAAAGAAGATTAGTTTTATATCTTCAAACATTTTGCATATCGAGTGCTAATTAAAAAGATGAGTGAATTAAAAAGACTAATTGAACCTTTTAATTTTTACATTGATATACCTCATCATACAATATAGCAAATCCAACTCTATGTGTTGATCACCTTGATAGACTTTAGGCAAGAAACTTCATGTAGTTCATCCCTACTTCTCCATTCTCTGTGCAAAATCATAGCAGTATGTGACGGAATTCTATTATGCGGGGTAAACAGTAATAGTGACAAAATACAAAAACATAAATATTATGCATTTTCACAAGACATATATGAACTAAAAAAATGAAAAGAACCAAAGACAACGAAATGCTTCTCATACCTTATGAAACCACAAACAATCATGTAAGTCATAGCATATTGAAGCAAACGTTTTACCCATAGCTAAGGGGAATATGAGTTATCATCATTGAATCCATCTTCTAATTCTTGCAAACTTTGGTAAAGTAAACCAAATCCACAACATGGTTCAACCGACCAAATAGGCTAGCAAAAGTGGAAGCAACATTAATGTCAAAACTATAAATATTAAAAAAAAACTAAAACAAATATGGATCAACGATGATTATATAGATTCGTGATATTATAAATTTTGTCAAACATGAGGCGTTGATCTGGTGTACGTAGACCCTGTGATAAATGACAGCCATTGGATGCGTTTTTTATGTTGACGTGTAAGGCATTCGTTGGTTGCTAGCTGATGTGGACTTTGTATAAATCTGACGTATTTAAATTGTTTTTCTGACGTGGACGACTACATGGACATTTCCATGGTTTAGTATAATAAAGATAAAGATTGTAGAATTATTCATATAAATGGCAATATTCCAATCAACTATATTAACATCCGTAATTAGTCGACCTTATTGATGGACAAATAAATGAAATCCCAATGAACATTTTATGAACGAATGAAATCAATGCATGACTTTAAAATTCTCCTATTATTGCCCATAAGTACTCACAAAATTCCATCTTAAAAAAATTATTTCGCCCTGATTACTTAAATTGATTTATTTATCTCTGCCTAGGAAATTATCGATTAAATGAAATTATAGCCTTTCCCACGATACTAATAATATATATATATATATATATATACTGATAAAAAAAATAGCCTTTCCCACGATAGTTGTGCCTAATCGTTGTTAACCAGAGGGGATGAATTTGGGTACGGAGCAGCTTTAAATCCTTGGGCCAGCTGTCCCACCCTTCGAGGTGCCTCAAATCCAGCGAGGGGATTAGACACTGCGTTCGGCGGTGGATACACTGGTCTCGACAAAAATAAAACAAGAGGGGATGAACTTGATTTTATTCGAAAATGTTATATAAACAGAAGAATGCAGAGTCATTTTTCTCATCATCTCTGAAATTCATTTCTCAGCTAAAAAATTGCTAAGGAGACAAACAATGTCTTCATCCTATTGCCTTGCCTTATTGTCTCTTCTCTTTTGCTTTCTGCAGCAGAAACCCACCCAAGCAATCAAACAGGCAAGTTCTATTTCCGTTTCCAGCTTCACATATTTCTATCATATTTGTAATAATTCACTGATATTTTAGTTAATTTTGAAGTTCCATATGTTATAAATAATTATTTATTCATGTTGTTTTTTTGTTAGTCTTACATTGTATACTTAGGACCACATTCTCATAATGGTCTAAGTCTTTCATCAATTGATGTTCAATCTGTCACAAACGCTCAGTACAATTTACTTGGATCATACATTGGAAGGTAAAGAAATTATCTTCAGTTCCATGAAATTTTGTGGTAGCAAAAAATAATATGAACTGATGGAATGAATTTTTCTAAACAGCACTGAGAAGGCCAAGGATGCTATATTTTACTCATATAATAGATATTTTAATGGCTTTGCTGCAGTACTTGATGAGAATGAAGCAGCCATGGTTGCAAGTAAGTGGATTAAATTAATACATTATTTTCCCAATGCACCATATGGACATTTTAACATTAACATATAGTTATTTTAATTAACCGATGTTTTTTTTATATTGGTGTAGAGAATCCAAGTGTTTTTTCGGTTTTCTTAAATAAAGCACGAAAATTGCACACAACTCGTTCATGGAATTTCCTTGGATTAGAAAGAAATGGTGTGATTCCAAAGGGTTCAATATGGGAAAAGTCACAAGGTGAAGATGTCGTTATTGGAAATTTAGACACAGGTAATTTATGTTTTTTTTTTTGTGGTCATGAATGTAATGTGGCTAGTGAGACATGCTTAGGACCATTTGATGTTGTTTGTTGCTTTAAACTTACATCTCAATTTTTAATTACATGTTTACACCCTCTTCCTGAGATTTAATTGGTAAAAAGGTTTATCACTGTCATTGCATTGCACTTGTATGATAAGTTAGTATTCCTTCGATAATTTTTTAAAATTTAGCTAAAATAATTTAAAATAAGTCCAAAACAATTAAGATTTGTAAAAGAATTTATATAATGACCATTATGCTATCAAATTTTTTCCTATTAATATAGGTGTTTGGCCTGAATCCAAGAGCTTTAGTGACGAGGGGATGGGTCCAATCCCAACCAAGTGGCGTGGAATTTGCCAAGTTGACAAAAATAATACAGATAATTTTCACTGCAACAGGTTAATCGTGTTATATATTCTAGTCTGGTGAACTTTTTTTTCCGATAATTAAAATAATATTATTGATGTCCTCATAGCTCAGGGTCATTGACACATACTTCTCCAGAAAACATGTCTTTTTTTTTTCAAAAAAAATAGCATAGCTATTGTTCATTTATATTTCCATATCATGGATGTAAGACATATATAAGCTTCATTAGATGTTTAAATTCATGTTTGGAATTAATGGTGTGACATTTTTATCATAGAAAGTTAATTGGAGCAAGATACTTTTACGAAGGCTATCAAGCAGATGCTAGTAAATACAACACTACTATATCATTTAATAGTGCTCGTGACTATGAAGGTCATGGTACACATACTTTATCAACTGCTGGTGGTAATTATGTTGCTGGAGCAAGTGTATTTGGATATGGAAATGGAACTGCTAGTGGTGGATCACCAAAAGCTAGAGTTGCAGCCTATAAAGTGTGCTGGCCACGCCTCAATAACAACACTGGTGGTTGTTATGATTCAGATATTTTAGCTGCTTTTGAAGCTGCTATTAGTGATGGTGTTGATGTTCTTTCAGTATCTTTGGGTGGTGGTGAACCTCCAGAATATTTTCAAAGTGGTATTTCCATAGGTTCCTTCCATGCAGCTGCCAATGGAATTGTTGTAGTTACTTCTGGAGGAAATTCAGGACCTATTCCGTTTACTGTTGCTAACTTGGAACCATGGGTGCTCACTGTTGCTGCTAGCTCAATTGATAGAGACTTTGCTAGTTATGTTACCCTTGGTAACAACAAAATACTCAAGGTATATTAATTATTCTTTTGTCACATCTTATTTTTATATAAAAAATTTGAGATCCCATTTTACTTTTGTTTACCCTACCAGAGAAGCGTTTGCTATGTAACATCAACACTTCAAAATAAAGAAGTCCAATGTCTCACACGATCGATATTGACACATTTCATCTGCTTTCATTTTCTCAAATTATTATTATTAGTGTCTATACGTCAATGTCAATGTCTGGTGTTTGTGTCTGTATCAATGCTTTATTTTTTTATTTACTTATTAATTATAGGGAGCTAGCCTTTCAGTACATGAACTGCCACCTCATAAGATGTACTCATTGTTAAGTGCTGATGACGCCAAATTGGATAATGCAACTATGGATGATGCGTAAGAATACCTTTTTTTTCTTAATGAGTTGATTTCTTAAATATCTTGTGTAGTGGATATTCATTCTTACAATCAATTCCATCGATCTTGATAGCCATTCTTGCAAGGAAGGAGCTCTTGATTCAGAGAAGGCCAAGGGGAAAATATTGGTGTGTTTTCGAGGTGGTAACGATAGAACTGACAAAGGTGTGCAAGCTGCACGTGCAGGTGCTGTTGGAATGATTTTGGCTAATGACAATGAAACAGGAAATGAAATTCTAGCTGATCCTCATCTCCTTCCTGCTTCACATATTAGCTTTATGGATGGAAGTTACATTTTGGATTACATCAAACAAACCAAGTAATATCTTCTTCATGCTCCAAAGTTGATTAATTCTTCCTTGTTTTGTTTCTATCTTCATATTATGTATATATAATAATATTATATATAGGCTAAATACCACTTTTGGTCTTTTATCTTTTCTCAAAGTTTTACTTTGGTCATTTATCTTTTTTTGGGTCTGTTTTGGTCTTTTATCTTTCATTTTCGTTTCATTTTGGTCTCTGCCGTCAGTTTAAGCTAACAGACGCCACGCTGGCAGTTAACTGCTGACGTGACATCTTAAATGTCATATTTGACGTGGCAAATCATTTAATGAGGTGGCATTTTGTTTTACTTTTTTAAATAAAACATAAAAATATTATAAAAAAAATACAAGAAATACAAAATCTGGGTTTATGTTCATCTGTTGATCATCATCATCTTTCTCATCTCCTTTCTTCCTTTGTTTCTTCAACGTTTAAGAGAGGAACCAATTTCGTTTCTTCAATATGGATTTCGTCTTCTTTCTAGAATCAATTTCTTTTGGATTTCGATTTCGTTTTGGGTTTCGTTTTGATTTCAATTTGGGTTTCATCTTCTTTTTGGAATCAATTTCGTTTTGGGTTTTAGTGTTAGATTTCGATTTCGATTCCAGAATCAATTTCGTTTTGATTTTGATTTGGGGTTTAGGGTTCCAGATCTGTTTTAGAAATGGGTTTTTGATGATGATGATGATGATGATGATGATCAATATGCAGAAAATTGCAGAGAAGAAGATTGTAGATTTGCTTCGTTTTCACTTCAATTTCGTTTTGCTCTCTTCTCTTCTTCGTTGTTTATTTCTCTTCTCACTGTTCTTTCTTTTCTCCTCCTTCTTTCTTTCAATGGCAGAAATCCCTTTCTATTGTTGTTGGAAACGAAATGATAGAAATCGTTGATGATTGTTGCTGCTGGGTTTGCGATTGTTGCTTTATATTAGGTTTGCAATTGTTGCTGCTGGGTTTGCTATTGTTGTTGCTGCAAAATTTGTTCATCTCATTCCACCATTTCTTGATGAAATTGTTGCTGCTCTAAACAAATTGATGTTGTTTCTTCACCTTCTTTTTTCAGATGAATGTTTTAATTCTTTGTTATTTGTTGTTTTGTTTTTTTAAAACTTTAAATGCTTATGTGCTATTGTTAGTTGCCATGTCATTTAATGATTTGCCACGTCAAACATGACATTTAAGACGCCACGTCAGCAGTTAACTGCCAGCATGGTGTCTGTTAGCTTAAACTGACGGCAGAGACCAAAATGAAACGAAAATGAAAGATAAAGGACCAAAACGAACCAAAAAAAAGATAAAAGACCAAAGTGAAACTTTGAGCAAAGATAACGGACCAAAAGTGGTATTTAGCCTATTATATATTCATATACCCAAAATGTATATTTATACATATCTTTTGCAATATGTAGGTCTCCTCTAGCTTACATTTCTAGAGTGAGAACACAATTGGGTATAAAACCATCTCCAGTTGTGGCTTCATTTTCAGCAAGGGGTCCAAATTTCCTTGAGCCATCACTCCTAAAGGTTCACTCTTCTTTACTTTGAAAACCTTCTACCCCCCCTAGTTGATCTCTTATACCTCTTTTGATTGGATAAAATGGAAATTTTGTTTTTACAGCCTGACATCATGGCACCAGGAGTCAACATCATTGCTTCTTATAGTGAAGCCACATCTCCTTCACAACAAGAAACTGATAAACGTAGAACTCCCTTTCTTACTATGTCAGGCACTTCGATGGCTTGTCCTCATGTTGCTGGCCTTGTTGGGATTCTCAAAGCTCTTCATCCTGATTGGAGTCCAGCTGCTATTAAGTCAGCAATCATGACCACTGGTAAATTTATTATTTACACTACTATAAGATTATGTACTTTAGTTTCTTATATAATCATCTAAAATCAAATGCAATTTTTCAAAAAATTTGTAGCAACGACAAAGGACAACATCGGAGGGCCTTTGTTGGATTCGTCACTTGAAAAGGCAACTCCGTTTGCTTATGGTGCCGGGCACATTCGACCTAATCGTGTCATGGACCCTGGACTTGTATATGACCTAAATATTACTGATTATTTGAACTTCTTATGTGGTCATCATGGCTACAATAGTTCCCAGCTGAATGTATTTTATAACAAGCCTCACACTTGTCCAAAATCATTCAATTTGGTAGATTTCAATTATCCAACAATCACAATTCCTGATTTGAAGATTAGTCATTCAGTTAATGTTACTCGTACACTTACCAATGTTGGGTCGCCAGGCACGTATAGTGTACACATTGAGGCACCACCAGAACTTTTAGTCTCAG
Source organism: Astragalus glycyphyllos (assembly GCA_963573325.1). Classification (NCBI taxonomy): domain Eukaryota; kingdom Viridiplantae; phylum Streptophyta; class Magnoliopsida; order Fabales; family Fabaceae; genus Astragalus; species Astragalus glycyphyllos. The sequence continues at coordinate 54,786,192 of OY754308.1, read as the reverse complement.
TTCAGCCCAACACACTAAGATTTAAAGAAAAGGGTGAAAGAAGAGAATTTAGAGTCACGTTGACTTTGGGGATGCTACTTAAGGATCAAGCAGATTACATTTTTGGAAGCCTGGAATGGGGTGATGGACAACACCAAGTTAAGAGTCCTATTGTAGTTAAGTATTCTCATTAGGGAGGCTTAGGGTTGATGATGTTTGTTTATGTTATTTCTTGTTGCTTTTTGTAAGGATATTTAATTTTCAGCTACTGAAACTAAACCCGACTTTTATACTATTTTGTCTTAGATATTTACCCTGTGTTTGGAGTTACTCTCACATTTTTATTATGGAATATAAAAAATAAAATGAATGTCAATAATCTAAAATTAAAATAGTAGCTATTTTAAACTTTTTTTTAAATGTTTTTTCAAAACAAAAAAATTATTTTATTTACCAAAGTTTATAAGATTAAAAAGATTAAACTATACTTTTTTTTTTAGTTTTTAATTTAGTCCTTCTATTTTCTGTTTCAAAATGGTTCCTTATATATGTATCAAATTATGTGGTTTTGATTTGTACCTTTACCTCGGGTAGGACAGGGGATGGTAGTGGGTAGAGCTCCTGCTTGAATAGGTCGGGCCTCAGAGTGATCTCGGGTAATTTGAGAGTGATCCTGGGTGGGGTACCTGCAATGCCACTCCGACGTTCAAGTTAGTATTGAGAATTGTAGAGTAGTATAGCAAGGAATGAAAATGTACCTATTTTTGACAATGTGTGTAAGTATTATGAGGATTCGTGCTAGCTCTGAGCCGTTGGATCAATCGGGTGAATCTGAGCCATTGATGCTGATTTATTGTGGATTTGAACCCTAGTTATTGGGCTGATCCAAACCTATTGTTGAGTTGGGCCTCGTGGCCAAGTCCAGAACAATAGCCCCCCAAGCCAAGATATTATTCCGAAGGAAGGTCTTGGCTTGAAGTTTGTCCTAGAGGATGCCCCCGAAGGCCAGGTCGCCCCTGCAGGTCGTGCTGACTTCGGGCCTATCGTGTCCATGGCTCGTTGGAGTGATTAACATGTGTGCCTCTTGGTATGTATGTATGTCCTTTGCGCTTTAATTTTGTGTTGTGATTTATGAATAGACTTATGTATGTATGTATGTATGTCTTGTGACTTTCAAGACCAACATCTTTGCATGCTTAGCCTGAGACGTTGTGATTGTAACTTGAAACTTTGAAAAAGGGACCATCGTTGATCAACACATTTTTGCCCGAGGTTTTTTTTTTATAAGCAAAAATTATATTAAAGGGGGTGCAAACGGGCACCCCAACCGTTACAAATATAATGGGCCTCATTAAAACCTCATTGGGCCAAAACCCCATGGGAAAAAGACCCAAGAAGGAAAAAGTACCCCAGGAAGAATGAGACAACAATTCAGGTTACACTGAATTCAAGAAGTATTTGCTTATCTTCATATCTTAATTTGTTTTTCATTTTCTTTGAATCTGGTTTCAAGAAGTCTTAGATATGTAGGTCCTTCCCCCTCTTTTTAATTTCGCTTAGGCAGCCTCAGGAGGGGGTATTGTCAACAAGTCATCCCTTCTTAGTAGATATGTAACACCCCGATTTTCGAAGCGTTATTACATTAACTCAACTTTTAATATGAAATGATTTTGGAAAAGTACTCTTCATTCTCTGAGAACATGAGTATATTTTTTTCTTTCTTTTAAAACACCTTTTAAAAACAATCAGAGTATTACAGCATTTTCGAAACATGATGTCCCTTAGAACTAAAATACGGCATGTATAAGTTTATTTGCCTACACCGATGTGATACATGTTTCCAAAAATGTGTACAATGAAAAGACAAAATGTGATTGAAATAAAAACACGCCCAATCTGGGACTGATTATCTCTATTATACATATCCAGAAATTGCCCATACCAAGATTCGCTCAAGAATGATACACTTGAGAATTTCCCAAAACTACGACTAAAAGAAGACGCCTACGCTGATCAAGCATTCTATACTAAACTATCGGTTTGAAACCACGATGAGTCCACCAGTACTCCACTAAGGAAAGACACTGTCCTCTGCAACTTTATCTCTGAAAAACTGAACTATGGTCCTCCAATAGCTGGATTGACATCCATTGCATAGGAGAACCACAGGCAAGGGTCATCTTCCAAAAATCACACATATACTGATATAAACAAACTCACATATACATGACCAATTCACACATGCATAATCCTAACAAGTTTAAAATAACATTCTAACAACTCAATACCCACAACACATCACACCACCATATATCTTAATGCTATGCCTAAATGCACATGATTCCGGAATATCACCTCCCCCGTAGGGGTTTGTGAGGTCCAGTAAAGAACAACACCACCATTTGTGAGGTCCAATAAAGAACAACACCACCATTTGTGAGGTCCAGTAAAGAACAACACCACCATTTGTGAGGTCCAATAAAGAACAACACCACCTATGTATGCATGATTATACATCGACATCTCATGCATAATTTCACCACACCAAGCATTATTCAACCAATCATCGCATTGATCAAGAGTAATGACTAAACAACAACACCAAAACAAACATCTTAATACCGCATACACCAGTCATCATAAATCATCACAACATTCATAATTTAAGTAATGCTTACAAAGCCCGTACAAACATTTTATTTTTGATTCAACACTGTACACACCTCGAAAGTAACTCTCGCCCCACGCCAATCACCTCATTAGCTTCCTCATGTCACCACCAACAAATTTCCACTTAAAGTCTCTGTCAAAATCTCACATTAACTTCCCTAACTTTTTACTGTTCAAACTTCTCGAAATAAATCTCTATTAGTTAAAAGGTCATAATTTTCAAAATATTAACTCATCATGAATCTAGTCTCTCAAAAACATCCCTCTTGTTATGCAAATATTTTTCATTTGTTTTTCATTCTTGAAGTCAGACCCTAACCCTTTTTCCAAAATCTAATTCAATTGCCACGCTCATTTTTTTTAAAGAAGAAAGACTTCAAATTTATTTTTCAAAAATAGTTTTCTTAGTCACAAAAACGATCATGCCTACATATATTTTTTTCTCACCCTCACATCAAAATCACCCTTGACTCCCACCAAACATCTCAAACACAAATCGTCAACATAATATGTACACATTCGCAACATAGAACAATCACACAAATAAGCCTACAAAGGCACAACACACAATGTCCTCATAAGGACCAAACCACAAAAGCTCACAATAACAACATCAATAACAACAAAATCAACAAACAATTACCGACCACAACCACAACATATAAAAGTAATTAGAAAGAAGCCCTTACCTTAGGCGCCTTCCTTCCAAGCATAGACGCCATCTGGTCGTACCCACCCTACAACTCGATCTTTGCCCTCTACGTGCCCATGTTCCATTTTGGGCCTCGCCTAGACTTACAGCTGATCATTCCGAGAATGACAAGGTTACAATGTAACAGATAATTCCCATTGATCTATTACAATATACTTATATGACAACTGTAAATTATACTATAGATCTAAAAATATTTTACTAAATAAAAACTCGTTTTTAAAACATGGAAATATGTGTCTCTAACCAAGCTGAGAGTTGTTGAAATAAAATATCTTTTCAACACTTAAAAAAAAATAATCAAAACAATTGTTCTCCAAAAACATCCCACCTTTTAGACATTGAGTTTGTTTCAAAATAATTTTCCACACTCACTTATATCTTTGAAATATAAAATTAGTTTGGGCTTATTAGCGACTATGGTTCTCATCCTGCCTAACTCACTCCATTTAGATTTCAACCACCCTTTGTTATTACTCTATTAAAGTCATGCCTATGAAATTCATAACTTCTAGGATCCATAAATGTCTTCACTTAATCCAATTTGCCAAGTAAGCATTACATAAAACGATAGCACATTTTGCCCATTAAGATGCTACACTATTACGAACACATTTGCTTAACTCCCCCTCTTCACTCTCCTAAACTTCAACAAAACTTCCAAATAGATCTTGGAGAACAACTCACACCTCAGCAACTCTATATTAGTCCTTTGTTCATACACAAACCGACTCCACCTACTTAAATCTCAACCTTGTCTCATCACTTCAAAATCTAAGCACTTAGGATAAAAACTCAAATTCCTAATAACTCAAAATATCTTCAAATCCTTAAAATATAATCCCTCCTAACTGACTGCTTCCCTTTTTTTGTCTTACAAGCAATGAGTTCTCGGCAAATCAAGTAACAATTATATTCAATTGTCTCAAACCCACCTTTTTGACAATACATCAAATCTATATCTTTTAAGACACCAACTTTGACTTTAAGTATATCACAACACCCACTAGCATTCCTAAAACTATCTTAACCTCTCTTGACAACAATCAAGGCCTTAATACAACAAGTCCTGGACATATCCTTTTCATAAATCATACATTCTAATAATCACTCCACCAAAAGGAATGAAATGCACCTATACTCAAAAATACATTAAAAGGACATAGGACCTCAAAATTAAGTAATTTCAAAAAAAGAAAGCTGACATGCTTTTGCTCAAATAAGTCGATACATAAATCTCTGACCCCCATCTCAGAGTAGTTTTCAGAGTTCAGGCTTCACCTTTAACAAGTAGCTTTCTTTTACCAAATTTTGTACCTTTGCTTTCTCTCATGCTCTCAAGGCCATACATTAACCCAAAACACACAAACAGAGAGCTGACATCTAAACCAATCCCTAGACAAAATTCATATTAACAACAACAACAATAATTTCAAGTTTTAAGAAGCAATAGCCCCAAACTAATTTCATTATTCACATGGGAAATCACATATCCCCTTCCCTTAGGTCAAAACCAGCATAGGGTTCACAAAAATTTTGGAAAACATTGATCCTTTCTCTCAGGGTCACAATCAATATACATTAGAAGCATTAAACAAGGAAAGAATAGAAAAACAACATCTTTCACACCTAGCTTTTGGAGTCACGGCTTCTTTTTGTGAAAAGAGAATAAGAAAAAGTTTGATTTTTAACTTACCCACAAAGCCAAGAGGATGACATCAACTAGGAGAAGGAGCTAGATGCAATGGCGATTAGAGAACTAAGAAGGCGTCACACATGGAGTGAAGGAGAAAATGTCATGGAAACTAGGTTGAGTTCTTTCTCAACACATGAGCAAAAGTGAAAAGAAGTAAAAATGGGAGTGGGGGCTAAAATGGAATGCCACGGTCTGATGGGTAAAAGGGAGGAGATAAAAATAATAATTTAATTACAACCTTTTACTTGGATAGGAATGAGTTAGGATAAATATCACATAATTAGCCATGTAGAAAATGACACCTATCACCCCAAAATTCAACTAATAAATTTTAATCATCATATTTAACCATATAATCCATCTACATCTCTCACTAATCCATCAATATCTCTTAAACACCTTATATAAAACAAATTAGTCATATCACTACACTCTTTGAAAAAACATCTACCCCGATATATTTACGTAACTGATAAATTCTAAGTTCAATAGATTCATTTTTCGGTGACAATATATTTTCACTGTAACGTGACTTATTATTATTCGACAAGAAAAATTAAATTTCCTCCTTAAAATAATATTTTCACATCCTTGAGTCACATCGCACTTAGGGAAACCCCAGTTAAATTTTCATTGAATTTAGACTTCAATTGAAATCAAACGGTGGGTAAAATTTACTCGGTTATGCAAAACGCGGTAAAATTCGTTTTCTAAAATTTTCAACAAAAATTTCACTGACACTGAACAACATTATTTGAACTACAAACACACCTTCACACTGATTTCTTTTCATGGCAAATCAAAAACCACGTCCATTATAGAAAATGCCAAAAAACAAAGTAGAGATGTCAATTTATTGTACTACTCGGGCCTTACAAGATACTTGTTCTGACTACGTGCCCCCATCCTGCAGGTTTAGTTGATGACCTGGACCAAGCAGGCAAGAAGGATTGGAGGAAGGGTCTTGTATGGTGGCTGTATGCCCGACGTACGAGAGAAAGATATTGATTCTTTGACTTCCGAAAATTCATCGTTGTCTTTGGAGATGTCGGGCTCTGAGTCAGAGGGGAAGGAGGTAAAGGAGGTTCAGTCTGAGCCGGAGGAGTTTGACGAGGTTGACTATGACTGGGTCTCTCGGAAATTTCGTTGCGCAAAGAGCGTCTTCGCTTTTTGAGCGAATTTGTCCGACGTTGAGTCAATTGTTGCGCATGGGGGCCAATAATGGCGGTTAGAGGGTGTTAGACAAGGGGGAAGGGTCTGTCAAACCCCAAAAACCTGGAAATTCATGGTCTATCATTGCATGCTGTCCAGGATAGTTGTACGTCCCCCTCTCTCCTCCGTTAACAACTGATTCTTAAATTTCTTGAGGTCGCTCCTGTAACACCCCATTTTTTCCATATTTAATTACTTGAATATAATAGAAATTTTGTGACATGTTTTGTGTGCGTTTGCCTTTATAATTGAAATATTTTAGTAAAGTTTACTATGTTCTTAATTGAATTATTTGTTTAGTTTTATAAAATATTAGTTACGATTTGTTGTCATTTTATTATCATTATTATTTTTTTAGTAGTTCGGTGTTATTAGATATTAATCATATTTTGATATAATTATTAAAATTGATATTGTTATTTTGAGATAACTATATATTATATATTATATATTAATTCCTTCGAGGTGCCTCCAATTCAGCGAAAGGATTAGTCACTGCGTTCGGCGGTGGATACCCTGGTCTCGACCAAAAAAACAAAATATATTATATATTAACATGGAAGAATAGGGATGTATTATAGTTTTGTTTTCTTAAATTTTTATTGGCTGCATCCGTACTTGCTAAGTGCGCCCTTACCTGATTCTCGTCTTTATTTAATTATTTAATTACTTTTCACGTTTCATCTTCTTCCTACAATGACTTTATCTGTTATAAACTAACTGGATTAGCTTTGCCAAACAGATCTTAATATCTAAGTTATTGAATTATTAAAAATTAATAAATGAGTATTAAATAGGCTTAAATATGTTTTTCGTCCCTGCAAATATAGCAAAATTTGATTTTAGTCCCTACAAAATTATTTTTTTTAAATAACTCCCTGCAAATAACGTCTATTATTTTAGTCCCTCTGTTAACTTATCCGTTAAAAAACGCTGATCTGTCAATTTTTTGTCCTCCATGGCATTTCCATGTCATATTTTTCCATTTGTTTTAATTTAAAAAGCTGAGTTGGATTAAACACCTCACTTTTGTCTTCAACCTCTAACTTCAAGCTCCATTACCTTTCTTTCAACCTCCAAATAGAACCCTATTCCTAAAATTCCCAAATCCTTCCATTCATCTTCTTCTTCTCCCACAACAAATCAAGCTATTGTATTCTGTAATCATAGATTTCATTCACTTTTGTTTTTCTGTGATATTTCTGCACTTGGGCCTTGTTGGTTATTTTTCATGTAAATCAATTTATCATAATTTTTTAATGGTATAGGAAAAGGGAAAATCAGGCACAAGTTTGGCCTTGTCGGTTCTTCAACATTTTGGTTCTTCATCTTTATCTCCAGTAAAATTAAAGAAGATTTTGGTTCTTTGACAGAGTTGCTTCTTGAGAGATCACTGCTTGCTTGACTTTAGAGATTTGATGTGCGTGTGTTGAACAGACTCATACCCTTTATTTTCTGCTTTGTTGTGAAGACAATTTGGGTCAGAAATTCAATCTGTTGCCATGAGCAAACTCCTTCTCAAACTCAAAGTTGAAACTCTATATACGAAAAAGATTCCATTTTTTCTTTAACAAAATGTCAAAGTGAGAAAGGAAAGGAATTGAAAGGGAAATGAAATCTCAGTGTTGTGGTTTTCTCTACGCCAATCCCTTAATGGTTCTAAAAGTTCTGCAGCTTCCTCCCCATCAATAAAAGCTCTACGACCCCATATATGTCAAATACAGTTTCAGTAGTTGCACAAATTGGGTTCAAGAACTGGGAAACTTTTGGAAACTCAAATTGGGTGATGAGCCCTAATTTTAATTTGGGAATCCAATTATGACTTCCAACTAAGCATTTTAAAATAAAGATAAACAAAAAGAATTATGTGGCAATGCCAAACAAGCACAACATTAGACACATCACCATTTTTTAACAGAAAAGTTAACGGAATGACTAAAATGGAAAACATTAATATTTGCAGGGAATTTTTTTAAAAAAATATTTTTGCAGGGACTAAAAAAGAAAATTACTATATTTGCAGGGACTAAAAACATATTTAAACCTATTAAATAACATTCAAAAAGTGATTAACTATTTATTTTAAATAAATAAGAAAAAAAGGATGTTTTCAAAAAAGGGAAAAAAGGATTGGAACATCAAATCCTTTTTGAATGAAAATAAATAATTAATTTGATGTTAAATTGATAAAATTTCAAATCAACATAATAATTATTAAAAAAAATTATCATACACAAATATAAAAGGTAATTAATTTTTTTTGACCAAAATAAAAGGTAATTAATAAATACTAATAAATTGCTATTCATATGTCAACGGATCAGATTTATATGATTTCTTACCTCAAAAACAAAAAACAAAATCGCTACAATTCATTAAACTTATTTATTATTTAACAAAAAAGTGCCTCGAAAGATATTGAATGAATTATCCCTGATTGTTGGCAACATTATGAACGCGTAATGATAATTCAAATGACGATGTTAATCTGATATGAAAACCAGTCGTAAAAACTAGGTTATATAAGCAAGGGTTTGCAAATACACTTCTCACAACTCTAAAATATATCTTGCAAAACAAATATCATTCATGACAGAAACAACGTCATCATCCAGTTGCCACATGTTAATGTTACTCCTTCTCTGTGTTCTCTTGCAGGAACATACCTTAGCAATCAAACAGGTAAGCTTGTCTATCATTATAACAATGTCGTTCATCATGATATCTCCTGAATATATTATAACTTTTGGCTCATCACGGTGTTTGTTTTGTTAGTCTTATGTTGTATACTTAGGATCACATTCTTTTGGTGCAAATCCGTCATCAATTGATATTGAATCTGCCACCAACTCTCATTATGATTTACTTGGATCTTACATCGGAAGGTATAAAACTAAACCCTTGTCAAAGTCTTTGACATTTTCCCTGTGATGAAACATAATCAACTGAACTTAATTTGTTTCTTTTGTCACATAGCACTGAGAAGGCCAAAGAAGCAATATTTTACTCTTATAATAGATATATCAATGGCTTTGCCGCAGTACTTGATGAAGATGAAGCAGCGAAGGTTGCAAGTATGTAGTTATCATCATGATTTAGATCTCATTTATATCATCTCTAATATATATATATATATATATATATATATATATATATATATATATATATATATTAGCATTTGAATCAAATTGTTATTTGTTTGCATTTTCTAACTACAAGATTGACTGTTACTCTATTGGTGAATGCAGATGATCCAAATGTAATATCCATTTTTTTAAACAAAAAATACAAATTGCACACAACCCATTCGTGGGATTTCCTAGGGTTAGGGAGACAAGATGGAGTTCCAAAGGCTTCACCGTGGAGTAAAACACATGGAGAAGACGTCATCATTGGCAATTTAGACACTGGTAATGAAGAATTAGAGAATTTATTTTCTTTAAGAAGTTTTATATGTGATGACTCTCACAAAACTCTACTTGCACTATTTGATATGTGATTTCCATGCTTTTGTGTTAAGGAAAATCATCCACTTTTTTTAGTCATGATAAAGAATCCACCCATAATTTTGAAATTTTGGAAGTTAGGTTAATTTGGTTCATCTTGAATCATTACCTTTTCAATTGATGATGTGACTTATTATGATAGGTGTTTGGCCTGAATCCAAGAGTTTTAGTGATGAAGGAATGGGACCAATACCAAAAAAATGGCGTGGAATATGTCAAACTGGTGATAAGAATGAAGATAAATTTCACTGCAACAGGTTCATTATCTTTAAACTTTAACTCTTGCTACTTATAGTGAACTTTACAAGAATTTGTTTATTAATTAACAATCAGGTTCTCTTAAAAATTACTTCAACAATTGATGAAATTAGAGTAATTAAACCTTGTTTTTTAAATTGTAGTCAGTACTTTTCAATCAATTGCTCATGCTACTATTTTGCTTTTTTTACTATATAAAAATGTAGGAAGCTTATCGGAGCAAGATATTTTAACAAAGGTCAAGAAGATATTGCTGGAAATAAATCATTTGAAAGTGCACGTGACTATGAAGGTCATGGTTCACATACTTTATCAACTGCTGGTGGTAATTTTGTTACTGGTGCAAGTGTATTTGGCTATGGCAATGGAACAGCGAGTGGTGGATCACCAAAAGCCCGAGTTGCAGCCTATAAAGTGTGTTGGCCATCAAATTTAGTTGGTGGTGGTGGATGTTCAGATGCAGACATTTTGGCTGGTTTTGAAGCTGCCATAGGTGATGGAGTTGATGTACTTTCCGTGTCTCTAGGTGGTAATCCTATTGAATACTTTGAAAGTGGTATTTCCATAGGGTCCTTCCATGCAGTTGCCAATGGCATCGTTGTAGTAAGTTCAGGAGGAAATTCAGGACCTAACCCCTCAACTGTAAGCAACACAGAACCCTGGATGTTCACAATTGCTGCAAGCACAATTGATAGAGACTTCACTAGCTATGTTACTCTTGGTAACAAAAAAATACTCAAGGTATATATATATATATATATATGTTTTTACCACGCCTAATTTTTATATAAGTATGGTAGAATGTTATTTATTTTTGTTTTCTCTTATTATTAGGGAGCTAGTCTTTCAGAATTGGCGTTGCCACCTAAAAAGTTGTACCCTTTAATAAGTGCTGCTGATGCCAAAGCTGATATTGCATCAGAAGTAGACGCGTAAGAATTCTTTTTTAAGCAAATTGACCTTCTCAAATATAATTTTTTTATAGTGGATATTCTTACTTAGTAGTTTTTCATTGTTGTAGCCTTCTTTGCAAGAGTGATGCTCTTGATCCAAAAAAGGCTAAGGGGAAAATACTGGTTTGTCTTCGAGGTGATAATGACAGAACTGATAAGGGTGTGCAAGCTGCTAATGCAGGCGCTATTGGAATGATTTTGGTTAATAGTGAGGAAGCTGGAAATGAAATTCTAGCAGATCCTCATCTCATTCCTGCTTCACATGTTAGCTTTACAGATGGCGATTACATTCTTAAATACATCAACAGCACCAAGTAGAAATACAAATTCTTCCTATTTTGGATTCCATAGTTTGGATTTTATACTCTTACTTGTCATTTATATTTCATACATATATGATGCAGGTCTCCTGTGGCTTACATTTCAAAAGTAGAAACACAAATTGGTATAAAGCCAGCTCCAGTTGTGACCTCATTTTCATCAAGAGGCCCGAGTATTCTTGATCCAAAAATCCTCAAGGTTTAATATTCTATTCTGATAATTAACAACCCTCTCTAGTTGTTACTTTTTTGAACATGCAACTATAATTTTTCGTTTTTGTTTCAGCCTGACATTACGGCACCAGGAGTCAACATCATTGCTGCTTACAGTGAAGCCGTATCCCCCTCAGAACAAGCAACGGATAAGCGTAGAACTCCTTTCATGACTATGTCGGGCACTTCAATGTCATGTCCTCATGTTTCTGGCCTTGTTGGACTGCTCAAAGCTCATCGTCCTGATTGGAGTCCAGCTGCAATTAAGTCAGCAATCATGACCACGGGTAAAGTTTATTAAGATAATGGCATTCATGTTCTTATACACTGATAAAATTTCACGTCTTATATTATTGAAATGCATGCATGCCTTTTGCAGCAAAAACATATGACAACACTGGAAAGCCTATACAAGATGACTCACGGGAAAAGGCAACTCCATTTGATTATGGTGCTGGGCACATTCGACCTGATAGAGCCATGGACCCCGGACTTGTATATGACCTAAACATTACTGATCATTTGAACTATCTATGTGGTCGTGGCTACAATACTTCTCAGCTCAAGTTGTTCTATGGCAACCCTTACACTTGTCCAAAGTCGTTCAATTTAGTAGATTTCAATTATCCAACAATCACAATTACTGACATTAAGATTGGACATTCTGTCAATGTTACTCGCACTCTTACCAACGTTGGGCCCATAAGCACCTATAAAGTGAGTGTCGAGGCACCCCCAGAAATTGTCGTCTCAGTTGAGCCCAACACATTAAGTTTTAAGAAGGGTGAAAAGAAGGAGTTTAAAGTTACGTTGACTATAGAGACATTGCCTAAGTACAAAGCCGATTACACCTTCGGGAGTTTGGATTGGACTGATGGATCACACCATGTTAGAAGTCCTATTGTAGTTAAATATCCATATTAGTGATAAATTTAAGTCAGTGCTCTTTTAGCAATTTTACCTTCCAACTTTTTAAGCAGTTGGGTTTGTCTTGCTTTTCCTTGCAATAAATGTTTTTGTTAAGGTGTGTATGTTCTCTGAATGTGTGTGTGTGTGTTTGCGTTGTTTCACTTCCAATATATGTTTTTTTGCTTCTCTGATTCACTACGGGGAGTTTGATGAATAAAATTTTAAGCCAACCCAGTTTATTTATTCTCAATGCCCCTCATAATCCCCATCCGTAATATTTAATAGTACTCCTAAGATCTCACGGACAGAAATAATCTACTTCAAGTAAAACCAAATAGATAAATCAAACCTGATTTCCAAGACTAGGGTGCATTTCATATGCTAAAAAGCATATGAAATGCACTAGACAACTCCAGTTGTACCTTGTTTGATTTGAAAAATTGTTCTCTGTCCCACAATGCAACTTTTTAATCCACCCTAAAAATTACAAAAATACTATTTCTATTTCGTACTCAATATTTTTTTCACTCCTGTCTCTCTTCTCTCTCCTTTTTCCTTCTCTCCCTCTCTCTCTCCCCGCTATCCCTCTCTCCTCTATCATGTCTCTCCCTCCACCTCTCTCATATCTCATTTTCCTGTCTCCATTCTCTCTCTACATCTCATCTCTCTTCTATATATATATATTCTCGTATCATTACCTCTCTCTCACCCTTCCTCTCTCTGTCTCTCTCTCCTTTATACTCTCTCTCCCTTTCCCGCTTCTATCCTATCTCATTTTTATCTCTCCTCTCTCTCTCTCCTATCCTCTCTCTCTCTCATTCTTTTCACTATAATTTTCTAATTATATGGTAATATAGGTTATATAAAATCACTATAAACCGCGTAAATAGAATAATAGTAAATTTTACATTTTTTTGTTTGTGTTGCCCGGTGTTCACCAAACAGTGTACTGAACGTCGACAGGATTATTGTAAGAAGGTTCTAGAGTATTCATACATACATTTGGCCAAAAAATTGTTATTACTTAACCAAGTTAAATGGGAGAGAAGACGAATGATGCAAGTTTTTCCCAGGTCATATATACAGCTATTTTTTTGTCCATTTAGACAAGATGACAAATAAATATCACACGGATACACAATTACACTGTCACATCCAATTCCCATGTAGCTAAAATTGCCAATATAACTAGTAGTGAGAGACATACATTCCACGAATTCAGCATTATAAATCAAAGAACTTTTCCACTGTACTTTAAAGGACTATTAAATTGTTAGTTATTACTATTACTTAATATTACTTTTTTTGAAGCAAGCAAACTCAAGCCAATTCATTCATTAAAATAGTTGTAATACAATGAGTAATAAAGGCATGCACTTGGTGACTAGCATAGCATTGACAACGCAATTGGCTTGTCGCCTGATATAACTGAGAGCACAGTTTTGAAAACAATAAAAAGAATCATTGCAAGATAATAGCTCCAAACTCGTTTGCGAAATTGTGTCCACCGTTGACCGCATCGACGACTTGTTTACAATCAAGCTCAAAGTCAACATTGTGAACCTCTAATTGATTCAGCCAAGATAGAGCTTCCATCAATCACATTGCTTCGATATCATTTGGCTTCAAAAAGCCATCAAACCATAATCTTCGCCTTGGGGAACATCCCTATATGGTCCCTAATACATATGCCCAGTCCGAAGCGAGAATTCTGTGCGAATCAGGCTCTATCGACGTTGGATTTTACACAACCTACTGATGTTGGTTTTTGCCAACGTTGCTATTCTGAATTCGCAGCATTAGACTGTTGGTTTTGCTGATGTGAATTTGTTGCACTATTGATGAGATCTAACATGATCTTTTCAGATTTGGATCTAGAAATATGGCAACTCAAATATTTTCTCACAAAAACACACATTCAACAACACCAAAAGGAAGAAACAAATACTTACATGAAAGAGGAAGAAATATCAAAGATGGAGAAGACTTGGAATGGAAGTGGAGATTGAAGATCATCACACCCTTCTTGGAAAGGAGATAAGATCACACTATCCCTAAGCTCTCCTAGTCTCAAGGAAGTGAGCTTTAGTTCTCATCTCAAGAACCAATGAGAATCCTCTAATGAACCTCACCCTCACAAGCATGAACTAGCCCTCACCTCACTCTAGGTATTTTGGCTCTCAACTTTGCTAAAATGAGGAAAGTGGTTTCATTCATCAAAGGAGTTCTAAGGAATTACAAGGAAGAGAAAACTATTTATATGTTGGACTATTGGATCCTAGGCCCAACATACAATCCACTAAAAGGAAAACAAGGCCCATGGCCACATCAAAGTAACTCAAGGCTAAAGCCTTCTAAATGGCCAATAATGCTCAAAAATAAATGTTCATTACAATTAAAAATATAATCCCAAATTTATTGAAAAACAAATACAAAGAAATAGGGAACACTAGAGTTTGAGTATTCTAGAAATTCCCTAAGATATTCTTGGTCACCTTTAGTGTGTCCTAATCAATTATCAAGGTGGACACACTAAAGCATATTCCCTTTAAGTGTTGAATCTCTTTTTGGTATTTTGAGTTTTTATCATTATGGTCTTCATCCAAGCTCCGTGTGGGATCACATCAACTACTGCTAGTTATGCAGAATTTGCTGGTGTGAACGATTGTGAAATAGCCAGACTGTGATCAGAGATTTTGCTTATTAAGAAAAGTTAGAAAAGGAAGTATGATTCCTATATTACCCCTATTAACTTTTCTTGAACACTATGAAAAAGAAAGGAAAACCAAGAGTTACTTGCATTGAGAAAAAAAATGGAGTAATCAATAAGAGTAAATTTGATATATTAACTAAAAAAGTTTTAACTTGCTTATATTTAATAACACGACTTTGTAGATATTTTTGCTTCATCATTACATAGTAAGAAAAGCATGATATAATCAAAGAAACATTCCATAAAATAAATCATAGAAATGTTACTCCCTATGTTTCGAAATGAATGTCGTTTAAGATTTTTACACACATATTAAGAGACCGTTTGTTACAGTTTTTTTATGAAAAAAATCATTTTTAATTAAAAAATCATTTTTTAGCGATCTTGATTGTGTTTGTTTTAGCTTTTCTGAAAAATCATTTTTATCTTTAAAATGAGAATCTGTTTTGAGTAGCTTCTCATGAAAATCATTTTCTAAAGAAGGATTTTTTTAAAATAAGTGATTTTCAGTATGTTACACAAACACAAAATAACTTTTCATTTTCTTAAAAATCTCTAAAAACTAATCTCTAAGGGCCCGTTTGGTACGGATTAAAAAATAAGTGATTTTGTTGTTAAATAATTTAGAGATTAGTTTTTAAAGATTTTTAAGAAAATGAGAAGTTGTTTTCTGTTTATGTCATATACTGAAAATCACTTATTTTAAAAAAAATCATTTTTAAAAAACTAATTTTTTGAGAAGCTACTCAAAACAGCTTCTCTTATGAAGTCGTTTTTAGATTATTTTCAGCTTTTCATTTTTTAAAAAATCTGTAGCAAACAAATAGCATGTCGTCATAAGTGATTATTTTAAAAAAAAAATGATTTTTTAAAAAAATAAGTCGTAACAAACGGACTCTAAATTATTTAACAACAAAATCCTTTTTTTAATCTGTAACAAATGGACCCTAAGAAATGTTTTAATTATAAAAAGAATAGATATTTTATCAAATTACCCATATCAACTATTTACTATAGTATGTCTTGGTATCAAAAAAACTATCGATGTCATTTAGAGTATCATTAATGCAAAGTAGAAATAATGCGCAACGTAATTGAAAAATGTAATTAATGTTGCTACAGAAATCGAAAATGACATTTTTTTTTATACTTTTTTTGTTAAAGTAACACTCGTTTTAAAACGGGGTGAGTAATAAATTACATTTATTTTTTTGAGGATAATAAATTACATTTATTATATTTTAACTTTTTGTTATTTATAGAAACAGTTATTATAAATTAAATTTATACCATTTTCGTCATTATAAATTATATTTATTATTTCTTAACTTTTTTTTGATCAAGTTATATCTTAAATTTTTGTTTTTTATTGAATTTAATTTATTTTTATATTTATAGAAACGGTATAACATGACTACCATTTTCGTCATTACAATTTTCAACAGTATATACTTTATTACGTCAAAAAAAAACAGTATACTTTATAAAAATATTAGTTAATATTACTTTTAATTAATTTGCTTAAAAAAGTAATATTAATTAGTTAATATTAAATATTAGTTGATAATAACTTTTCATTAGTACTTAATAACTTTTCATTCAATAAATGATGTATCTAGTCTATATTATATACTTGATACATCATTTATTGAATGAACCTAAAAAGTAATTTTTCTCTTATATTGTGGATCAGAGGGAGTAATACATTTTTATTACATAGAATAATTATGGAAAAAGTTACCCTCCACAAAAATAAAGATATTCAATAAATACTAATACATTTTTATTCGTATGTTGCTAATTAAATATATATAATTTATTACCTTAAAAACAAAACAGAAAAATACTACAATATTCATTAAAATTATTTAACAAAAATGTACTTTGAAAGATGTTGAATGAATTAATTATCTCAAGATAGTTATTTAAGCAAGGGAAAGCAAACATCCTTTGCACATCTCTTAAATTTATTTTGCAAACCAAAGATCTTTCACGAAAGAAACAATGTCATCATCCATTTGCCACGTGCTATTGTCACTCCTTCTTTGTGTTCTGATGCAGGAACACACCCTAGCAATCAAACAGGTAAGCTTGTTCTCGAGCTTCATCTATCACTACTCACTTGTTTTTTCTTTTTAAATTGAAAACGGTTAAACTGTGGCTTTATAGTAATTTTGCTCAAACTGTGGGACTGGTTAGCATTACATTACATCTAAAGGGATAGATTCGGCTTGTATTCGAAATCCATCCCTAAGATGAAATAACTTAGAGTCAAAGTTTACTTAATTCTCCTACGAACTTTGATTTGGTCGGAGTAGAATCTAAGCTAAAAATAATAATTTTGCTCATTTTGGCGTAAAGATTGGCATATTATAAATTTACATTGATCTTGGTTCCTACAAGT
Organism: Astragalus glycyphyllos; assembly: GCA_963573325.1. Taxonomy (NCBI): domain Eukaryota; kingdom Viridiplantae; phylum Streptophyta; class Magnoliopsida; order Fabales; family Fabaceae; genus Astragalus; species Astragalus glycyphyllos. The sequence continues at coordinate 54,768,647 of OY754308.1, read as the reverse complement.
TTTTTAATTTTCATATGGGAGTTTTAAAACTGCAGCCTAATAATAATTTTGAATTTTGTTTTGTTAGTCTTATGTTGTATACTTAGGATCACATTCCTTTGGTCCAAATCCTTCATCAGTTGATATTGAATCAGCCACCAACTCTCACTATGATTTACTTGGATCTTATGTCGGAAGGTATAAAATTTAACCCTTAAAGTCCTTGAAATTCTTTTTTTAACCAAAAGAAAGGGATATCGAGTCTCGTTAAAACCTTCTGTTGCAAAACCCTCCTTAGGGAAAAAGCAACAGTAAGGAAAGGAAAGAGTACTCCCCCTAAATTTTATTGATAAAAAAGAGAAATTCTCCGTGTGATGAAATAAAATTAAATGATTTGATCAATTTGTTTTTTTTTCTCTCTCATACAGCACCGAGAAGGCCAAAGAAGCAATATTTTACTCTTATAATAAATATATTAATGGCTTTGCTGCAGTACTTGATGAAGATGAAGCAGCCAATGTTGCAAGTATGTAGTTATCATCATATAGTAGCATTTGAAACAAATAGTTATTTTTAGGTATTTTCTAACTACAATATATACTGTTATTGTATTGGTGAGTGCAGAGCATCCGAATGAAATATCAATGTTTTTAAACAAAAAACATGAACTACACACAACCCGGTCATGGGAATTTCTTGGGTTAGAGAAACAAGGTGGTGGAGTTCCAAAGACTTCGGTGTGGCGCAAAACACTTGGAGAAGATATCATCATTGGCAATATAGACACCGGTAATCAAAGATGAAGAATTTTTTTTCTTTATACATGTTATATGTGGAAAAACACATTTAACTCTGATCAATTTTCATACCAAATTCCCACCCTCTTTTTACTGATGATGTAATTTATAGGTGTTTGGCCTGAATCCAAGAGTTTTAGCGATGAAGGGATGGGACCAGTTCCAAGAAGGTGGCGTGGAATGTGTTAAGTTGCTAATAAGAATCCAGATAAATTTCATTGCAACAAGTTCATTAATTTTAAATTTTATTCATCTACTTATTGTTAACGTAATAAAATTTGTTCATGTACAATCTGGATCCATTTAAAAATTCTGTAATAATTCATGGAACTAGTGTAATTAAAATTGAAAATTTTTGCAATAATTTATGAAATTGAAGTAATTGAATTTGGTACTTTTCAATCAATTGCTTGTGGCTACTATTTTGATATTTACTATATGAATGTAGAAAGCTTATTGGAGCAAGATATTTTTACAAAGGTCAAGTAGCTTATGGGAGAAATGTATCATTTCAAAGTGCACGTGACGATGGAGAAAAACAAATGAAATAAGCTATATCTTAAGTCCCACATTGAGAAAGTTTTGCAAGAAAAGTGAAAGGTGGGTATTATAAAAGTAGATCATGAGAGTGCAGTTGAATGGTTGACTGCGTCATTAGACACTTATGGTGTAACATCCGCTGGTGATTGTCATTTCGCTTACTAATAGTTTTTAATTTTTTAAATTTTTTAATTTTAATGCAGTTAAAATCTTTTTTCCTCTAAACTGTCGGAATCACTTGACCGTCGGTTTTCTACGGTTTTTCTCCGATTTCCCGGTTTGAAATTCGGTTTTTAGGCTTGCCTGTTATTAGGGCTACTTGGACCAGATGTGGAGCCGGTTCACAGTTGGGACGCCTTTGATAACCTTTCTTTTCCCATCTACACGTAGCTTTTCTTATATTTTCTTCTACAGTGGTTGGTGCATTGGTTAAATTTTCTATTTGTTCTATAGTGATTGTTACCTTGGTTACATGAGCATATTTTTTGGTATGAATGAATGAGAATATTGTTCTTCATTCATGTTTTAATGTCCTAATTTTATTGTCTTGCTTAAGAATGATTTACCCAACCCAGTTGTTTTTATTTTTCGTTATTTGGTTTGTTAGTATTTTGCTGACTTGACTCGCATGTTGTCCAGCTTTCCTAGATGTTTACTATAACAATGATTAGAATTCAAACCGCCTTTATTATAAGTGGAGGTTTCTAATGGCTACAGAATTTTTTGATTTTTTGTAGGACTTTTGTCAAGTAAGTATATGCAACTTTCTTTGAGCCTGCAAACTTTATTGCTCACAGTTCATTAATTTGAGCTCTTGTGATGTAAGATTTTGAAACTCAATAAAACTTCATTAAGGAATGCATGCATTTTGAACCTACGGCAACGCCTGAAAACCGTTGTGTAATGCCAAAAAACCGTTGTCTATAATTTTGGCAACGGTTCTGAAACCGTTGTTTCTGCAGGCGTTGCCTATTGTTTAGGCAACGGTTTTTTGCAAGTAAAGGCAACAATGCAAAAAAAAACCGTTGCGTTTGAGCGACAATGGCAACGGTTATTCCTCGACGCTATGGCAACAGTATAAAACCGTCGCAAACAACGGCAACGGTAAAAAAGCGTTGCCTAATAAAAAACCGTTGTCTATCATCACCTATTACAACAGTTTAAAACCGTTGCCATAAAGTATAAAATTTTTTAAAAACTCCAAAAAAGACTAGAAATTCCTTCCCAACAAAAAATAAATGTCATATCACTCAAATTTAAGATTCAAAAAAGTTATTAATTACAGAAGGCAATAAATACATGTATCATACAAACCTAGTTACAATTCTCAATGAACTTGGGAAAAATTACCAACAAAACTCTAGAAAGCTAAGTAAAGCCCAAAGCCTCATTATTCAATATTGATACTTGCTAGACATCCTCCACCAAGTCCATTTGAAAAACCATTGTGCTTGTGACGTAACCAAGAGTAACGAAAAACATGAGATTGTTATGCTCATCCCATTCATTCCTTTTTAATCTTTCTGCACAAAAAATCAAGAATACTAAGCATAGTATCAAGAATAGGACAATGATAACATTGAAACGAATCTAAGAAAGCTAGAGATACCTATAGATAGCTATAATTAATTATCATGGACAGGTACATGTATATATAATATATATATACTACTAAGTAAATACGAACCTGTTGATACGTGGACAAACACCTTTATACCAAATGCAACATCGTATCTACATTTGAAGAACTGAAAAGATGTGCAACTTCAATTTTAATCACAAGGAAACAAACACACTCACCCACACACAAGTTCTAAGATTATACTACCTACCTTTCATCAAAATTGCAAAAGAGTATGCAATTGCAGTTTGCATTAAGACAAACACCTGCAAAGCAATAAAGACAAACTTCCTACATCAGAATTGAGTTGGAATAAAGACAAATCTTCTATATCAGGTTTGTGTGAAGTATAAAGACAAACTTCCTATATCAGAATTGAATTGGAATATAATTTGGAATTCTAATTTTACACTCCAATTCTTCGTCAACTCAAACATAGAGTTTATGATTCCGAACTTAGAGTTTGAGCTAAAATTCATTGTATATGCAACTTCTGAAATGGTAAGAGAAATTATGACCGAATCAAAATAATATTGAATAGCAATACCAAAATCAAAGTTAAGGAAAAAAGAAAGAAAACTAACCTTGGCCATAACAGTGGAAAATGAAATTCCAAGAGGGCCCTAATGAAAAATAACCTTGGCCATAACATGAACTTTCTCTAATTTATATGCAAATATTTCAAAAAATAACAGCCCGTAATTACCTATATCTAAGAGTTATTCAAAACCACAAAAGGGCATAAATGGTAAAGTTAAAATAGAAAAGTTACCAAGTAAACAAACTACTAAATAGAAAAATTTTCACACCAGTTATATATGAAATATACAAGTTATATATTAAATATAGAAGTTATATTACATGTCTGCAAATAGAACAAAACCACGTCGCTTGACTGCTGGAATCTTCAGATGAACTAGTTCTCCATACAGGCTGAAAACTTGCCTTAGATGATCATCAGTGACATTAGAATCCAAATTGCCAACAAAAAACTGCAATTAAAAACCTTGTCACAAACAAGTAGGAAATAGAGCAGTTTCCAAATTGCCAAGAAAAGTACCCGCTCAGTTGTACTATTTGGATCATTTGGACAATCAAAAACCAAAACATCATATTTGATTTGGTGCTTTTCATATCAAGAACAAGGAAGTTATTGTACTAAATGCTACACTAATGAAAGAATAAGAATGATGCAAAGAATAAAGGTAAAATTCAAGTTAGGATTTCACCTTACACTACTGAATATGCATAATAGCAGAGAATATTTTTGGCATACCAAAAGCTCTTAAGAAGCCAAAGTAGTGCAAGAACATCTTACTTGATTTTTGGCATACCAAAAGCAGATTAATTACTTGATTTTTTTTCTAAAAACTCATCTAGGAAACATCTGAACAATATTTCTTAAATAATCAAGAAATAAACAATGATAGACAACAACAAAAAAAATTCATTTCCACCAGAATTATTACAAAGCATGTCTTAATGTACCTTCAAAAGCCTCCTTTGCTTGTGGAAGTTTACGTTTGTGAGGGTAAACCATCAATGATATCTTCAAAAGAATAGCCACGAGTATGTTAAGACAGGCCAACATCACATTTAAACAAAAGAACTCCTTCGCATTTCTTCAAAAATTTGATCCGGGTAGTCCAATTCTCTAATCCTAGCCATAACAATGAGAAGTGTATTGTAAGCTTCTAGGCAATGTGCTTATTTAGTTTTTTTCTCCACCTACCTAAAGTTGTGTGATGCCACATTCACATCATTCAACCTCTTTAGCACCAACAACAACTTTTGGTTGAGGCATTTCATCAAACAATTTAAGGGCATCCTGAATATCAACCAAGCTCCAATGCATTCATTTCCTTTTGTCACTGCTATTCTAATTTCTAACCACATTTTAGACTACACAAACCAAGCAGAACAGAGTTATTGATATGCAAATCAATACATCATGCATATAATTGATAGAAATTGAGCAATTGCACAATAATATTAATGTTAAGAGTTAAACAAACGCAAGAAAGATTAACCTGACACCACCACCGCTGACATGTGCATCATCCATAGCATAAACCTACTGGTTTTCACATAATCGAGAGGTGGAGGACAAAATCGAATTGAGACCACCACCGCTGAATGAGCCTACTGGGTTTTCATTTAATCGAAACCAATGAAGAAGAACTCGTAGCGTAGTGACTAGGGTTCTTGCGATTTGCGAAGGGAAGTAGGGAGCCATTCGATTTGCGAAGGGATTAGTGACTAGGGTCAATGTCTGTTGTGATTTGGGATTTGCAATTGGAGAATGGAAAGCACCGTGGATGTGAGTCATGTGACGGAAGTACGACGATGGGAGTTGGGGTTCCTAGTTCGCAGAGGAGGGGATAAACGATTAGCACCTAAATGAACTTGGTGATACTGAAAGATAGAACGACGGTTTTTTTATTATATTTTTTTAATAGATTGAGAGGTGTGTAGCACAACAGTTTGGTGGTGTAATATGACAACGGCTTTTATTTTAGGCGTTGTTGAATAGCCATAATGTTGCAGCATTTGGTGGATTTTAACAGTCTATCCTCAAAGAAAACACTCCAAATATGAGATGGATGAGTATTTGTAGGTATAATTTTTTTTAAAGTCGTCCTATTTTTGGTTTCACATGTCCTCAGCTAAGTTGATATTGTGTCAGCTAAATGTCCACAAGATATGGGTTTTGCATATATAGTTACAGCGCATCTGTATTTTTATTGTGACTAAGAGGGGATTCAAATACTACAACATTTAGACCCTATGGCAACGCCTAAAATTGCCACCCTCAAAAAACCGTTGCCTTAGCCAACAATGGCAACGGTTTTTTGAACCCGTTGCTGATTTATTTTTTTTGATTTTTTTCTATTGGCAACGTCTAAAAACCGTTCCCATAAGGTCTACGGCAACGGTTTTTTGTTTAAGCTAAATCCAACGGTTTATAAACGTTGCCATAGGGACAATTATTAAAAAACTAAAAAAATTGGGCGCTAAATTCTAGCGCGTTTTCTGATTCACCAAAATTTTTGGTGCCAAAAACCAAAAAAATTCAACCCAAAAATCTTAAACTAAAAAAATCAAATATCAAAAACCAAAATACTGGAAACACTCCCACTTCTCTCTCGTGAACCAGAACCAAAAACACAATCAACACAACTCAACACTACAATCCTCAACAACACTCTCACTACTCTCACGCTAACACAACACAACACAACAAAACCCTTCCTCTCGCTAACCCTTCCTCTCACGCTAACACAACAGAACCAACAGAACCCTTCTTCTCACGCGAACCCATCTCACGTGAACCCTTCTCACGCGAACCCATCAAGAAATCTTTCACGCTTCAGGTTTTCATCAAGTTCTTATCAGCAATTTCATCAAGTTTTCAGCGATTTCATCAAGTTCTTCTCGGGGATCAAGCTTCATTTTCGTTTCTCTCTCTCAGCGATTTCGTCAAGTTCTTCTCTCTCACCGATTTCAGGTTTGCCTCTCTCTCTCTCTCGCTCTGGTTTTAGCGTTTACAAGATTTGAAGATATGTTTGAAGATTTGAAAATCAGAGTTAGGTTTTTAAAGATTCAAATTAGGTTTTTTAGGTTAAGGGTTTCAATATATGTTCATTTGAAGATGTTTTGAGTTATAACAATGAGATATGTTCATTTGAAATTAGGGTTCAATATATGTTCTCTGTGATGAGTTATTGGATTTTGTATCAAGTTTCAACCTTTTCTATTATTGGGAATCGTGGGTTCAATAGCTAAATTTGTTTGGCTATATAAAGATCTGTGATTAATTTGTGAAACCCTTTCTATGGGAATAATTCTTAGCATTTGAAATATTATGAGTTGTTAATCATTGACTTGGAATTTAGGTAAATATCTGTGGTAGTAGTTTATGACATTTCATTTGAATGTATTCAATAAGTGAGATAGTCTTAGTAAATAGCTGTTAGTCTATTTGTAAATGCCAAGACATTAAGTTGTATTCAAGGTGAATATTCATAAACAGAGCATTTTCTTTGCTTTGTGTCAACTTCACTAAACCTTCAATTAGTTGATCTTGTTCCAGTTCTATTGGATCATAGAAGTATATCAATGTCTGCAAAACAGATTAATAAGAACAAGACAATAAAATCCATACAAGTGAAACAATAAAAATAACCATGAAATAGTTAAATAAAATAGCATAAAAAAATTAAGGGAATATGGTCTAGCTTCTAGGTGGTGACAAATTGGTGGCTAAAATAAGCTACCTATGAAAAAGTCTTGATAAGCTTATAGGTATTTTTGGATAAGTTAAATGAGAGTGCTTCCAAAGTAATTGAGATGCAGAAGCTAATCTGAAAATATAAGAGAAGCTATTGTTTAAAAAACCTATGGTTATTGCAATATTCTTTTAATCATTCTGTGTAAACTCTAAAACCAAATCAACACTAAGACTATCTCACTTAAGTTGTAGTGCTTAAAGGTATTGTTAAAATCAGAACAGAATCATTCAATACTGATAACTTAGTTGAAAATACTGATAAGTGTTGGTTTGGTTCCACAATACTGATAACTGACTTCTTGAATTTCATCCACAGGAGATCAATGATGCTGGAGTAAGGGGATTGTACTGGATAGTGGATATTTTGAAGTTGATATTGTTGTTTTACTAGCTTAGTTTGATTCCTAAAAGCTAATATTTGTAGAGATTAATTTTTAGTGATTAGTATGTTAAATTTAAATTCTTATCTGATAATTACAGATGGACAATTTTCTTCATTCTTATTGCACCATCTAATCTTGCATTTGGAGTAGTGTATATTGCTTCTCACTTATAATTACACATGTGGAGTATTGTATATTGCATTAATAGAGTTTTGCTACTTTTGTAGGGAAATAATGAAGGTGTAGATCAAGATCTTGATGGCTTCGATGATGGAGAGTTTGAAGACATAGACTGAATATTTATTTTGTACTGCTATGTGTTTTTTACTTTTGTTGTGTTAATAGGATAATGGATTGTTACTTTTGCTGTGTTTTTTGTACTTTTTGAAGTAACATATTATTTCGTTTAAGATATGTAATTGTGTCCTTGAAGTAGCAATATAAGGATTATTATGTCTTTTAAATTGTTTCGATTAAGTAGTGATGTGATTCAGATACAAATGATATATAATAGGCTACGGTTTATAGCGTTGTTGCTGACAAGGACTGTTAAAATACAAAGGGAACGGTTTTTTTGTTACTTTATCAACGACAACGGTTTTAGCATGTTGCCATATCTGGCAACGATTTTTATTTGAATATCTCAAGCAACGGTTATCAAGTGTTGCCATAACCAGCAACGGTTTTTGCGTGTTGCCAAACTTGGCAACGGTTCTTCAATGTTGCTATAACTGAAAACGCTTTGAAATCGTTGCCATAGCGTGGAAATCAAAACCGTTGCGTTTTAACTGTCAATGGCAACTATTTTGTGTCAGCGTTGCCTTAGGATACACAAAACCGTTGCCTTTGGTTTAGGCAACGGCCGCAACAACAACGGTTTCAAAACCGTTCCCAAAGGTTATGGCAACGGTTTTCTGACATTAGGGGACGGTTTTTGACCGTTGCCATAGGGTCTAAATGTTGTAGTGAAATTTAGTCAGCTAAGTTATGATCTACTATACAACTGTGTTTTTGATTAATATGGAGAAATGAGGTATTTATTTTTTATTTTTACTTTTCCTAATGTCATTTCTAATTCTACTTTAGATGTTGCATTATGGCACTCACTTGCTATTCTTTAAAAAAAAGGCTTAATATGTCTTCTTTCACTTATGGCAGCTTAATTTATCAATTGTTATTATATGCTTTCTTTCATCATGTCTTCTTCACATATAGTATCTGAAAGAAAATATTATATGACCAGCTGATAAATTCGGTTGTTGTAAAATTTAGCGAAATCCATTTTTTATCAACCGTATAATTTTCTCTTGATTTTAGTTGGTTATCAACAAAATGATATTTACATACATGCTCTTCTGAAACTTTGGGAAGGAATTAGTGACAAGTTTATGAAATTGGAAGGCCGGTGCATTGCATGATTGATTTATGAGTGCTACTAATATTGCTTTGAAGACAATGAGCCAAAGAGTTATCTTGCTGAAACTCAATACATCCGAGAGGGGGATTTTGAATTTGATAATTCTCTATGGTGGCTAGGCACTGCAATATCTGATATAAAAGTTAGTAGGATGGGTGAAAAATGATACATAGCATAAAAGCAAAAGGGGAAGAACTCAAAAACATCCAGGGTTGATATTGAGGAACCTCTTTTACAAGCAGTACTCTGCAAGCTTCGAATCTCTTACTCGGTCTTGACTGAAGGTTCCGCAAAATAAGTTGTGCAAATGGAGCAAGTAAGGGACGTGAGACTGGGGGTAGGAGACTCGAAAGTTGTGCAATTACTTGACCAAATATATGACTGGATATGACCATGTCAGGATATGCTCATTAACATTGTCGTATTCAAAGATAGTGTATGCGATGAAAAACTCTAAGAATCACAAAATGATATCTTTTGTGCTTAAAAATAAAAAATAAATACAAAGTTTTTATAGTTTAAATATTATCTTCAAATCACAAAAAATACCGCTATTTACTTATACATGCATTTTGCTACCAACTTACAAAATATAAGTTATTCAACAACAATTTTCAATAGCATAAACCCGTGCATAGCATAGGTCAATTATTCTAGTAATTTAAATTTTAAGTGGCATCTTGTGTTGTTAATTAATACCAAATTGCTATTAGGATGCCATTTGGTGCATTAATTGAAATGCATTGTCAAATGTTATAGATATAGATATAGATATATTAATGCTATCAAGTCTTTATCTCTCTATTATTTTATTCTCTCTCATGTTTATATCTTATTTTCTTCAACGTTTAGAGTGCGTTTCAGTTTATTTCCATGGATTTCTCTTTCAATAACTTAAAAATATTATAGAAAACTTTTAATTTTCAAAACAATATATGACCTTAATAAAAAAATCTACATAAATTAAAATAACATGGTCAAGTATTTATAATATAATATTCCTTTCTGTAAAACTATAATAAATTTTTGAGTTAATGTGTTATTGGCATGGTGAGCAGTATTCACCTGCGGTACCCAATTTAGCTGGTCGGTTTGGTTCTACCCTTTCAATAGAGATTTTGCCACACTCAATACTAGAATTTGAATTATGGGATTAGATCCAAACTTAGTTATCACTTAGACTTACTCTTGTTGGTTATAAATGATAATGCTCATAAACTTCCATAAACAACCTTTTTTTAAAGTGCTTAGTTGTATTTTTTAAATATAAAATTGTCATTGCATTGTAATTCAAAATTTTGACCGCATCTTTTTTAAGTTCGGATTGCTTTTTTTTATTATTATTATCTTCTTTGACAGTGCTTATTTATAATTTTCATATGTGTTATTCTTAGGTGGCTTGCCAAATGTTTTATTTGGGATGCTTTGAATTAAAAGTACGAATCAATTAATTACTGCGTCTCTTCGAAATAATTAAACGGACCAAAATGAGAATCAATTAATTACTGCCTCTCTTCGAAATAATTAAACGGACCAAAATGAAATGCTTACTTTAAAAATCCTACGTATGTTGCTCATGTTATTGACTGTATCGTTCTGCAACCATTACACTAGGAACATATTATTTGTGACTGTGGTTATAATATAAATTATAAAAATGGAAGAAAGTAAAAGGAGATGACATCTTCTATAACTATTAATAAAGGGGATTCTAAAAAAAACTATCATTTTGGTGTCAGATTTTTTTGACCAAAATGTCCTTATTGTAAGTACAAATTTCTAATAAACAATAACTACCCACTAACACGCCAACATATTAACCACCCACTAATATACTCACATGAAAGATGGGCACGGCTCCACTAGTTATTATAAGGGTTACAAAGTTTAACATACAACTTTGCTTTGTTTTATCTATCTGATATGGTAGTTTTACAACCCAAAATACACTCAATTGTGCCAATTTCATGATTTTAATGGTCATTGGCGTATAGTTCAGCTTTTCGTCCAATAGTGTAAACCTAAAGTCTTCGTCCACTCTACTCTTTGGATGTAAATGAAACATTTCCACACACTCCAACTTTCCTTTTGGCTCCCATTCTCTCTATAAAGACAAGAATGTTTCTCTCTATAAATGATAATGCTCATAAACTTCCATAAACAACCTTTTTTTAAAGTGCTTAGTTGTATTTTTTAAATATAAAACTGTCATTGCATTGTAATTCAAAATTTTGACCGCATTTTTTTAAAGTTCGGATTGCTTTTTTTTTTTTATTATTATCTTCTTTGACAGTGTTTATTTATTATTTTCACATGTGTTATTCTTAGGTGGCTTGCCAAATGTTTTATTTGGGATGCTCTGAATTAAAAGTACGAATCAATTAATTATTGCGTCTCTTCGAAATAATTAAACGGACCAAAATGAGAATCAATTAATTACTGCCTCTCTTCGAAATAATTAAACGGACCAAAATGAAATGCTTACTTTAAAAATCCTACGTATGCTGCTCATGTTATTGACTGTATCGTTCTGCAACCATTACACTAGGAACATATTATTTGTGACTGTGGTTATAATATAAATTATAAAAATGGAAGAGAGTAAAAGGAGATGACATCTTCTATAACTATTAATAAAGGGGATTCTAAAAAAAACTATCATTTTGGTGTTATATTTTTCTGACCAAAATGTCCTTATTGTAAGTACAAATTTCTAATAAACAATAACTACCCACTAACACGCCAACATATTAACCACCCACTAATATACTCACAGAAAGATGGGCACGGCCCCACTAGTTATTATAAGGGTTACAAAGTTTAACATACAACTTTGCTTTGTTTTATCTATCTGATATGGTAGTTTTACAACCCAAAATACACTCAATTGTGCCAATTTCATGATTTTAATGGTCATTGGCGTATAGTCCAGCTTTTCGTCCAATAGTGTAAACCTAAAGTCTTCGTCCACTCTACTCTTTGGATGTAAATGAAAATTTTCCACACACTCCAACTTTCCTTTTGGCTCCCATTCTCTCTATAAAGACAAGAATGTTTCTTTACTTTTTAATAAAAAATGTTAACATTTTTTCAGAATTACATTTACTGCATTGTAAATATATTGTACGGAAATAAATACTATCATGGTGATAAGTTATTCGATTATAAGAACCAAAATAATTGTGGTAGTCTTGCATTGTATATATAATTATTTGTATTTGCTAACTTGTTTGATAGGATATCAAATGTGTAGAGCGGGTTTTAATCATTTTATAATTGTATCCATGCCTTTCTTTTTCAGTTATCTTATACTTTTCAAAAATATCTCTATAAAAAGCATACTTTTCAACGTGTATAGTGGGTTTTAGTTTATGTCTGTGGAATTCCCTTTCAATGTCTTAAAAAGGTCTCTAAAAAGTTTATGCTTTTCAAAACAATATACGACCTTAGTAAAAACAGTAAATAAATTAAAATAACATGGTCTTGTACATAAAGGATCTTCTTTGATAATGTTTGTTTTTTATTTTCACTAGTGTATTACTTTTAGGTGGCTTGCCAAATGTGTTGTACATATAACTAGAGTGTTTGACCTGTGCAATGCACGGGTGTACTTATCCTATTGAAAGTTGTTGAAAAGAATTTAAATTTTGTTTGTTAATTTATATTTAGATGTTAATTAATGATTTCATGCAAATGCGTTATTTATGCTTAGAGGTGTCAATTTCTCCTTATACGTGAAAGTCCTTGTGGGAACTGTCCAGTTTAAAGATTTAAAGATGGACATTATTCCCTAAGGGGATGAGGACAGGTGACTAAATTCCGCTGAAAGCATGATAGGAAGGGAATAGAGTTTATACCCCTACCTTTGGAGGTCTCAATTTCCAATAAACTATTATGAAATTCTAACGAATATATATATATATAATTAATATTTTATAAAATTAATATTTTGCTAAGAAACCAATAATATTACATAATCCTTATTACCATAACTTTAAACTTTATGATAAACACTGTCGTTTTTTTTTATATATTTTCCGAAATATGTTGAATTTTAGTTTATTATTAACTATTTTTGTATAAACAATAGGATCCCGCAGGGATGAGGAGGAAAACTCTCCAATGTGGAGAGTGAGGATGTGGAGTAAATAAGATGTGAGCATGGGAAGTGAGAAAATATTCCCTGTTCGCATCCCACATCGCCGATATCTCTATTTTTATTCGTGTGTTAGGAACATAAATTAATGTGACTATAAAAGTTATAATATATATATATATATATATATATGATATTTATTCAATATTTGGTATTTTGGTATTTCATTTTTAATATCAAAAAATGATAATACTTACAATGTATACTTTAAATATATAACAAAAGAATGATCGTGAGAAATTTCAAAAGAAATGTATCAAAATCTCACATAAAAAGTTTAATTTTTTATTTAAAAAAATAATAAAATAGATTTCAATTTTGTAGAGAGAAATGAATTTAAATAGGACTTCATTAAAATAAAATAAAAATAATAAGTCAAACTATTTTAATTTTGTAGAGTGTACCAAAAAGGAGTTGAACAAAAAGTATTTTATTATAAGGGAAAATTACTCCCCCTCTATTTTGTAATAAGTTGAACAAAAAGTATTTTATAATAAGTTCGTCAACCATATGTGAACCAAAATCCATTCTGGTCAAAAAATTATTCAAAAGCAAAAGAGACTCTTAAAACCAAAAGGATTGTAGCATGTTTTTTTACCTGTAATGTGATCTTTTTTATAGCCCACAAATGAGGTTATATGGTGGGAAATTGGCTGAATTTCGAATTTGATTATCCACTGGAATTAGGATGTGTCTTAATTATGTTTAGGTAAAAAAACAATATTATGCCATTTTCAGATAAATCATTTAATAATTTCATCATATTATTTCAAAAAAAATGATTCACATTAATTCAATTTCCTTTTTTTAGATATAGGTAATAAAAACAATTTTGAGCTGAATGTGAATAAAAATTAGTTGGCCCTGAATTAATGGTGATTCTGATTTTAATTTTAGAGTGGGACCATATAGGAGCATTTAATATCATTTCATATAAACATGACACTTGGCAATGCATTAATTGAGATGCATTCTCAAATGTTTATATTATAGATTATAGATTATAGATTATAGATTATAGATAAATTGCTATTAGTTGGAGTCAACGGATCAGATTTATATGATTTCTTACCTCAAAAACAAAAAGCAAAATCGCTACAATTCATTAAACTTATGTATTATTTAACAAAAATGTGCCTCCAAAAATATTGAATGAATTATCCCTGATTGTTGGCAACATTATGAACGCGTAATGATAATTCAAATGACGATGTTAATCTGATATGAAAACCAGTCGTAAAAACTAGGTTATATAAGCAAGGGTTTGCAAATACATTTCTCACAACTCTAAAATATATCTTGCAAAACAAATATCATTCATGACAGAAACAACGTCATCATCCAGTTGCCACATGTTATTGTTACTCCTTCTCTGTGTTCTCTTGCAGGAACATACCTTAGCAATCAAACAGGTAAGCTTGTCTATCACTACTCAATTGTCTATCATTATAACAATGTCGTTCATCATGATATCTTCTGAATATATTATAACTTTTGGCTCATCACGTTGTTTCTTTTGTTAGTCCTATGTTGTATACTTAGGATCACATTCTTTTGGTGCAAATCCGTCATCAATTGATATTGAATCTGCCACCAACTCTCACTATGATTTACTTGGATCTTACATCGGAAGGTATATAAAACTAAACCCTTGTCAAAGTCTTTGAAATTTTCCCTGTGATGAAACATAATCAACTGAACTGATTTGATTAATTTGTTTCTTTTGTCACATAGCACTGAGAAGGCCAAAGAAGCAATATTTTACTCTTATAATAGATATATTAATGGCTTTGCCGCAGTACTTGATGAAGATGAAGCAGCGAAGGTTGCAAGTATGTAGTTATCATCCGGAATTTAGATCTCATTTATATCATCTCTATAATGCATATATATATATATATATATATTTGAATCAAATTGTTATTGGTTTGCATTTTCTAACTACAAGATTGATTGTTACTCTATTGGTGAATGCAGATGATCCAAATGTAATATCCATTTTTTTAAACAAAAAATACAAATTGCACACAACCCATTCGTGGGATTTCCTAGGGTTAGGGAGACAAGATGGAGTTCCAAAGGCTTCACCGTGGAGTAAAACACATGGAGAAGACGTCATCATTGGCAATTTAGACACTGGTAATGAAGAATTAGAGAATTTATTTTCTTTAAGAAGTTTTATATGTGATGACTCTCACAAAACTCTACTTGCACTATTTGATATATGTGATTTCCATGCTTTTGTGTTAAGGAAAATCATCCACTTTTTTTAGTCATGATAAAGAACCCACCCATAATTTTGAAATTTTGGAAGTTAGGTTAATTTGGTTCATCTTGAATCATTACCTTTTCAATTGATGATGTGACTTATGATAGGTGTTTGGCCTGAATCCAAGAGTTTTAGTGATGAAGGAATAGGACCAATCCCAAAAAAGTGGCGTGGAATATGTCAAACTGACGATAAGAATCAAGATAAATTTCACTGCAACAGGTTCATTATTTTTAAACTTTAACTCTTGCTACTTATAATGAACTTAACAAGAATTTATTTATTTACAATCAGGTTCTCTTAAAAAATTTCTTCGACAATTGATGAAATTAGAGTAATTAAACCTTGTTTTTTAAATTGTAGTCAATACTTTTCAATCAATTGCTCATGCTGATATTTTGATTTTTTTTACTATGTAAATGTAGGAAGCTTATTGGAGCAAGATATTTTAACAAAGGTCAAGAAGATATTGCTGGAAATAAGTCATTTCAAAGTGCACGTGACTATGAAGGTCATGGTTCACATACTTTATCAACTGCTGGTGGTAATTTTGTTACTGGAGCAAGTGTATTTGGCTATGGAAATGGAACTGCAAGTGGTGGATCACCAAAAGCTAGAGTTGCAGCCTATAAAGTGTGTTGGCCATCAAATTTAGTTGGTGGTGGTGGATGTTCAGATGCAGACATTTTGGCTGGTTTTGAAGCTGCCATAGGTGATGGAGTTGATGTTCTTTCAGTGTCTCTAGGTGGTAACCCTGTTGAATACTTTGAAAGTGGTATTTCCATAGGGTCCTTCCATGCAGTTGCCAATGGCATCGTTGTAGTAAGTTCAGGAGGAAATTCAGGACCTACCCCCTCAACTGTAAGCAACACAGAACCCTGGATGTTCACAATTGCTGCAAGCACAATTGATAGAGACTTCACTAGCTATGTTACTCTTGGTAACAAAAAAATACTCAAGGTATATATATGTTTTTACCACGCCTAATTTTTATATAAGTATGGTAGAATGCTATTTATTTTTGTTTTCTCTTATTATTAGGGAGCTAGTCTTTCAGAATTGGCGTTGCCACCTAAAAAGTTGTACCCTTTAATAAGTGCTGCTGATGCCAAAGCTGATATTGCATCAGAAGTAGACGCGTAAGAATTCTTTTTTAAGCAAATTGACCTTCTCAAATATAATTTTTTTATAGTGGATATTCTTACTTAGTAGTTTTTCATTGTTGTAGCCTTCTTTGCAAGAGTGATGCTCTTGATCCAAAAAAGGCTAAGGGGAAAATCCTGGTTTGTCTTCGAAGTGATAATGATAGAACTGATAAGGGTGTGCAAGCTGCTCATGCAGGCGCTATTGGAATGATTTTGATTAATAGTGAGGAAGCAGGAAATGAAATTCTAGCAGATCCTCATCTCCTTCCTGCTTCACATGTTAGCTTTACAGATGGCGATTACATTCTTAAATACATCAACAGCACCAAGTAGAAATACAAATTCTTCCTATTTTGGATTCCATAGTTTGGATTTTATACTCTTACTTGTCATCTCATATTTCATAAATATATGATGCAGATCTCCTGTGGCTTACATTTCAAAAGTAGAAACACAAATTGGTATAAAGCCAGCTCCAATTGTGACCTCATTTTCATCAAGAGGCCCGAGTATTCTTCATCCAAAAATCCTCAAGGTTTAATATTCTATTCTGATAATTAACAACCCTCTCTAGTTGTTACTTTTTTGAACATGCAACTATAATTTTTCGTTTTTGTTTCAGCCTGACATTACGGCACCAGGAGTCAACATCATTGCTGCTTACAGTGAAGCCGTATCCCCCTCAGAACAAGCAACGGATAAGCGTAGAACTCCTTTCATGACTATGTCGGGCACTTCAATGTCATGTCCTCATGTTTCTGGCCTTGTTGGACTGCTCAAAGCTCATCGTCCTGATTGGAGTCCAGCTGCAATTAAGTCAGCAATCATGACCACGGGTAAAGGTTATTAAGATCATGACATTCATGTTCTTATACACCGATAAAATTTCATGTCCTATATTATTGAAATGCATGCATGCCTTTTGCAGCAAAAACATATGACAACACTGGAAAGCCTATACAGGATGACTCACGAGAAAGGGCAACTCCATTTGATTATGGTGCTGGGCACATTCGACCTGATAGAGCCATGGACCCCGGACTTATATATGACCTAAACATTACTGATCATTTGAACTATCTATGTGGTCGTGGCAACAATACTTCTCAGCTCAAGTTGTTCTACGGCAAGCCTTACACTTGTCCAAAGTCGTTCAATTTAGTAGATTTCAATTATCCGACAATCACAATTACTGACATTAAGATTGGACATTCTGTCAATGTTACTCGTACTCTTACCAACGTTGGGCCCATAAGCACCTATAAAGTGAGTGTTGAGGCACCCCCAGAACTTGTAGTCTCGGTTGAGCCCAACACATTAAGTTTTAAGAAGGGTGAAAAGAAGGAGTTTAAAGTTACGTTGACTATAAAGACATTGCCTAAGCTCAAAGCTGAATATACCTTCGGGAGTTTGGATTGGACTGATGGATCACACCATGTTAGAAGTCCTATTGTAGTTAAATATCCATATTAGTGATAAGCTTAAGTCAGTGCTCTTTTAGTGATTTTACCTTCCAACTTTAAGCAGTTGTGTTTGTCTTACTTTTCCTTGCAATAAATGTTTTTATTGAGGTGTATGTAAGTTCTCTGAATGTGTGTGTGTGTTTGCGTTGTTTCACTTCCAATATATGTTTTTTGCATCTCTGATTCACTACGGAGAGTTTGATGAATAAAATTTTAAGCCAACGAGTTTATTAATTCTCAATGCCTCTCATACTCCCCATCTGTAATATTTAATAGTACTACTACCTAAGATCTCACGGACAGAAATAATCTACTTCAAGTAAAACCAAATAGATGAATCAAACCTGATTTCCAAGACTAGGGTGCATTTCATATGCTAAAAAGCAGGAGACTGCACTAGACAACTCCAGTTCTATCCTGTTTGATTTGGAAAATTGTTCTCTGTCCCACAATACAACTTTTTGTCCACCGTAACAATTACAAAAATACTATTTATATTTCATACTCATTATTTTTTTCACTCCTGTCTCTCTTCTCTCTCCTTTTTCCTTCTCTCCCTCTCTCTCTCCCCGCTATCCCTCTCTCCTCTATCATGTCTCTCCCTCCACCTCTCTCATATCTCATTCTCCTGTCTCCATTCTCTCTCTACATCTCATCTCTCTTCTATATATATATTCTCGTATCATTACCTCTCTCTCACCCTTCCTCTCTCTGTCTCTCTCTCCTTTATACTCTTTCTCCCTTTCCCGCTTCTATCCTATCTCATTCTTATCTCTCCTTTCTCTCTCATATTATTTTCACTATAATTTTCTAATTATATCGTAATATAGGTTATATAAAATCACTATAAACCGCGTAAATAGAATAATAGTAAATTTTACATTTTTTTGTTTGCGTTGCCCAGTGTTCACCAAACAGTGTACTGAACGACGGGATTATTGTAAGAAGGTTCTTGAGTATTCATACATTGGCCAAAAAATAGTTATTACTTAACCAAGTTAAATGGGAGAGAAGACGAATGATGCAAGTTTTTCCCGGGTCATATATACGGCTATTTTTTTTGTCCATTTAGACGAGATGACAAATAAATATCACACGGATACACAATTACACTGTCACAACCAATTCCCATGTAGCTAAAATTGCCAATATAACTAGTAGTGAGAGACATACATTCCACGAATTCGGCATTATAAATCAAAGAACTTTTCCACTGCACTTTATAGTACTGTTAAATTGTCAGTTATTACTATTACTTAATATTACTTTTTTTTGAAGCAAGCAAACTCAAGCCAATTCATTCATTAAAATAGTTGTAATACAATGAGTAATAAAGGCATGCACTTGGTGACTAGCATAACATTGACAACGCAATTGGCTTGTCGCCTGATATAACTGAGAGTACAGTGTTGAAAACAATAAAAAGAATCATTGCAAGATAATAGCTCCAAACTCGTTTGCAAAATTGTGTCCACCGTTGACCGCATCGACGACTTGTTTACAATCAAGCTCAAAATTAACATTGTGAACCTCTAATTTATTCAGCCAACAAAGAGCTTCCATCAATCACATTGCTTCGATTTCATTTGGCTTCAAAAAGCCATCAAACCATAGTCTTCGCCTTGGGGAACATCCTTATATGGTCCCTAATACATATGCCTAGTCCGAACTGAGAATTCTGTGCGAACCAGGCTCTATCGACGTTGGATTTTACACAACCTGCTGCTGTTAGTTTTTGCCAACGTTGCTATTCTGAATTCGCTGCATTAGACTGTTGGTTTAGCTGATGTGAATTTGCTGCAACATGATCTTTTAAGATTTGGATCTAGAAATATGGCAACTCAAATATTTTCTCACAAAAACACACATTCAACAACACCAAAAGGAAGGCACAAATACTTACATGAAAGAGGAAGAAATATCAAAGATGGAGAAGACTTGGAATGGAAGTGGAGATTGAAGATCACCACACCCTTCTTGGAAAGGTGATAAGATCACACTATCCCTAAGCTCTCCTAGCCTCAAGGAAGTGAGCTTTAGTTCTCATCTCAAGAACCAATGAGAATCCTCTAATGAACCTCACCCTCACAAGCGTGAACTAGCCCTCACCACACTCTAGGTATTTTGGCTCTCAACTTTGCTAAAATGAGGAAAGTGATTTCATTCATCAAAGAAGTTCTAAGGAATTACAAAGAAGAGAAAACTATTTATATGTTGGACTATTGGATCCTAGGCCCAACATACAATCCACTAAAAGGAAAACAAGGCCCATGGCCACATCAAAGTAACTAAAGGCTTAAGCCTTATAAATGGCCAACTATGCTCAAAAATAAATATTCATTACAATTAAAAATACAATCCTAAATTTATCGAAAAACAAATACAACGAAATAGGGAACACTGGAGTTTGAGTATTCTAGAAATTCCCTATGGTATTCTTGGTCACCTTTAGTGTGTCCTAATCAATTATCAAGGTGGACATACTAAATTATATTCCCTTTAAGTGTTGAATTTCTTTTTGGTATTTTGAGTTTTTATCTTTGTGGCTTTTATCCAAGCTCCATGTGGGATCACATCAACTATACTGCTAGTTATGCAGAATTTGCTGGTGTGAACGATTGTGAAATAGCCAGACGGTGATCAGAGATTTCGCTTGTTAAGAAAAGTTAGAAAAGGAAGTATGATTCCTATATTACCCCTATTAACTTTTCTTGAACACTATGAAAAAGAAAGGTTTACCAAGAGTTACTTGCATTGAGAAAAGAAAAAATGGAGTAATCAATAAGAGTAAATTTGATATATTAACTAAAAAAGTTTTAACTTGCTTATATTTAATATTATGACTTTGTAGATATTTTTGCTTCATCATTACATAGTAAGAAAAGCATAATATAATCAAAGAAACATTCCATAAAATAAATCATAGAAACGTTACTCCCTATGTTTCGAAATGAATGTCGTTTAAGATTTTTACACACATATTAAGAGACCGTTTGTTACAGTTTTTTTTATGAAAAAAATCATTTTTTTAATTAAAAAATCATTTTTAAGCGGTCTTGATTGTGTATGATTTAGCTTTTCTAAAAAATCGTTTTCTTAAAAAAATCATTTTTATCTTTAAAATGAGAATCTGTTTTGAGTAGCTTCTCATGAAAATCATTTTTTAAAGAAGAATTTTTTTAAAATAAGTGATTTTCAGTATGTTACACAAACACAAAACAACTTCTCATTTTTCTTAAAAATCTATAAAAACTAATCTCTAAGGGCCTGTTTGTTACGGATTAAAAAATAAGTGATTTTGTTGTTAAATAATTTAGAGATTAGTTTTTAGAGATTTTTAAGAAAATGAGAAGTTGTTTTGTGTTTATGTAATATACTGAAAATCACTTATTTTAAAAAAACCGTTCTTAAAAAACTGATTTTTTGAGAAGCTACTCAAAACAGCTTCTCTTATGAAACAGTTTTTAGATTATTTTCAGCTTTTCATTTTTTTAAAAATCTGTAACAAACAGATAACATGTCGTCATAAGTGATTATTTTTAAAAAAAATGATTTTTTTTAAAAATAAGCCGTAACAAACGGGCTCTAAATTTTTTAACAACAAAATCATTTTTTTTTAATCTGTAACAAACGGACCCTAAGAAATGTATTAATTAAAAAAAAAGAATAGATATTTTATCAAATTACCCATATCAACTATTTACTAGTATGTCTTGGTGTCAAAAAAAACTATCGATGTCATTTAGAGTATCATTAATGTAAAGTAGAAATAATGTGCAGCGTAATTGAAAAATGTAATTAATGTTGCTACGGAAATCGAAAACGACATTTTTTTGATACTTTTTTTGTTAAAGTAACACCTGTTTTAAAACGGAGTGAGTAATAAATTACATTTATTTTTTTGAGGAAACTAAATTACATTTATTATATTTTAACTTTTTGTTATTTATAGAAACAGTTATTATAAATTTAATTTATACCATTTTCATCATTATAAATTATATTTATTATTTCTTAACTTTTTTTTGACCAAGTTATATCTTAACTTTTTGTTTTTTATTGAAATTAATTTATTTTTATATTTATAGAAAAGGTATAACATGACTACCATTTTCGTCATTACAAATCAATAGTACTTTTAATCTCAAAAAAAAAAAATCAATATTACTTTTCAACAGTATACTACTTTATAAAAATATTAGTTAATATTACTTTTAATTAGTTTGCTTAAAAAAACTAATATTAATTATTTAATATTAAATATTAGTTGATAATAACTTTTCATTAGTAGTTAATAACTTTTCATTCAATAAATGATGTATCTAGTCTATATTATATACTAGATAAATCATTTATTGAATGAATTTAAAAAGTGATTTTTCTCTTATACCGTGGATCGGAGGGAGTAATACATTTTTATTAAATAGAATAAGTATGGAAAAAGTTACCCTCCACAAAAATAAAGATATTCAATAAATACTAATACATTTTTTTTGACGTGAATACTAATACATTTTTATTCGTATGTTGCTAATTAAATATGCATAATTTATTACCTTAAATTTGGTCAAAAAAAAATTATTACCTTAAAAACAAAACAGAAAAATACTACAATATTCATTAAAATTATTTAACAAAAATGCACTTTGAAAGATGTTGAATGAATTAATTATCTCAAGATAGTTATTTAAGCAAGGGAAAGCAAACATCCTTTGCACATCTCTTAAATTTATTTTGCAAACCAAAGTTCTCTCATGAAAGAAACAATGTCATTATCCATTTGCCACGTGCTATTGTCACTCCTTCTTTGTGTTCTGTTGCAGGAACACACCCTAGCAATCAAACAGGTAAGCTTGTTTTTTACTTCTTAAAATGAAAACGGTTAATCTTGGTTCCTACTGGTTTTTTAATTTTCATATAGGAGTTTTAAAACTGCAGCCTAATAATAATTTTGTATTTTGTTTTGTTAGTCTTATGTTGTATACTTAGGATCACATTCCTTTGGTCCAAATCCTTCATCAGTTGATATTGAATCAGCCACCAACTCTCACTACGATTTACTTGGATCTTATGTCGGAAGGTATAAAATTTAACCCTTAAAGTCTTAGAAATTCTTTTTTTAAGCTAAAGAAAGGGATATGAAGCTTCGTTAAAACCTTCTGCTGCAAAATCCTCCTTAGGGAAAAAGCAACAGTAAGGAAAGAGTACTCCCCCTAAATTTTATTGATAAAAAAGAGAAATTCTCCCTGTGAGATGAAATAAAATTAAATGAAATGATTGGATCAATTTGTTTTTTTCTCTCTCATACAGCACCGAGAAGGCCAAAGAAGCAATATTTTACTCTTATAATAAACATATTAATGGCTTTGCTGCAGTACTTGATGAAGATGAAGCAGCCAATGTTGCAAGTATGTAGTTATCATCATATAGTAGCATTTGAACCAAATAGTTATTTTTAGGTATTTTCTAACTACAAAATATATACTGTTATTGTATTGGTGAGTGCAGAGCATCCGAATGTAATATCAATGTTTTTAAACAAAAAACTTGACCTACAAACAACCCGGTCATGGGAATTTCTTGGGTTAGAGAAACAAGGTGGTGGAGTTCCAAAGACTTCGGTGTGGCGCAAAACACTTGGAGAAGATATCATCATTGGCAATATAGACACCGGTAATCAAACATGAAGAATTTTTTTTCTTTATACATGTTATATGTGGAAAAACACATTTAACTCTTTGATCCATTTTCATACCAAATTCCCACCCTCTTTTTACTGATGATGTAATTTATAGGTGTTTGGCCTGAATCCAGGAGTTTTAGCGATGAAGGGATGGGACCAGTTCCAAGAAGGTGGCGTGGAATGTGTCAAGTTGCTAATAAGAATCCAGATAAATTTCATTGCAACAGGTTCGTTAATTTTAAATTTTATTCATCTACTTATTGTTAACGTAATAAAATTTGTTCATGTACAATCTGGATCCATTTAAAAATTCTGTAATAATTCATGGAACTAGAGTAATTAAAATTGAAAATTTTTGCAATAATTTATGAAATTGAAGTAATTGAATTTGGTACTTTTCAATCAATTGCTTGTGGCTACTATTTTGATATTTACTATATGAATGTAGAAAGCTTATTGGAGCAAGATATTTTTACAAAGGTCAAGTAGCTTATGGGAGAAATGTATCATTTCAAAGTGCACGTGACTATGAAGGTCATGGTTCACATACTTTATCAACTGCTGGTGGTAATTTTGTTACTGGAGCAAGTGCATTTGGACATGGCAATGGAACAGCAAGTGGTGGATCCCCAAAAGCTCGAGTTGCAACCTATAAAGTGTGTTCGGATGCATGTTTTGATGCAGACGTTTTGGCTGGTTTTGAAGCTGCCATTGATGATGGGGTTGATGTGCTTTCAGTGTCTCTTGGTGGTCCTCCTAGAGAATATTTTCAAAATGTTATTTCCATAGGATCATTTCATGCAGTTGCCAATGGCATCATTGTAGTAAGTGCTGCATCAAATTTTGGACCTCTTCCCTCAACTGTATGCAACGCAGAACCCTGGGTGTTAACAGTTGCTGCAAGCACAATTGATAGAGATTTCACTAGTTACGTGACTCTTGGTAACAGAAAAATACTCAAGGTATATATATAAAAATGGTAGACCACTTAACTTTTGTTTCAGTTATTTACTATTATTTATATGTGTGTGTACTTCTATTATTAGGGGGCTAGTGTTTCAGAAATGGAGTTGCCACCTCATAAGTTGTACCCTTTGATAAGTGCTGCTGAGGCCAAATTTGATAATGCATCTGCAATAGACGCGTAAGAATACTTTTTTTTTACCAAATTGACTTTCTTAAATATACTTTTATATAGTGGATATTCTCTCTTAATTAGTATATCATTGTTGTAGACTTCATTGCCAAAAGGGAGCTCTTGATCCACAAAAGGCTAAAGGGAAAATATTGGTGTGTCTTCAAGGAGGAGATACTATTGAAGCTGGGAAGGGTGTGGAAGCTGCTCGTGCAGGTGCTATTGGAATGATTTTGGTTAATGAAAAGGATGAAGCGAATTTTATTACAGCTGATCCTTATAATCTTCCAGCTTCACATGTTAGCATTAAAGATGGCGATTACATTTTTAATTACATCAATCACACCAAGTAGGGTATTTCTCCATCCATAGCAAGGATTATAGACTATTATTACTTACATGTCATTTAATATTTCATCATACATTACGATACAGGTCTCCTGTGGCTTACATTTCCAAAGTAAAAACACAAATTGGTATAAAGCCATCTCCAGTTGTGGCTTCCTTTTCATCGAGGGGCCCTAGTAGGCTTGATCCAGCATTCCTAAAGGTTTAGTATTCTCTCTAATATATATATAGCTAACAACCTATTTATATTTGATATTATATATACCTCTTGTTATTATGCGATTGTAATTTTTGTTTTTTGTTGTAGCCTGACATTACGGCCCCTGGAGTCAACATCATTGCTGCCTATAGTGAAGCTGTGTCTCCCTCAGAAGAGGCAACTGATAAACGCAGAACTCCTTTCATTACTATGACAGGAACTTCAATGTCATCTCCTCATGTTGCTGGCATTGTTGGGTTGCTCAAAGCTCTCCATCCCGATTGGAGTTCAGCCGCAATTAAGTCGGCAATCATGACAACGGGTAAAGTATATTAAGATTATGACATTATTGTTCTTATACCCTCATAAACTTTCATGCCTCATACTATTAAAGCGCATGCTTGTAACCAAAAAATAACGTGCGTACCTTTTACAGCAACAACAATTGACAACACCAGAGGGCCTATATTGGTTTCATCAGGAGAAAAGGCAACTCCATTTGAATATGGTGCTGGGCACATTCAACCTAATAGTGCTATGGACCCTGGACTTGTATATGACTTAAATATTACTGATCATTTGAACTATTTATGTGGTCGTGGCTACAATACTTCTCTACTCAAGTTGATCTACAACAAGCCTTACACTTGTCCAAAATCGTTTAGTTTAGTAGATTTCAACTATCCTACGATCACAATTTTGGATATTAAGGTTGGACATTCTGTCAATGTTAGTCGTATTCTTACCAATGTTGGCCCACCAAGCACCTATACAGTGCACGTCGAGGCACCTCCAGAACTTGCAGTCTCGATTGAGCCCAAGACACTAAGTTTTAAGGAAAAAGGTGAAAAGAAGGAGTTCACAATCACGCTGACTTTGAGGACCCTACCTAAGCACAAAGCTGATTATACCTTCGGGAGGTTGGATTGGACTGATGGATCACACCATGTTAGGAGTCCTATTGTTGTTAAGTATCCTAATTAAATGCTAAGTTTAAAGCCCATCCACCTTTAGTTATTTTACTTTCCAACTTTATGAAGTTTGTCTGTCTGATTTTTCCTGTGCAAGAAGCATTTTATTGAAGTGTGTAAGTTCTCTAAAAGTTGATTATATATGTATGATCATTTGTGTTAAATGTCTCCCTAACAACATTCACTACAGAGCGCTTGATAAATCACTTTCTTTCTAATTTGTTCCTAGAACGTAACATTTTAAACCACCCAGTTTATCAAAATTCTCAATGCCAAATAGTAGTAAGCAAAATTTCAACTACAGAAATAAACTACTACTAGTACAAACAAGTAAATCTACATAAATAAATCAAAGTCAATTTCCAAAATTTAAAAAACACATGAGCCATTATTATTGTAAGAAGGTTGTACACACTTGGGGATTCATAGATACATATACTTAACCAAAAAAAGTATTACTAAACCAAATTGAATGGGGTGAAGTTTCCCAACTCATACAGCAAGTTTAATATCACCCAAATCAAGTTGAGCAGCAATTTCCTCTAGTTTCTTCTTCACACTCATATCAATCAACTTAGAACCAGAATCTCCATACCTAACAGTGAAACCAGCCACCAAACTTGGATCAAGCAAAGTCTTAATCCTCACATTTTTAGCTCCAGTAAGCTTCTGAACCTGCTTAGCAATCTGTGCCAAATGCTGAGACTCTAACTTCACAACCGAAGTCACAACAACAAGCTCAGTATCAGTCAATGAATTACACACAAGCTCAAATTCTTTGATTATATCAGTGATGATATCAATCCTCTGCACATCAATTAAGATGTTAAGGAAGTTTTGGGTATGAGGTTGTAACCCTGATGACGTGGCAATCTCTTGGAGTAACTTACGTTTCTTTTCGATTTCAACAACTGGACTAGAAAAATAGTCGAACACTAAGGGGTCAGAAAAAAGTTCCTCGATTTTCTCCACGTCGGTGGTTGTTGCTTCAAGGGTGTTGGTGGATTTGGCTAAGTCAGCAAGTGCGGTGGCGTAGCTGGTGGCTGCGGTGGCGGACATTCGGGTTCCGAGAGCACCACCGGAGCGGCGTGTGGTGGTGTTACGGTTGACGGTGAATTTGAGTGTGGGAGAGGTGAAGGAAAGGGAGAGGTTGAGGATGGGTTTTCGGGTTAGGGTTTTTCTGGTTGTGGGGATGTGTTTGGAGTTAAGGGAAGCTGTGGTGTGTTGCAAAGACGCCATTTTTTTTTTGGCGAGGGAGAGGGAGAGAATGAATTAGTGGGGGTGTGGAGTGGAAATGAAAGAAGGGTATTTTGTTTGCTTTGGTTTGTGATTGGTGGAAATAAGAGAATGTGATCGGATTGAGAGGAGCACGATGGCCTCTTATCTGAAGGATAAGATAATGGCCATTGAATATGTGGACGTTTCTATGATCGGAGGATTTTGGTTGTTTCAAATTTCCTACTTTTTTTCTTCATCATATTGAGTTTTAAATTTTAGTCATTAATTAATAAATTTTCCTTTCATTTTTAGTCATTAATAAATTTTACTTTATTTTTTATCTTTATTTATATTTACAATTGCACTTTTAATATTTACCTATAAGTATAAGCTTAAATATGTTTTTTTTCCCTACAAATATCAACGTTTTCTTTTATGGTCCTTCAGTTAAATTTTCTACATATGTTTTTAGTTTATATTGAGTTTTAATTTTTTTTTTGACAATTGAATTTAAGTTTTAGTCATCAATAAAATTTCCTTTAAAATTTGTCCTTATCTAAAGAATGTAAGCGGCTTGTCATTCGGCATGACTTTGGCGCCAACTTTTTATTTATTTTTTTGTTTTTGTCTTTCTTTTCCTTTTTTCATTTTTTTTCTTTTTCCCTTTTTTCTTCTTTTATATTTTAATGTTTTGCTTTTTTTCTTCACTTTGTTTTTTTCTTCTTCACTTTGTTTTGTTTTTTTGGTTACCGTGTTTTTTGTGCGCAGTTTTCACCAGCTTTATCAATGACTAATTTACGCCAAAGAACCTGACTAATCGGCCACGTGTAAATCCGACTTTGTGGTTTTCCCCTCCTAACAGAGTTTTTGCCACACCCAAGATTCGAATCCGAGACCTTGGGATGTGGGATCTGAGTCCGTTTACCACTCCGACCAACCCATGTTGGGTTTTTTTTTTGTTTTTTTCCTTCTTTTATATTTTAAAGTTTTGCATTTTTTCTTTTTTATATTTTAAGGGGTACTTTACGGTCTTGAAAAATTTAGATGTTTAAATATGCAAATTTTGTTCTTCAATAATCCATTTAGTGAAAAAAAGATTTAATTTCATTACAAAATATGCAATGAGATGCTAAACAGTGTGCTTTGGTGTGCTTGATAGTAAAAAAAATTTATTTTTTACAAAAATGCGTAAAGTAAAATGTTAAGTAGTATGTTTTGGGATACTTAAGGAATCATAAAAAAATTTAACTCTTCAAACATCAGAAGTTTCTTCGTAAGTAGGTTAAAAATAATAATAAGTTCGTGACAAAATACCTAAAGTGAGATGCTAAATAGTGTGCTTTAGTCTACTTGATGGTGAAAAAAAAATATTTTGTACCAAAATGCGTAAAGTGAAATGTTAGCAGTATGTTTTAGGGTACTTTAGTATTCATAAAAATTTGTAGTTCTTCAAATACCGGAAGTTTATTTTTAATTCCAATGTCTTTGTTAAAGGTTATTTTTAATTTTATAATATTATTATTTAATTTATATTTAAAATTGAACTTTTTTCGTGGGAACTTCAGTTTCATTTACAATAGAACTCCTCAACATTTTCTTTTAACTTTGTATAGGTGCTTTTATTTTAATGGTGGTTTTTATTCAACTCTGCAGATGTATTGATCTACTCCCTCTGAACTTAATTATAAGCAAATATAATTACTTTTACGCATATTAAGAATAGTAATTTTATGCATTTAATTTTCTTGAATTCATGGAAAAAAATAAATAGATTTTCTAAACTATCTCTAATTAATAGTCACCTTCTTAAAATATTAATGAGTTTTTTTGATAAAAAAAAGGAGTTGATCTAATGCATTTATATCTATCGATATGCTAGTTTATAACAATGTTTGCACTTTTAATATTCACTTATATTTATGCTTGCACTTTTAGCGAAAGGAATGTCACATTAGCATATGTCGCATCACACTATAATGGCTAAAATGGCAAATGATTTGTTAGTTGTCTGCATGGCATCCCGTTAGCAAGCCGAGCATTAACAAAACGTCAGAGAAAAGTGATTTGACATCATAGTCATTAAAAAATATAACGTGGAAGATTCTATGTGACATGTCGTTAGCCAACTGAACATTAACTTAACATTAAGGACCAAAAGTGTAAATAAGATATGCCTGAAGACTAAAAGTGTGAACAAATATATATAAATATGAACCAATAATTGAAGAAAGATAATTAAGACTAAAAATTAAATTTCTATAATTGTCCAAAAAAATCTATATATTATAGGTATATTTAATCCTAAGTTTAGTAAATCAAGTGTTGATATGATAATTTTGATTTTTTAATATATTACACCACTTATCGATAATTGGCTTAATAAGTTTTAAAAACAATAATAGGCTTAATTACTTTTTATTATCTAGTTTGGTATATGTATAATTTTTATCATTCTAGTTTTTATAGCAATTTTTACTCTCACAAATTTTGAATTATTACAATTAAGTTTCTTCATTTCTTCAGTTTTTTAAAACAGTCAAATTATCATAGTTTTTTAAAAAAATTACAAATTGATTTGTTTTTTGACAAAAGAAATTGATTTGTTAAAAAATGCTAAAACAATATTTCATTTCAAACATACTAATTAAATATCTAATTTAACGCAATTGAGAAAATACCAATTTTTCTTTCATGAATTCCTAGTTCCATGGTTTACACAATTCTTCATTTTCCTTTTACTTTTAAAATTTTAAATTAATTTATATCTTAAACTCGTCCTCAAACCCCAAATATTTTAATAAAAAGGATTAAATATGTATTTCATCTAAAGGTGTTAAAACTACTGTCTTAGTTGCTTATTGGTTGTCGAGAATTCAAATACACGAACTCTTGTGCAGTATTCAGATTCACATAGCCAAACTCTTCCAGTAACTCTGAAGATAGAAACTATAAAGATTGAATTCATGTCACTCCAAGCTTCAAAATCTAGTACTCTCAAACTTCAGATGAATTTCATTCATCTGTGGTTGAAGTTTCCTGACCTGTATAATCAAAGAAATTACATCAAAGCTATATTCAAGATCTACTGACTGGCTCTAGATATTAGAATTTAGGAATGTGCCGAACTCAACTCCAAAAACTAACTTGTGGGATGAAGGTTGTTTTCTACATATAACCAACCATCAATCTGGTTACCTCATTCTTCCAAGTAAAACTTCCAATACATCCCTTGCACCCAGAACTAGACATAGGGAGCATGACCCGAGCCGCCCAATAACGAATAACCCATTAATAAATCTATGATAAGCTTCGATACTATGTTAGAATTTGGGATTGAGTCTAACTCAATCCCAATCGTTCATTTTGGGATGGGGTTGCTCCCCACTTTTACCGATTAATCAGATGATTCATCATGAGAAACTTCCAACATGATATAGAAATACCCAAGTCCCATAAAAATTACACATAAGGTATGAAAAGAGTTTATAAAGAAAGAACATTACTTATCTTATAAGTTGGCTTTGTAGAGATGAGTTAGATCCCAAAATCCTAAGATGGTGTTAGAGCGTATCCTAGATCGAACGTGACCCCCATCATTGTTATCCACACACTAAGTTAAATAGTGTTGGATGTGAGGGGCGTATTAAGAAAAACTCAAGTCCCAAATAAACTATAGATAAGGTGTGAAAATAGTTTATAACAAAGAGCATTCCTCACCTCATAAGCTGGTTTTGAAAAGATGAATTAGACTCAATCCCAAGAGATCACAAATATAAAGAAGATACAAATGGATAAGTTAATCATACTGAATATGTATTTGTGATATAGTCTGATTATTAGTTATAATAATCGACATCAATCGTCACCCCATAAGCAAACTTTTAGAGTTGACTTGGGCTCAAATCCAAAGTCTAAGGTATTAGACACTATCAAAAATTTGTTTGATCACCCTCTATATGGACATTATTGAGCCACCTTGGTCATGCTAAAGATATTCAGTCTCAGGCGTAACAGAGTGTGTTGGAAATGTCACATTGATTGGATAATGATAAGACCTAGTTAGTAGTTACAAGTGGGGGACAACTCTCACACCATAAGCTAGCTTTTGAGGTTAAGTTAGGTAAAACGCAAATTCTAATATCATAAGCCAACTGAATTCAGTGAAGAATTACATCCAGATATGGTGGAAAGGTTACCTTTACACCACCCAATGAAAGTAGCTTATGAGAGGCAGTATATGCAACATCTGAATTTTCTAATCTCTTCTCCACAAAATAAATCACTTCAGAAACTCCTGACTGCAAGAAAGAATTAGATATATAACACACCTCTTGTAATAAAATGAACAACTATATCGAGCTAAAGAAGCTCCACAGCCCTGTACAGGTAGTGGCAGACTGGCAGTGCCAATCAATTGGACCAGCATTAAGCATGATAATCAGATAATAAATAGTTCATAAATTATAGCAATTTATATTCATTCATCACTAAAAAGCATTCGCAATTAACATTGCAATCTAACTTCATATTTTCTCCCTTCCATGTAAAAGACAGCCTACAGTAGTACTGAACAAGGATATAATGTAGCAGTTGTAAATGAAACCCCGATTCAGCGCAAATAGTGGGCTCATAGGAGATATTAGCATATTCATGAGGTGATTTATTCTATTTCATAGACATAGTAAGCAAGGCAAGCCACTGTCAGAAGCATTCTCATAAACTTATGCTCCCGTGAAAGATATCCATAATTTCTGCACAATGCATCTCATGAAACCAGATTACCAACCAACCTGGATTATGATCTTAGCACATTCGTTGCAAGGAAACATGGTCACATATAGCCGCTGCATGGATCAAATAAGGAAAAGAGAAAAGAGGTATCTCTTAGTATCAGGTAGTAAAATAAACTCTTGGTTTAAGAAGAGAATCTCTTAAGAAATGTATTGTATGTGCTAAGTGCTAAATGGCATAAGCGGTTGTGTGTGAATGATATAGTCCATGTGGAAGTTACAAAAAGAACGTGATACAGAAACCATAAGCAAAATAATGTCCAGATGCTGCAGCATTTCCAATTAAATAAGACACTAAATTATAAGGTAAATAGAGAGTACCGAGGAACTCACTTGTCCAGCAGCAGAGGCGTGATTTGTGTTAAGAATAGCATTCACTTCTGCATGACAAACATAGCTAAAATAGACCCCCAGAAAATTGATAATGAGATTCTGCTTAATGAAATAACTTGAGCAAGAACATTATTAAGGTTACAATGAGAGTAAATATATGGATGAAAAATACTCACGGATACTTAGTCTCCAAAGGATTCCCAGTCCTGGATTTCTGGAACATATATAGAGATTTATGAATGAGAATAGTTAAATGATACTTGAAAAAACCTTAAATCCTCTCTTAGATAACCAACCTTGGCCCAAGGTAGCTTGTCGTCAGAACAACCCCTTGGAAATCCATTATAGCCAATACCTGACAGGAAAAAAAATGAAAAATGTGTTTCAGTTGGACTCTCAAGTTTTAAACAATTGTTTATTTAAAAAATACTGATGTGATTTATAGTACAAGCTTTACAAACATGAATAAAATCGAAAGGAAAACAGCCATGTTTATCGTCGTACCTAAAGACGTCGTGAACCTGTTAAGAAAAATAAGCCAAACTATTACTTATAATGAAGACTTCATTAACAGAGAACAACTAAAGTGTGATAAAGTCTGATTGACTTGGTCACCAACAATCCTAACAAATCCTTCCTGAAACTGATCTGCAACTTGCTATCAGTCTACTTCCGGTGCTGAACAGACTCCAAGCAACTCTCTTTATTTCAGAAACACCTGCTGCCTCAATGGTTTGGTCATTATGTCAGCAATCTGATACTTTGAGTTGCACTACTCTAGGTAAATCACCCCATCTTTCATTAAATCATGAAGAAAGTGGAATCTAACATTGATGTGTATGCTCTTAAGTCTTAGCATGCATGGCAGAATTCTTGGAAATTTAATGGTTGAACTATTGCCACAGAAAACAACAGTGCACTTACTCTGTTAATGGCCAAGCTTTTTCAGAATCATACACATCCATGCACTTTGGCATGCACAAGAGGCTGCTGCTATGAACTCGCTTCAGTGGTGGAGAGCATTAACAACTACTGGCTGCTTTTTTGAGGGCTTAGCCATTTCCCCTAAGCTAAGCAAGAACGTAGATATTGATGTACTTTTATAAAAGAGACCGGAGAGTATCTGCCAACTCTTCACCCCTTTTGTAAAATATCTCTAACTCGGCAGTGCCTTTTAGG
This sequence comes from Astragalus glycyphyllos, assembly GCA_963573325.1. Taxonomy (NCBI): domain Eukaryota; kingdom Viridiplantae; phylum Streptophyta; class Magnoliopsida; order Fabales; family Fabaceae; genus Astragalus; species Astragalus glycyphyllos. Next base: position 54,734,730 of record OY754308.1, on the reverse strand, counting down.
CAATGGAGAATCCTTTTTACTGCTTGTTGATGTCAATTTGGTGGTCTCTCCATGAACCTAATGATTAAGCTCATCATATATGCTCAATCGATACAGCCAAATACATCGAACTGCCCACCACTATTAATAGGTAGGTGCATCAACACAAGTACCACCTCATCTTTTCCAAGTTTAAAACAAGGCACAACCAGATTTTTCACGGGCTGAGTTTTGTAGGGCTGAGTTAGGCCCAACCAAAATTCTAAGACATTTCACCATCTTGTTGGATAATATTCACAAAGAAAGCACTGCCTATTCCTAATCATGCATAACAAAACCACTACCTATTCCTAGTCACGTGATTACTACAACCGGAGTCGAGGAACCACACTACTTCTGCCTTAGAATTACAAAGATCTAAATAAGCCATCAGCAGCATTTCTTATTCTACATCAAGTTCTGCATAATGAGAACCTTTCTCCCAGCTCGATCACTCATATTGGACATGTCCTAGCCTGAGGCACTTGTAGCACTCTACTGTTTCCTTGTGTAGAGCCTTCCCGCCTCTACCTCTTCCACGACCTCGGGCTGCACCTTAACTGCCTCTGTCTCTTCCTCCAAACTTTTCTATGTAATCTTTAAGGCATGTTCATCACTTTCTCTGATTGTTCATACTTTTTCCATGTACACATGAGCTTCTTTGAAGTGCATCTATTGTTGCCTTGTCGAGATCATTTGAATCATCATTCAGCATACCACACAATCGAAACTGGAAATCATTAACCACGAAAACCTTTACAATAATACAACTTGTCCCATCTTCTCTCTGCGACCTTTCATCTTGTTCACTATCATTAGTGTCCAAGCAAAATACTTGTCTACTATCTCTCCTTCTCTCATATGAAGCACTTGAAATTTTGTTCTTAAAACTTGCAACTAGGCCTTCTTCACTCGTGTAGACCCCTGGTATTTTTGCCTTATTGAGTCCCACATGCTCTTCGAACTCCCCTTATTGATGAGTATCCATGATAGTTCGATCAATAGCCTGGAATAGGTAGTTTTTCCACCATTAAATCTTTCAATTATTGCTCCTTGATTGCTTTCCTTATGAGCCTCTGTTAGCTCGACCCCGCCTGGTCGCATGAGAATTTCCATCTCCACAAAAAGCCAATACTTTTTAAATCGAAGAAATTTTTTTAGAATGTGGGCCTAACTCAACCCTACAAAACCGGCTTGTAAGGTAATGATTGCCCTTGCACAAGATTGCTTCCTTCTACTGCCATATCTCTCCCTCCTTTTTCTGGTTCTCATTATTATCTCACACTCCACTTTTTTCTGTTAGGAGACTACAGTACTTAACTTTTCTCATCCAGGCCCCTTTGTAGAGTTATGATACCAAATTGTTGGACTCAAGTTCTAAAAACCTTTTGATTGAAAGAATACTGACAGTGACATAGCCTTAAACAAGCTTTACAAACAAGAATAAAATCAAGAGGATAACAGCAACATTTCATTACCTAAAGATGTGGCAAAATTTGCTAAGGAAAACATAAGCTAAACTAATCTCTAATAACCAATACTTTATTAACAAAACATCGACTAAAGTGTGATAAAGTAGGCTTCACCTGGTCACCAACAATCTTAACAGTTTCATAGAAGAAATGAAATGATTAAGAAAACAGCATGAACTTACCAAGAATTATACCATCTTGACTCACCAAGCAAGCCCCCACCTACAATAATAACAACACCAACACACACAGGCTATAAAACCAACCCAAGTAAGCCAAAATTTAAAAAACAAGGGTAATTTTGTAGAGTGAAATATGACCTGCCTATTAGGGTCTTTGGATCTTTCGGCTGACAAAAACGCGATCGCCATGAAATAATCATCCCACGACAAGTATCTGTATTCATTAAAATCCATTAATTAATTAAGTTTAAATTAAGAAAAGTAAAGTTTCTACCTAAATTAAACCCTGCAACAATAATTTTGTAATTACCCTTTGCGCTTGGAGGGGTCGAAAGGGTCTCGAGGAGAGGAAACGGTGCCGTTTTGAGGGAGAATGGTTTTGGATGAGTGAGTTTGGAAGCAGTAGAAGAAGCGGATAGTGATTGCGGTGGCCAAGGCACCAAACACGGTTGCCGTGGCAGCTATAGTAGCCTCCCGAGAGTTCATGGAGTTTCCAACTCCCAGCTATATAACACAGACGAATGGATGGATTTGGGGGAAAACACTTTCACGGGTTTTTGGGTTTGGGGATGGTGAATTCAACTGTAAATCAATTCATGAATTACAAAGATAAAATAAAATAGATAAGGAGATACGAATAATAAACTAGTTAGAAGCGGGAAAGTTAGAAAGATTCGGGGAAAGCGCGGGAAAATTTGCTTATGTTTTCAATTTTGACTTTCGGAAATCCCTTAAAAATGCCTTTCGCAATTACGCATGATTCCGGATTTTTTTTTTGTTTTTTCGCAGGACAAATATAGCGAGGGAGATGCAGATCAGAGTCACTTCTGCTCCTAGTACCAAGACGAGGAGGATTCAGTTGGTCAGGCAGGCCGGTCACGCTTTTGAGCGTAGCATGCGTGTCAGTGAGCGGGATGACATCGGTGGGACTGATTAGGAGCAGCAGTATCATGAGGCTGCTCGGCAAGACCACTTTACGGACGACGCTCAGCGGTATGATGAGATTGAGGCTGAGGCTGAGGCTGCTCAGCAAGACCCTCAACAACATGAGGAGGCTGAGGCTGCTCAGCAAGTTTTGTTGCATCGATTTCACGTGCACGTGGTCTCGAGGCTACATTTGGGTCAGGTCATACTTTTAATAATATTTTTTTTTACTGTCATTTAATATGTTTTAATTTGTATAATTTTTTTTTACAGGACCGTGAAAAGATCAAGGTGGCATCCCATGGTTTGAAGATGTTTAGGTTTCGACCGCAGCAGCACCACCCACAGATACACAAATGGTTAGAGCAAGCCCGTCTCTTGGAGCTCGACTCTACTGCTCTAAACAACATCAATCACATATGTGGAGAGGTGGCATTTTGAGACTAGCTCATTCCACATGCTATTCAAGGAGATGTCGGTGACGTTGGACGATGTGTCCGCATTGCTCCATTTGCCAACCAACGACACATTTTTGAAGCTTGGGCTATCATTTAGTGACCGGGATGCCATTGCAGCTGGAGGGGAGTTGTTGTGTCTAGGCCACAACTCTTGTTGGGAGGAGTGGCAGTTCACTGGGGGACCCAACTTTAGATTCAGCTTTCTAGAGGAGACATACAAAGTGAACACGTCCCATCACTTTTATGATCGTGCAGCACAGTGTTATATGTTACTCTTATTGGGCTATACCATCTTTGCCGACAAGAGTCACACTTATGTGCCCGTCAAGTGGCTCACTCTGATTGCGTCGTTTGAGGACTGTGGTCAGTGGGCTTGGGGTCCAGCTGCTCTGGCCATTATGTACAAGCAGCTTAACAGCGCCTGCTTTTGGAAGACATCGAAGATTGGCGGATACGCTTCTCTGCTACAGGTAATAATTAATTACTTTTTCTTACCAACAATTAATTACTTTTATTTATATATTTATTTGTTCATTTTATTATTTCGGTGTTGGATTTATGAGTACTTCCTCACCATCGTAGTGCGCAAAGACTTCAGCGCTTCTAAGCCCCTACGTTGCAGCAGGTGGGGAATCAAAAGTGTGACTTTCAAGCTTATAGATTTTCAGGGGCGGCTAGATGAGTTACGACGGGAGGACATCATATGAAGGCCTTGGGAGAACCACGAGCAGTACGTATCATTTTCCCAGATTTCGCTTTTCAGAGGTCACCTGCTTTGAGGTGATATCACAGTGCCCTATATGCTAGACAGAGTCCGTTGGTAGTTTGGATACATCCAACAGATCCCTGATCCGCCCATTTTTCAGAAATACAAACATTTCCAAAATACTTATTTTAGAACTTTTGTTTTAAAAAAGTAGGGGTATTTTAAGGATTCAAAGGATTACGAGAGTATAAGGGAGAAGGGGAGGTAAAAAAATCATAATAATATTGTCCAAATGAAATTATTTAACCAAACTTTTACTATTAAATTTTGTATATTTAAATAAGTATAACTGCTTTCAAAAAAAAAAGCATAACATTTCATACACTTCTTTAAACTTATTCTATAAAGATTTTGTAAATAAATATATAAACTCTTGCGTCAAAAAAATATATATAAACTCATGCAGGCACAAATATAACTTTTAGTCATAATTCCGAAAGGATCCGTAAAACAACAAAAACAGTTTTTTACAAGTGAGTAATGACCAAAAGCAAATGGTATCATATATTTCGCTCCATTTATTAATATCATGTGTTGAGATGGCCGAGTTGGTCTAAGGCGCCAGATTAAGGTTCTGGTCCGAAAGGGCGTGGGTTCAAATCCCACTCTCAACAAAATCTTTTTTTTAATCGTTTATTTCTGCACTGGACCTTCGAATGCGTTTTTTTTGAGCATATTGCATGTGTTTATTATTTATCTCGTATAAAAAAGGTATTTCATTATTTCTCAGTCGAATGATAATAGCAGCAATTCAAACCTATCACAACTTGAATTACAACACGAGGGACCATACAAAAACACGATATTACTAGAGCTTATTTAAAGAAAAACCATTTTATCACAGATATGTAATTAAAACTAGTTACAATTATTTGTGGAGTTTAATTTACATACACATATGGTGTACAGTTTTTTACAACCACAATCAATCACATTTTATGGTACGATTGGTTACCAATTGACTAACTAGTGGTTACTAATTGATTTATTTGTTTTTAATGATGTGTCAACATATAATTGATGGAGAGTATAAAATACTTATACACTTATTTTGTATATAAAGAAAATTCTTAGTTGTGTGTTGTTTTTATTGGTCTCACAATTGAACACATGGAATACTTTGTGATTTTTATTCTACGTAGTTGAATAAACAAACCTAGTTTAAATTTAACAATAACAGGAAAAACTCAATCCACGTGAAATGTTTTCATTTATTTGTTTAGTAAATAGAAATACATTGAGCAAGTTGCATTGGAACATTCTCCTATTAGCTTAAGTCAGCAAAGTTAAGAGCAACAATACTCATATAGAGTGCTTAGAAACTAAACAAGCATTTCCAAACCAAATATCTTGATCCTAACCTCTCCAACCTTCAAATTAATATCTTCCGCTCCCGGTCAATGCCAAAATAGAATCAAGGATCCACAGTTTTTTATCTATCCAGTTACCGCATGGTGGCGTGTTCTTTGATACTAGTTTTCCTGTGTTAGATTTTCTTTTATCTGTTGATGAAGGGGTGTTTGTACCCCTAGGTTGTTGCTTAGTTGCCTTCCTTTTACTATAAAAAAGTTTATTCGTAATTCCCGACCACCACATACTTACTAGCATAATTCTATCTCTCACGATTTTCTTTTATGGATCGATCACAACTTGTTGTCCATTAGATTCTTTACCATCTTACTGTTACTGATTGAATGCATATCATCCATAGTTCAAAACTAAAAAAGAACTACGAATTGTACTGTCCGAATTCAAGGTTTCAAATCTTTTTAAACAAAAATCGTAATTTAAAATATTTTTATTGACTACTTTTTCTCAAGTTATATTCCTCTTTTTCCCTCCATCAACCATGCAAGCTAGACCAATATTTTGACCAGTCTGTATGTACATCATGGACTGAATGTTGGCTTTAAGAAACCACAAAAAGAAGATGAAAAAAATGAATAAAAGGGGAAGGGCCCCACCCCACAAATGAAGGGTAGTGACTCGTGAGTGTGAGTCAGTGAAGCCAATCATGGTCAGCCCCTCCCTATATATTTAGGCCATTGGCCACTTTCCCACGTGCCAACCTGCCCGTAGCGTGGGCAGAGTTGCCTGATGCTTATTTAGAAAGTGGCTATTTTTTTAAGGGACAAACATCGAACCCTACCATAAAGCTATCAAATTTCATGCTACTTAATAAAATACTACTCTCCCCATGTCAAAATATTGGATCTCGTTACCAAATCACGCTAATTATCAAAATATTGGACATTGTTACCAAAGCACGCGAATTAAGAAATCTGTACATGTATGTTCTTACATTATCCATTATAGGTTGCATCTAAGGAGTCAATTTTGGCACAATCCAATGGGTTAGCTCGATGGTCAGTATTTTGAGCTGAGTTTAAAAAACAAAGGTCCTAAAAACTAGAACATTTTGTCCCAATTCAGTTGTCCCATGGGTCAAACTAATTTGAATATGTTTTGCGTTTTCATTTGTTAAAAGTTGGATTGAGTTAGGACAACCCACTTACATAGTGTTTTGAGTTGGATTGAATTACAAAAAATACAGCTTAGTGGATAATTGGGCTGACCCAACCCAACCTGCTTGTACACACTTTGGCCCATTGGCCCAAACTTGGTTAAGCAGTCCAATTTGACAACTTGTAGAAAAAGATGTACACATAGTTAAGAGTATCTTGATAAGGAAATAATTGATGTAGTTGAAATTTAAAAGAGATTTTAATTATAAAAAAGAGACAAAGAAGAATCCCAAGAGAATCTTATATTTAGAGATGAGTACAGTAAAAGTTGCACATCCCACAACTGCACAACAAATTCATGGAAAATCCATTGATTTAAATACAATTTTATAATAAAAATGAAAAATATTTTTCTCATAATAAAGTGCTATAGTCATATTTAAAAAAGTTTCTTATTTGATTGATTTTGGTAAGATAAATAAAAACTAATTTAAAAATAATTTTAATATATTTCCCGCAATAGTCATTGAGAAATAAATTAAAGTGAGATGAAACTCAATAACTTTAAAAAAAATGATACGTTCCAATATTTTCTTAACTTCAAAACTCGTATTTCTCAATAAAACTTATTTTCTTTATTTATTAACAAAGAAACATTTATATTTACCAAAATTAAAAATCATTTAAAAGATGTTATAGTTTATCTACGGATTATATTAAAGAAGTCAAATAACTTTGATACTCTTCAAAGAAGTCAAATAACTTTGATACTCTTCCCTTAATTAATAAATAATTTTTTAATAATATTATGTCAAAATATTAGTTTTTTTTAGCATCAAAATATTAGTTTTTTCATCATTAGTAAAATAGTTAAATGTTTTATTATAAGTTTCGATATTTTTGATAGAATTTTCTAAGAAAAAAGTGCATGTAGTTATGTGAGTGGGAGTGAATATGATAAGTTAACCATCGCAACTTTTTTTTGGGTATACAAATGAAAAGAAAGAAGGAAAAAAAACAGAAGAAAAAAATTGACTACAATGAATTAGAGCTCTCAAAGTGTTGCTGTGAGAACGTTTTGCAAGTCTAGAGAAGGATTATGAAAGATAGCCCAAGACCTCCTATTGTTTGCACCATGCTTAGTCATTAAGTCGGCAGCTAAATTCCCTTCCCGCAGAGTGTGAATTAGGTGAACCGTTCACTGAAGGCTTAATATATATTCTGATGATCGTCGCATAACCGTGTAGGCTATTAAGTGGAGTCTGTACCAGCTAAATAGCTAGTTGAGACTCAGACTAGCAAGTACGTAATGTCCATTTAGCCATCACAATTATGATGAGTATAAAAGTTTTTTTGACCAAATATAGAAGTTCTTTTACAATCGATAAATATACGTTCTTTTTTTGTTCTAATAAATATATAAGTTATAATATGAGGCTATTCTCGCTCAAGAGATTTAACAGTGCTGTATGTCCAAGGCCGGATTCGAACCAGGACCTTGGTTAAGCTGGAAAAGACCCCTACCATCTCATTTATAAAAAACTAAAATAATCAAATTTATTAAATAATATAACATGCATATAGGCTAAAATATTTTGATATTTAAATTATAAAAACCCAAAATAATCAAATTTATTAAATAATGTAACATGCATACTCCCTTCGGTCCCTATTATAAGAACAAAATACAAAAATCATCGATACCAATGAGCTCATTTAATTCTTGTTTTTTAAAGTTAAGTCTCCAAAATACCATCAACTCAACTCCACATGGATTTATGTGCACTATTCCCACTTACCTTGAAAATTGAAAAGACAAAACATTTAATGAAGGTAAAAATGGTATTTAAACAATAAATATATACTAAAAGCTACTATGTTGGGACCAAAATTAAGTCCAAAAAAGTTCTTAAAATATTTTGATATTTAAATTATTTTCATCATGTTAGTAGAGTTTCTCACTTTACCACAAGCGCGCACGTGCGACTGTAATTATTACACACCCACATCCATATATTTCATGCTAATCTCGTCTCCTGTAAAAGGAAAAGTCAAAATCTATTAAAATAGTCAGAGAAACCAAAAAGACACCACAAACTTTTCACTGTTTCAGATTTTCAAATCCACCAGTTCTTCACATCTCATCCCAATAACGTGATCCGTTATTTTCCCGCTTCTCATAACGGAATTTCCCACGTTTTAAACTACTCGTCCCCACCTTTCAACCAAATTACTCTTTTCTCCTCCTACATTAGAAATAGTTTTTTCCCCCACATATAACAAGATAGAATGAAATATTCGCAACAAATGTTACACTTTTTACAAAAAAATAATTGGAAATTCAATCATACACCCCTGCAACTTACTTCAATTAAATTAGACTAAGGGACTAAATAGTAACAAAAAAAATAGTCAATAACCAAAAGAAAGACTACGGGACTAAATAAAACCTTTATAGAGTAGTTGCAAGTATCAATAACATTATTAAATGCTTATAAAAAATAATAATAATAATAACATTATTAAATTTCACAAAAACTATATACTCCTACATAAACATCTAACCTCAAATTTATATATGTATATAGCTTTTAAGAATGAGTATAGATTAGTATTTTGTTCAAAGGGTTGAGACATTTAATAAGTAGGCAACCATAGTTCGAAAAAAAAAAATCATGCATTAAGCAAGAATTAAAAAATATGGTGACTGAGTTAAACAAAAAAAAATATGGTAACAAAAAAAACCCAGCAGCCCAACTTGACTGCCAAAGGGGTTCCTGCGGGGCCCATACCCGAATGCAAACGGAAAAATACACGGATCCTGTGTGACCTGATTCAGCTTAAACAAAACTAAAAACTAGGTTTTTGCTGAGTTCGTTTCCCAAATTCTCTCTATATTCTTCTTTCTATTTTTCTCTCAAACCCTAATTTTCAATGTGTTACTGTTTGCATTGTGTACTGATATTGAACACAATTTGGTAGCAACAATGAGTATAACAACACCACAGCTTGGTGCGTATCCACCTCCTTCCTTAACTCTCCTTTCTTTTTCTTTCTCTCACACTTAAACAAACCTTAACCCTGTTTGTTCATTCTCTGCGACGTACAACACACTTGCTGATGAAAGAAGAGATCGAACTCTAGCAATGAAGAGGGAAAGCGTTGAAGTATTTTTTTACAAGCACGCAGAAGACATGAAAGTAGTAAAAATGTAAATTTTATTGCATTACTTATTTCGGTACATAGTGTCATATTTATACATGTTGACACTATGTACATAAATAGTTTGTTTAGCTAATAGTTTTTAGTTTGTTGAACTAACATACTTTTGTAAAACAAGCTCTCACAAACTGCTTAAGCCCAACAACTCTATTAGTTAAATTTCCTTAACAGCTATATGTGTGTCTATATATATATATATATATTGACCAACTTAACATCTATATATTTTTTGTTGTTGACAAATAACAGCTATATTTTTTAAAATAGCTGTTGTACTCTAATGCATGGTTGTTTAGGGATTTTATGATTAAACCCAATAAACATGTGGTCGCTAAATTGCAAGACATTAATAAATAACTAGATTAAAATCGAAGATTTCATGTATAAAAAAACCATTAACTTTGTCAAAAGAAAAAAAAACCATTAAGAGATGAACGAATTCTTACCTCAAGGAACATACCACCCAAAAAAACCATAATTTTTTAGTCAGCAAAAAAAATAAAATAAATTGAAAGGCCAAATCCCAATGATTAAAAGTACAAAAACATTTGTGTAAAAAAAAAGTACAAAAATATGAAAACAATAAGAAGGATAAAGTGGTAATTTGGTACGTAGATTGTTTATATATAAGTTCCCGCTACGGGGTATTCAGAACGAAACTCATTCTTCCCGTACGTACACGATCCAAACAGTCCCTTTCTCTTCCCTTTCAAACCGTTCCCAAATCTTCTTCTCCTCCTTCTTCTACTTTCTCTTTCTTTCTCAAATGGAAGATGAAGTGAAAAGAGAACTAAACCTTCTACCATCATCACTCACCGATTCCTCACTACTCCGATTACAATCTTCATCGTCAAAAACGGATGCCGTTACTCCATCGCTGGACCTGCAACTATCAATAAGCGTAGGAAAACCAACGGTACTGATGTGCGATGGTGTAGAAGCACTTAAATGGGAAGCGGCGGAGCAAATCCGGTTAGCGGCGATGGAGAAAGCGTATGCGGAGAGAGTAAGGGAACTTACACGGAGGGAAATGGAAATGGCGCAGAATGAGTTCGCACGTGCGAGACAAATGTGGGAGCGTGCGAGAGAAGAAGTTGAAAGAGCGGAAAGGATTAAAGAGAGAGCTACTAGACAGGTTGATTCCACGTGCATGGAGATTACCTGCCATTCTTGCAGACAAAGGTTCAGGCCTGCTTCTGCTAATTGATCATTTGATAAACTCTTCTCTCTTTCTATTTTATCTTTGACTTATAAGAAATCTTCTCAACCAACTCAACAAATTAATAACTGAATCTTTATATTTAACAAGTTTTTTCTGTTTCAATTGTGATGAAGTAGTGAGTTAAGTGCTGGTGTCGTATATGTAAAATGTTTCCTCTTAATAATCTGGTTCATTATGTATTTTCATACTTCTATCTCTCTTTAAATTTCTGTTCAAAAATTAAATGGCTAGATCAGGATATTTAGAATTGAAGAAGTGGAGTCTACCTGATTAATCGACCTTGATTGTTGTATAGTTTTCAAAATGAGGATTAATTGCGACCATCATACCATCGAAAGTTTAGAGGTTTAAGGGAGGAGATTCTCTCTAGTGGAAATTCCTATTTCCTTTTTTTGATGTCTTAAAGGTCTTTTCCTTATTTTCTAAATGGTTAAGATCTCATGAGATAATAATATCACTTGAGAAGATCCAAATCGGAACATAAATGATTATGTGAAATGAGGTTTATGACCTATTTTGCATCCTATTACATTACTGTTGCATATGGCGTATTGGAGTAAATTTGACCGTATTACAATATATGAATGGTTGTAAATAAAAGGTGAATGGTATATACCATGTAGATTTGTTTTTTAATCTCAACCGTTCATGATTGATTCCTCTTGCGTCTCATTATAGAACTACCTTGCTGGTAACAGTACATAAACAGATATATGGTATATTGAAAAACTGATGGCGATGATCATAAGGGGGTATGATATGACGAAAAATGTGGTGAAAAGTTGGATGAGGAAAGAACAAATGAATCAGAACAAAAAGCATAGATATATAGCTAGCTGTATCCACTTGTATTCAACTTCTTAACTTTTGTTCACCACAGACCAAACACCACTATCCTTGTCCATTTTGGAACCCATAATTCACTAAAAGCATCAATCACAATACTCAAACAGTAGTAATAGTAGTAGTGCCCCCTTTTCAAAGATGTTGCAAAACTCCAATTAGCTTCATATCTCAGCTACCTTTTTATTTTCCATTTTTTTCCCTAAAGGCTTAGATTAAGATTTTTGTTACTTTCTCCGGTTCAATGTCAGGGAAGAAAATTATTGTCGGCAAAAATCAATAATAGGATGTGTGTATATATATATATATCATTTGTAATGGATAAATATCATTTATATATCCTTAAAGAACTCTTGACTTTTGTAAGAGTTAATTAAGCTGCTGCTAAAGTAACGTAATACTCAGATACTACAGCTCAAACGGTGAAGGGTGTGTGATGCAATAATTAATACAGCAGTCACTTTGATTCTATTATTATGAAACTGAAAAAGTATCTAGTGGGCTCAAATCAAAGATTTTTTTTTTGTTGCGAAAAAGTACATTATTGAAAGATTGGGATATAGGAAGCCATGAGGTCGCAATCCTGTTAACTTATATATGTACAACTAACGAAAATTTGTTCGGTTGGTAAAGATTCAGCTCACGTTACACAAAGATGTAAGTTCCAATTCATGTTGTCGAGGACTTTATTGATAAGTAATATGTAAGTACTCTTTAAAGCGTCTAAAGAGTTTTGAGACTTTTAATGATCCTAAGGAACTTTAGGACACAACCCGCCTAAATTCTCTAACAATAACAAAAACTAAGTCCATATATAATCTCATAATATCAATTAATAATCTAGAAGGATATTAATCGAATTGACGATGATACATCATTGATACATGGGTGGTTTTCGGTCATAGTGAAGTTGAAACTAGGCGATGAGAGAAAAGTGAAATTTTGGAAAGACGTATGGTGTGGACCGTGGCAAATGATGGAATTGTATCCAAAGTTATTTGAGGCGGCTGCAGATTAGAACGTGACAGTAGCAGACGCAGGTGAATGGATCGGTAACAGCTGGTCGTGGTCGTGGGTGTGGGGTTGGCGCAGACAGCTTCTGCCCGAGGAAGAGGCTGAGGCGAAACTATTAGAAGACACAATGAGATCGATTTCCCCGGAAAGATTCAAACAAGATAATTGGATTTGGTTGAGGGATAAGTCACAAAATTACACGGTAAAGTCAGCGTACCAGTTAATGATTGCTGAACATGGTGAGTCAATTAATGATGACCGTAAGAGGAAAATTCTGAGGCGACTTTGGAACACTGCAGCGCCTTCTAAAAATCTGGTTTTCGCCTGGAGATTGTTTCGGGATGGAATTCCAACACGCTCAGCATTGTTACACTGAGGAGTGTTGAGTGAAGCTCATGATCTGTCATGTATCTTCTGCAGTGAGGTGGAAGAGGAGACAGACCACATGTTTTTCCGCTGCAGATTTTCTGTAGAACTGTGGCAGCTACTCGCCAACTGGTGTGGCTTCCCTTTCAGCAGCAATCGCGACAGATGGGATCATTTCCTGCAAAATTCAGTTGGTTTCCGGCATAGGAAGCAGAGGAGGATGAGGCATGCTATTTGGGTGGCGACGGTATGGACGTTATGGATCAACCGGAACAATAAAATCTTCAGGCGAATCCTCATTTGATGTTGCAGCAAGTGAAATTGTTCTCATGGGGCTGGTTTGTATGTAAACTAGACAATAACACACATGCTACCTTTGAGGAATGGTGTAGAGGACCTCTTAATAGGTTAGAATTTGGTGGAGGTGATTGACTTGTCTCAATTGTAATGTAATGGGTTGTGGTACCTCTTGTACCACTATTAATTCAATTTGACTTATCAAAAAAATAATTAATAATCTAGAAGTTATTTTCTCTTGAATTGGACGGAAATAGTACCCAGTTTTGTTGATTTGTATATGGGTTAGGACACCCCTAGTGACCTTGTTTATATATACATACGTCCTTTTGCTTTAAAAAAAAAAATTCTCTTGAATTGGCTTACTACCTACTAGTGTGGTACCAACTATTACTCAACTTGCTTCAAAAGAAAGTTACTGCATGCTATCCTTGCAATAATAAACAGCAATAGTATTTACACGTTATTCATATGATATTTTTTTATATGATTTTTAAATACAAAAAAAAGGAAAACATATATGCATTCTGATGTACTTTTTTAAAAAAATAATAATAAGAAAGTGACGTACGAGAAATTCTATTCCCTTTCGCGAATGTTTCCGGTAGTTAATTATAATATTTTTGCTGCTTCTTTTTGGGTGTAGGATTTACCAGTGTTCCTTATTTCTCAGAAGATTGCATACATAAGTTAGTTTGATATTGTATGATTGTATTAATTTATTATCAATTATCAATATTCCAAAATGATTCTTGAACAAAATTGGGGAGTTTATCAAAATCACCCATAAGTCGTTTTCACCAAATCAAATTTTTTGTTTGTAGCTGGCACTACAATTATCTTTTTCTCTTCAAAATCAGCAGAACATAATTAAAGAAACCGTTGAATTCCTAAACAAAATGAGTACGTCTTATTGTCCAAGAGGAAAACTCAAGTTCTTTTATCAAACAGTATTTCTTTTTCGGGATAAAAACTTCAATATGAACAAACCACAGTAAAACAATACTGATATGAATAAATCTTAACTTAGTTAAAAACATAACCATATCACCAAGCATATGAATAAAGATCAAATCGTACTCCGACATAAGACCAGCTGAATCGCAGTTAAATTGTCTTTTATATTTTATATGGTTACAATCATAGAAATGCTAGAACAATCAATCAATGAAAGTCGAGAAAGCATGATAAAGATATAGGACATAATTTTCTTTCCGATCCATCAAACTAGTCATCATGACAAAACCTTAACATTTGTCTTTTCAGGTTGTCCTCATATAATTGTCAAGTGATACTGTTTACTACCTCCGTCCCATTTTATAAGTTGTTTTAGCAAAATGAATTTGTCCCAAATTAATTGTTGTTTTACATTTTCAAGAAAGCATCTAACATGTTTTTCCACTATAACCCTTATTAATCATTACAACTTTTTACATTTAATAAATAATTCACGTTTATCTATGTAGAGAGATAAATGGTAATTTAGACAAAAAAAATTTATAAAATCTAGACTACCAATCATTTTTCTTAATATGCGTACAACAACCTAAACTGCATATAAAATGGGACGGAGGTAGTATTTGCTACGATTGTGGAGAATCAATCATATTTATGTATGTACCATGCTTACATGCATGAACCATCAGATACATAGATGCATATATCATTAATTTGAATTATTTCATCACAGTCAATATCTGTTACATGCAACCAAATCTTTGCATCGGTGTAGCTGGGATATGTAGTGCACATCACACAACACACTTACTATACAATATGTAAATTTCTATAACACGTCACGAAGACAAGGCAGTATAATTTGCCACGTATTGCATTTAGGTTCACTACTTTTTTTAGAATAAGTGTTACTACTCAGGATCTTAGTAGCATTTTATCTCCTCCAACCTCTTAAAATGTCATAATCAACAACCTTTTTTTTTAAACAAAAATTAAATAAGTGTCTATTAAGATGATAAGATTCCTTGGCATAGCTCAACTAGTTAAGGACTTAAGGTACACATGGGGACAAATTCAGTACATCATTAATTTCTCAACTGAAAAATAGATTTTTAAAAGAAGAAATTAAAAAAAGGAGAAAATGATATTTATCACCTATGGTTAATTACTTTTGTGAATGTTTCACAAACTTTTTCTATTGGTTAGGTAGGTACGTATGATTACAACATAATGTTAGGTAGGGTGTTCTTTTTTCCTTTCTGATGATTTATCTCTAAGAAGAGTTTGTATCAGAAGATTTTAGTTAAGTAGGTACATATGACTACAACATAATGTTAGGTAGGGTGTTCTTTTTTCCTTTCTGATGATTTATCTCTAAAAAGAGTTAGCATCAGAAGATTTTAGTTTTCCTTTTTATATATAAAAAAAGATTTCGACATAATGTTGGCAACCAATTATAATGCCTTCGCGATAAATATATAGTTCTTCAAATATATTTCATCCAGTATATTGGAATCTAAATTTATATTCAAATTTGAGCCATTTTTACTCTATTTGTGATGGTTATATATCTGTACCGGACTGTCCAGACTGCTAACCAGGAGAGCCAAATGATCGAGGAGGATATCCCAAAATAGATGAGCAACCTGCGCAATGGACAATCCGGGGAGCACAAACAGTACTACCGGAAACATCTGTACTCTATGCCGCTATACGAACTTTGTGCAGGCCAATACGTGACCGACTAGAAGACAAAGGAGAAGGACGTGGTAGATGACCATGGTCATTTTAGTGGTTCAACCGTGAGAAACTTAGTTGATCCTTCACCTCTATAAGCACCCACAAATTTGAGATTCAGAGAAAAACTACAAGAGAGTAGTAACTTTGGTATGCTTGAGTTTTAGTGCATGGAGACTGTATATTTCCAATTATGAGGTGAGAAAAGTACTACTTGAATTATTAGAATGTTGATTGGAAATTTTGGAAGCAAGGTCGTTTGTGGTGGCTTTTAAGTTGCACAAATTGAAGTTTTTGTGTATTGTGCCCAAGTTAACTTTTACCTGGTACAACAGGTTAAAGTAGTGTACATCCGATTTTGAAGTATTTTATATTTGGACCCAATATTTTTAATAATAGAAAGGGAAGCCTCACACACACAAAAACACGTATTATTCAATTATTCATTCAAGGCCAACTTGGCTAGTCCAGTAACTCAAACACAATGACATAATGTTAACTCCATCAAAAAGCTACAACAAGCGATAATTTATGAAGAAATGGACTTCAAACATCCAAATTTATAAAAATAATTTCAACATTTTTTTTCAACGTACACATTACAATTCAAATTATAATAATCAACTTTAACATTAAATTAAATACAATATACAAAATTAACTAACTAAATTAGTCTTCATGAAAAAAATTACTCAATCATAGTACATAGTTTATTAAATATTTTTACCAGTTATACCATTATACAGAAATTAAAATGAACAGAAATTAAAATCAACAAATATCCTAGAACTCGTAGAGCAGATAACGCAGAAGAAGAAGAAGAAGAGAGGAGCCCTAGTTTCCCCCAAATCAACCATAACCCACATCTTCAACCCAGAAATTTCAATATTTCCTTCATCTTTTCCCTTGTAACAACTCGTATTGATCAAACAAATCGTGGGTACTAGGGTTCATATCTGTGTCGGAGGAGGTTTTTTAAATCAAGATATAGAGAGAGAGAGAGAGTTCTTGGTGATTTTGGGTTGAAAATGAGGGTTTGCTTCTGTAACTCCTTTCTCCAACTCGGTTTATGCTCCTTCATTCAGATCTGTGGTTGCTGCTGTTGGGTGTACATTTGTTGGTTTTGGCGTTCTCTCTCTGTTCATGTGTTGATGAAATCCGACATTGAAAGATGAAATCTTGCGATGGTGAAATCTGTGTTGATAAGATCTGGTGTTGATGGATTTGGGATAATATTGGTGTTGATTTTTTTGACAAGAAAAATCTGACGTTTTTGATGAAATCTGTTGTTAATGGTAAAGATTTTTTAATGAAAAGATTTTTAATGGTAAAGATAATGGTGTTAATGGTAATGATTTTTTTTTGACAAATTAATGGTCATGATAATGACCATTAATCTGACGTTTTGATGAAATACGGTGTTAATAATATCATATTAAATAAATATTTGACAAAAGGTTAATAACTTGGGCAACAAACGTGAATTTTGTATTAATGTACTACTACTGTAATTAAAATAAACATATAGCAAAAACTTGGTCAATAGGTTGCCAACTTTAATCCTGACCATTCAACATTTTGCCATCTAAATTAAAGGTATTGAGGTCACTTGGGCACAATACACAAAAACTTCAATTTGTGCAACTTAAAATCTACAGGTCGTTTGTAGTTTATTATAGTAATTAATGAAATATGCTGCAATTGAAACTTGTAAATTACATTGGAAAGAGAGGAAGGAAAATAATGAATGTTCATCTTGTCATGTGAAGAGGATGAGGTTCAGCAAAGATGTTCTCACTGACAATCATAAAGGAGGAAAACATTTCCAAAAGTGAGGGAACTGTTTAGGATCTCTATATTGTCTATATTGGCAGCGAAGAAGAAAAGGAAAATTGGGAATGATGATGTCAAGAAGACTGTTCTATCAAATCACTTAACCTAGAAGAAAAAAAAGGTAGCTAGCTTCCGAAAGTGTAGGAAAGTTCAGATCTGTTAGACTATAACTCTTGTGGGGTGGATTCTAGGATGTAGGAGCATATCTATCTCTCCTTCATGTGTCACTAAATATGACCATATATAAATATTATATTTATTTAATCAGCGGTGAGTAAATGGTAAAAAAAAAAATTATTTCTTCAGGAGATTTCTCACTAGCACACTTTTCATTAGTCCCCAACAAAAATTGATCCGACCGTCCGAGTAATAATTAAGTTCATGTCCCACTTCAAGGTCTTAACTGGTTGAACAACTTTGCGAAATCAGTAGCTAACTATTTTAACGATTAATTTAGCTATCAATTTAGACATATATTTAACAACTGCTTTTTCTATCTCTAAACCAATCGCTAAATGGAGATTTCGTGGTAATGAATGTGACCTTCGGGTTGCACCTTATAAAAGGGGCGTCAAAATGTCATGCAAAAGCATGCATTGAGTTCCATTATCTTACCAAAGCTAAGTTGGAGGAGAAAATAACTTAAGGCAACGATAGGAGGGCCAAACCAGCCATCACCTCAAGGCCTACGCCACATTTCGCCATTGGGAAAAATGCCAAAACACACATCATATCTCATCCAGCGGTCGAACTCGACCCCATGCTGCCACTATAGTCCTTACCAAATTGAGCTCACACCGTGATGGATTTAACCACATTCAACTCATCATCCTTTATGCAGTCACCACACACTCACCGACACATGAGAGGGTCCCACTTCAAAATAGAATTGCATCACCTTTCACATCACCTATAAATAGTCACGATACACATTTTTTTACTATTTCATTGTTACTCTATGCTTAAAACGACTTAGACATCAAAGTATTTGCAGGTACACCACCGAGTGCGCCTCCGTGGAATCATCATTCTGGCCACTGCTTGTGATTTCGGCTTCACCAGTTCAGATCATAACATATCAAAGGTACAATCTAATTGTTTAGAGTCCTACATCAGATGTGACATGATTTGAAAAAGTGTTTATAAGTGGGAGACATCCCCCACTCTACAAGCTAGCTGTGTATGGTTGAGTAAGACCCAACTCAAATCTAAGATGGTATCAGAGTCTATCCAAGATCTATTGGACAATCTGCTATTGAGCCACTCGAGTTACACTCCAATTTTCTAATATTTTTAGGTGCCGGTGGAGGGCGTAGTTGAGAGTCGTAAATCGGATGTGATATGGCTTTAAAAAGTGATAATAAGTGTGAGACATCACTCACCTCACAAGCTGATTTTAAAGAGAGATAAACATTAAGAAAAAAAATGATATAACGGAAGAAAGGGGAACACAAAGCACTTATAGCATAAGAGAGATTGAGAATTTTTTTGTGTGTCCATGGTGTGTCTACATGTAACCTGTATTTGACAAGTATGTATTATGTGATAGCTTAATTACAGATTTAACTAACTTATACGTTTGTTTGAGTAAAGGTGCTTTGGAAATAAACTTATCTTATAGCTCATAATTTTTTTTTAGTTATCTTGGTTTTCTTTTGCTTGACTTGTATTTGTTAGTTGTGTTGTCAAGTTAGGGATGTTTGGACTTTGGACCCTCAAGTCATGTGCAAAATCAACTCAACCATGGAAATATTGATGGTTTTGAATGGGTATTCCGATTCTGCTTCTGCAGAATCATATCCTTCAAATAGTGTTTTTATTGCCTTTAGTTTACGATTTACAATACTATACAGATGAGGTAGGATCACTGTTAAGGTGTCCTATTCAGTACTATCAAGAGTTGGCAATGCCACTATTATGATACTTTTTCTTTACCAATTTAATTACGAGAAGTTATCCTAGTACTGGGATATCTTAAAATTGGTTTTATCTTCCATGTGCATATGTCGTGATTCTTTCTGTTCACACAAGAAGAAGAAGCCATTATTTGAACTGTAGCGGTAGACAATTAAGTGATGGTTACTACTTACTCCACCAAATTCGGACCAAGTTTTCCTTGTCTTTTTTGTTTGTGGTGGTCGTTATAAGATGTTAATCACTGCAATCTCACTATTTGTGTTTCACCACTCTCATTCCCCTCCATACCATATGGTCCTTTTCTAGTGTGGGGTGGGGCATTCCTTTAAATTATTTATTTTTAGTCTTAACTGGAAATTTCCAAGTGTACCGTCGTGGGATTAATATTTTTGTTGTAGTGTAAATTGGGTACTCCCTGCGTACAACTGCAGAGACTTATCGAGTAAGTTCTTACAGAACAACAAAGTTCTCCCACAAGAATTTCAGCGTTGTTGTAGTTTAGAGTTGAATTCGAAATCAGTACTTCTAGAGAAAACTTTGAAGACTTGATAGTTCTTTTAATTTATTTTACTATACTTAAAAATGTATGCATATATATATTTGGTGTCTCAATTTTGATTTCCTTCTTATTTCTCTCTTTTGGTATTATGTACATGAAAGGAAAAGGAAAGAAGAAGGCAAGAGCAAAATAGGAAAAATGGAAAAAGACCGCCTTACATATCAACTCTCAAGAGGACTCAGATAACGATGTCCAAGAAGCAATGAATACTTGGGAGATCGGTAGGGATTGTCAAGAGGTGTAACTTGAGTATCGCGTGTCATGAGTGCTTATGATGTTTTTAGGATGGCGTTGTTAAGGAAAATCGTCCTTTCCATGACATGTTTGTATCTCAAATCAAATTTAGGGTGTCATATAGCTTTCAATATAGCGCTTGATTGGAGTGGCTTCATTAGAGGTTATTTTTTTCTTTGGTTTTGATCTAGGCTAAAGATAGGTGTGTTATCTTCGGATCATCTATTGTTGTGTTCTCTTGAGGAGTAGTCGGTGTATTAGGCGTCTTAGATGTGATTATGACTTATAATGCTTGTTTTCGCTCTCTGGCTAGCCTTTGGGGTAGTCCACATTAATAAACTCCTAATTATCGAAGAAAGAAGTGTACATGAAATGTTCAATTTCTCTCTTTTGATTGAATTTTTTTGATAAGAGATTCTAGAGAAAATGCATACTACCTTATACTAACCTATAAGGGTGAATTTTTTCTTATCTATCTGTTTTCAATATTTTTTTTGGTCAATATCTTATTTACGAGTTAGGACATATGAGATCATCACTAATCTAGTAACTTAAATTGGGCCAACCCAGTAGATTTAGGGCATACTATAGGGTCATACTTCGTATAACCCCCAACTACTCAATGAACATCCCCAAACCAAGCGAAAAGACGAAAATGTCATTAATGAAACATCTTTTTTTCAGGGATTACGAAGGTTCGAAAGTTTAGCTGCGAACAGGTTTGAAAGTTAAGTTCCGAACTAAGCAGACACCCCTATTTACAAGATTTTTAGCAGGGTTCGGAGCTAAACTTCTGAATCGGTTTAGAAGTTTAGGTCCGATCCTGTTAAAAATCAGCATGCGGTGTTTGGAAGCATGTTTTCACGTGAGAGTATTTTGGAAATATTTGTGGGTCGGGGTGTCCAGTGAGTAGAGAAGGGGTTGTACGAAGTATGGGCCATATTGTACTCCACTGGCCTATTGAACGAATGGGCTTGCGAAATACATATCAAAGATTGTTCAATTGAACAAAAAAATATTGTTAAAAAAAACACATATTCAATTGTGTAATTCACAACATAAGGGAGAATAGTGGATGGATTCTGGATTTCATTGCCCTAATTAGACTTAAAAAAGCAATGTAGACTTATGGTTGATACTTGATACACTGATGTTCACAACAGTAATGCGGTAAAATATGTAAATTCACGGATTAGGGTGGAGATTTTTATACCCCCACATATGGACCCCATACTCCTATATATTTCCATTATCCTCCATATTAATTACCCCTCTCACTTATTTCACTTTTCAGGCGTGTGGTCCACATTTTTTACCGTTGGATTTACCAAAAAAAAGGTAAATCTGTTATGCATTTACTAAACACATGAACGGATTTATCTTTTATAATGATAAATTTGTTGTTAAATTTTTTTTGTTTTTTTGGTAAGCAACGGGGGCTAAGCCCCCAACAAAACAGAACAAACTATGACACAATAACACGAGGAGTAGAGACTCCAAGTCTATCAGTGAGCAATAAGTGACTCATCGAAATGGGGCACTGCTCAGATTGAGCACATCCTATGGTAGCCAAAAAATCAGCACACTTGTTGGCCTCTCGATACACATGCAGAAACCGAACCTCTCACAACTGATGCAGTAATCTCCTAATCTCCCGAATCAAGCTCCAACCAGCAACACAAGTCTCAACTTGATCTCTAAGAATACGAACAACCACCTCGGCGTCTAGCTGAACAACAACCATAGACCATTGATTGTCCCTACAAAGCTTCAACCCCTCAAAAACTCCCCATAATTCTGTTATCATAGTTGTTAAATTTTTTGTTCCAAATGGATTTATGTTTAAATTTGATAAATCCGTAGTCATTTATTTTTGTGACAAACAAATTTATCTTTATAAATCCGTTATTGATTATTCAACAACGGATTTATCTATTAATCTGTTTGGCACAAATATAAACAACAATAGATTTATCTATTTAATAAGTATCTGTTGTTGATTATTCAACAACAGATTTATCTCTTAAATAGATAAATCCGTTTATGTATTTTTTTTGCTTAATTATTTACTTAAATTTTTTAAAAATAAACCAGATATGGATACGAATGAGCAGTTGGTTCCGGTAGATACATCAGAGACATTCACGGCGACAGAGGTATACTTAATTAATTGTTTTATGAGTTTTTATTGTATTATTTGTCACAATAACTAACAAAAAACTGTTTATTTTGTAGGTATTTCGACGAGGAGTGTCACCACGATGTATTGGGTTCGTGAAGAATTACTGGATCCAGGTTAAATGGACTCCTAAGTGTCCATCGCCTCTTTGTGTTATTCAGTGGGAGCGTTTTGCATTAAACAAGACTAATACATGGTTAGAACCATATTTAGGGCGTCTCCAACTATGGGAGGCTTTAGTTCCGATTCCCAAACTACCAACTAATCCACCTGTAATTATTGACTTAGCAAATGACTTAGATTCTGACCAATGTAAATATTTAGCAACTGGCCTATAATTATAATATAATGTATTTTGGATTTATATGTCTTATATATGTAAGTAACGTGTGGGTATTTGGCACTTAAATATGTTTTTTTGCGCACATTGAGTCTGAAAGAAATTAGATACACGCAATGACATGACTCCAGTTCTTTTCTTTTCTCCCTAATGATTGTGACTTATTGACAGAAATAGATCCCCTACTTCTTATCATGGAGGAAATTATCATATCTTTGATTCACTACTATTTGCCTCACAGTTATATCATGCAATGCAAGCCACTGTAATTGATTGTATAGTCTAATTTATGCAAAATTGTCACAGTATTGAAACTAAACTATAGTTATTCAATGGCACTTTCAATGTGAAAAATGCTAATAACTAGTTCTCTATAGTACTTACCCTTGCATACAGAATGTAGTAGAATTTAAATGTCCTCTAATTCTAAAATGCCACAATTTCCCTTTAGAATACAACAAATTCTCATCACAAAGAAACTCCAAAGAATACCATTTCTCTATAATACGATCTACATCATGTACTATTACATTCGAACTACTCCCACCTCTGGCAAGTACACTGGCAGTGTAAATGGTTTCCATCCTACCTGGTGACTCTGGAGAATCTCCACTGGGTCCATCTACAACTATCACATCCCAATTCCTCTCATAAACTTGTATTGGCAAGTTTTTCAATGCAAGTTTACATTGTGATTTTTGTAGCAAACCTGGGTAATTTGGTGCACATGCTGGATTCTTCCTTGCATGTTCGAGAAGTTTATAAGCTTCTTTTGCTTGCATGTTATGTTCTAGTTTGTATATTTGAGTGTTGTTGAAGTTTGTAATTCTTACCTTGTTTATTTTCTCATGATCATTTTCTAGAAAGATTGTGTTACCAGCTGCATTCATTGAAGAAAGAACAAGGTATTGAGGTTGAAACCCAAATATGAGAAGGTTGCATGGTGATTTAACAGAAATTAAATTATATAGAACTTTGAATTCTTTCTCTGTCAAGGTGGAATAGCTTTGTTGTTGAGGAGCTAGAGATATTGCAGAAGCAGATATTTGATGTGAAGAAGAAGAGGTATTGATTGTGAGGTTTAGAAGTCTGAGGATTGATAAGATTGAAAGGATACAAATAAGTATTGGAATGAGTTTCTTTTTTGTGAGATTCATGATCATGCTTTTTGTTCCTTGTTGATATTTGTGAATATAAGTTTGATTTTCTAGTGGTATAGTTGTGAGTGGAGGTGAAAATTGAACTTGAGGACGAAATTGAAGTATATCAGGTGGCATCTTGGATTCTATTTTGTTTCATTACATTACATCCTTCTCAGGGTATTGTGGTTTTTGATTATAATAGATGTTTTTATGTGCAACACTTGCCATTTTGTTTGAGTAGGGAGGAAGGGATGATTTTTTGCTTTTGTTAGAAGTTTTTCCTTTCTTTTCATCCAGCTTCTTTTAGTGAAGTTGTTACCTAATTGTAGCGGTTGCAGTTGAGGTTGGGAAATTAATCTAGATGTAATATATAGTATGTGTGTCGCTTAGCAAGATTATTAATCTAAATCTTTTCTTTGAGTGCTGACATATGTCCTAAGGTTTGGTTTGTTGTCAAATGTTCGTTTATGAGTACTTATTTGTTTGGTGATGATTGACGAGTAAATTTGAAGATACCTAGCAGGTGGTGGTTGTTGGGTATCTTTCAAATTTCAATCCTTGTGCTTTTTGAATGGGGATGTTAAGCAATGATTGATGATTAGTTTACATATTTTTTGCAAACTGAATGATCTTTTAGCCAAGTTTGCCATGGAAAAATGGGCTATGGGCTAGGGGTAGATCAAATGAAAAGAAAACAAATAATGTTAATTTTTTCACAAGTGTGAATCGCCCCATTATCTCTAGTACAATATGGCCTAGAGGACGTGGTGTTTGTGTTGGCATCCGGTTAATAAGTTGAAAAAGCAAGATTGTTTTATTTGTTTTCAATAGGCGGCGCAGTAAGTTGAGCCGCCCGATGAAAACTACCTCACTGTCGATTGAAAACAAATAAATCCATGTTGACTTTTCAACTTAATAATTGGACGTCAACAACCTCAACCTAACAAGTGCTCTGTTGAGAAGGGAGAACCACACAATACATTCCTCAGCGTACATTAATGCCGAGAAAGCCGATAGATAACACAATAACAAAAAATATAGTATTGACTATTTTGTTTTAGTCCTAAAAAAAGCCAAAGTAGTAATCCAATTGGGCTAGAAATAAAGCTCCCAATTACCCTTCAATTCATCCACCTATAATAGATTTTAGAAAAGGGAAGACTGTGTCTAATGTCATGGCCGTGTTGACTTTCTACCATCAAATACTATAAATTGGTCGTTCCTTGCCCCAGTGACATTACACTATCAATTAACAAATATGGTGAAGTCGTTGCCAATGGAATCTTTACTTAAATTGATAGGGTTAGAAATCAAAGTCACACTGGTACTGATACATGATTCTGGAGAATATTTTGCCAACCTTAGTGTTACTAAGGCCATAGGAAGTTTATCTATCATCTAATATCATAGAGCTTTGCTATTGTTCTTGTTTCAACTTGAGGTTTTCTCATGTGTTTATTAACACTAACAAAACAATATCTTTTATTTCTGTAAGTGATGGAGACAAATATTGCCATGGGAACAAACAACAAGGAGATTGGAGAATCTAAGGTAATTTAACCAATCAAAATTCAAGGCTATTTTCGGTTCATGTTTGTTGCTACTTGTTATTTTAGTTGACTAATTCTATTTCAACTTCTAAACTTGAATAAGTCTAAACCATATGTCAGGGTCAGGCAATACATCAAGAAATGCTAGAAGATAAAGTTAAAGGCGCTCAGAATGTTCCTGTAGGACCTATACACAAATTAATAACAGAGAATGCAAAGTCAATCAGTTTGGTCATAAAGGTAATTTAATTTGCAGACTCACAAGTTTCCTTGTTTTTTGTTTGTACAGAAACACACATTAGATGTTTGTTTAAATGTTTCAATAAAACAAACAATGAACTTAATTGGCATCTAAACAGAAAACACGTGTGGTGATTCCTCCTCACATAATAGCAGAAGCCATATCAACAATCAGAGATATTGGTCTTAGATGGTCAGGTCCAATCACTCAAAAAGAAATGGAATTTGTTGAACAATATGTCTTAGCAAAGTATCCAGAATATGCAGGTCTCATTGAAGAAAATGGAAGTGGTATTATAGACATATCTAGTTTTATCGTCAATGAAGATCCTTCAGAAACCATATCAGATGATAGGAAAAAGTTACCAAAAGAGCCTTTCTTTGGAATCAATCTTCCTGAAATGGATAGGACTCAATTGGAACCATCAAGATTACTTGATATCCTCAACAAAAAATCATCCTTCCCTGGAAGTTTCATCTCAATCCCAGAAATTCAAGCCCAAAATAAGGTTTTGAAGCATTGTGGTTTACCTGATGATGAGTACTTGGTTGTTTACTTCAGGTTATAAAGATGCTATGATGTTAGTGGGTGAAAGTTACCCTTTTGTTAAGGGAAACTATTACATGACAACTCTTGGTGAACAAGAAAACTATATCAAAGAATTTGCTTCTTTTAAGGAGGTTAAGGTTATCCTAGCACCAAAGACATGGATTGATTTGAGGATTAGAGGGTCTGCTCTAAGTCAAAATTTTAGGATGTAAGATGAGTCCAAAAGGGTTGTTTGTTTATGAAGCATATGTAAATGGGCCAATGCATTGGGTCTCAGAAGCTCATAGTTTCTATTGGCATGTTTTGCTTGATGCATCTGCATTGGTTGTGGGAAGGGATAGGCTACATGTTGGACTTCATAGGCCTGATTTCTTAATCTGTTGCCTTGATAACACTAACATACATTCCAATCCTTTAAGGATCACTTGCCTCTTGGTTAGAAAGAAAAGTTTTGACACCTCCAATGCTTCTTCTCAGGTTAATGGATTGTGAGCGACAGGGTTTGAATTGCATAGCAATTAGCAATGTCTTCATTGGTGTCATGAACTCACCAACATTGCAATTAGCAATTTCTAAATTTTCCTTGTGTATTTTGTAGATTGAATGAATACTTTAACTTATATACATAGAAGAAAAACCATTGACTATTACTGGTTTGGATGCATATGCATTCTTGACCATTGGGGAGGTTTATATTTATTAGTTACTGATATTATGTAATTTGGTTGGTTTGTGTTCCAAAACAATTAATCTGTTTTGATGCTTTTGTATTAACATGGTCTCATTTCAGAAAGTACAGAAAGTACTATGTATACGTAACTCCTTCACTAAAGATGAGTACAACTATTAGATGTAAAAGTTAGTTATACTAGTTAGTTAGTTTCGGATAGAATATCATTAAATGAGACGATGTTAATTAAAATTTGTTTAGATTTTGAATTGCCAAAGTAGGGACTTTTATTTTTGCTTATATTCGAAACCAAAGAGAGTAACACAAACGGATCTACCGTCTTTTATAAAAAGAATATGTAGATGCAAGGACTTGGTAGGGGATTGAGATGGGTGATTTCGTGGAAGATCAAAATAATTAAGTCAAGGTTTTAAAAAATTGGACAGTATCAATTAGCAACCAACAACATGACTTCAATTGTGTCAAAAAAAAAAACATGACTTCAATTGTTCTGTTTTGGTATGCGCTCATTATGCTTGGCCATGCCAAATCCTTAGATTCCATTCCAAGCTCATAAGTTTGTTTTTATAAATCCAAGTAGTGGTTGTGTCAAAAAAAAATCCAAGTGGTGGTGTCCGTCTAATACTTTTGCTAAGTAGCGCCGCGTGCTAATTTGCCACTCACGGAATAACTCAAATGGTAGATAATCGTCTGAGTGGCAAATTGATAGCACAAGAATTAATTTTGATAAAATTAGTTTTACTTAAAAAAAATTTACTTAAAACAATATACATGTTTTTTGTTTTGATACCTTTACTAAAAATATGATTTATGTTGCGTATCATTCCTTTACATGCTACCTTCTAGTTTTTTTAGAATTTCAGCCTAGTGCACATCTCCTTCCCCTTCCACAGTCACCCATAGTGACTTCTTGGTTAAGTCCACTAAGAGGAGAATAACAACTAGAGTAGCCAACAATTTAGCAAGAGTTGCTTTATCGTTATCTAGTCATCCAGATTGTTGATAGAATCCTAAGTGGTGCAGATACTTTGATTTTGATTTCCAATTTTTTTGGTGTAAGATACTTTGATTACCAATGATATGCAATCAGATTTCTGGGGTCAAAAAAGTGTAAAATCAAGTTGTTTTATCTAATTATCAATTCTACAGCTCCCTCTCTAAAATAGACTCAAGATTTTCAAAGTATTATTTTTAATTTCATCTGTAAAAACACTCAAGACTTCCAAATCAACCTTTGTATAGTTTTTGCTGAAAAAATAAAGGAAGCAATGAAAATCTAACTATAAAACAAAAAGAATTAAGCCACCAAAATTGACCTAATAGTGAGAAAGTAATCTGCATGAGATCATAGCTGCCACATATATATATATATATATATATATATATATATATATATATATTGAAAAATAAGAAATATATGTGTATTACCAAGCTTTCCTTCGTAATATTCAAAAATAATATTTCTATAATATGAAAGTCTAATCCTTTAAATTGTATCCACACTCTTCATACGTGGGACATTGATGCTTGAATGAATTCCATTTGGAGTATATAGAACCCCTAAACCAAAATTCGGACTTCTGAATGTCATGTAATTAAGCAAAGCCTTGCCAACTCATCATTGCCATAATAAACATGCAGTGCTCCCATGGATTCAGCTTGTAGCCACTTACTATTTTGGTCTTCTAAATTATCATGCAGCATTAGACTCTGCAAGTGCAACCTACTGAACTAGTAATAGATAACCAACTACCACCAAAACACTAACAATGACAGACAAGGAGGCGGGTTGGACCAACCACGCTCGACCGGTACGTATACACAACACAGCTTTCTGTGGATATATAAAAGACAATATACCTCTCAAAAGAATAAAAATGGTGACCGCGATAAAAATAATGACAACCAAATTGCCTCAACCTATTTATTGCCGGTGTACAATGAGCAGATATAAACAACCAGATAAAAACGACCATAACTAAGAATACTATAAAGAACTACCACTATCAGATAAACAAACACACTGCAGTAGCTAAAAAGTATATTAACATACTGTACCAATAATATTGCGAACCATTAAAGGATGTGAATCCCCAACAGGATGCTAGAAACTTATCTGGCATTTCCTATACTTCCTCTTGACCATTGCTGCTACTTTTCAAGATGTTATACTTGCAGAGGGGGCAAGTAGCATTGATGTACAGCCATTTGTCCACGCAGTCACAATGAAAATGGTGGCCGCAAGGGAGTTGTCTTAGTTCAACCCCATCATCATAGGCAGAAAGGCAGATGCAACATTCCTACAGTTTTGCAACTGTTTTTTAATAAAAAGAACAGGCTAGTTTTTCCACACTATTCAAGTTATCATATCAAAGTTTCTTGCTTGAAACATTATGCCAAATTCCTCCAAACAGAATGCGTAATAGCTACAGTGAAGAAAGACGAGAAAGGAAGGTATGGAAAGCCAAGTACTATAATTAACATACATACATAGTTAGACAATGTGTTCAAAACATGGTATAAGTTATAACAAAGCCGGTATGTGGAGCATCAAGTGGATTTCTGACAGGAAATAATCTAAAGAAGATCGGAGGATGTATTATTAATTGGGAATAGATGTATTGCAGCAAGAAACCCCTTGTAACCGAGGGGCGGAGCCAGCCCACAATGGTATCTAGTCTAAATTTAGGTTTGACATATTCACTATTTTTTTATATTTTATTATGGAGAGTGTATTAGTTGCCTAGTCTAAATTTAGTGTTGATGATGTGGTAGTCTCATAAGTATGACTCAGCTCCCTTTTATCCTACGTGGCTTGTGTTATTTCAAGAGGTAGTTATTGGTGGTTGGCTCGCGGGAAAAGCTGGTTTGAAAGGGAGCTGAGTCATACTTATGAGACTGCCACATCATCAAGGGAAAAGGGAGTGAGGGGGAAACACTTTGGATAACAAACAATTGTGTATCTTCGTTCTCAATTCAGAATCAATGGAAATAGATCATTGCGGTTTGCATGATCCCGCAGATGTAGGTATCCATCTTGGATGCTGAACTGCGTCACCAATTGTTGTGTTTTTTATTTCAATTTCTGCACAATTTGATTTCTTCAATTTTAGGGTTCAATTGGGGTTTTTTAATTGATTCTTGAAAATTCAACAATTTAGTGTTGAATTGTTCATTCTATTCATTTTCTTTGATCGTTTTCAAGGGCGTGATTAAGTCCAATTCGAGTTTGTTAAACTGGAATTCAATCTTGCAAGATTTAGTCACTTCATCGTTGTTCTGGTTTGTGTTCACTGTTTCATTGAACAGTGCTACACCAGGTGCTGTGATCCTAACATTTAGGTTTAACATATTCACTATTTTTTTAATATTTTATTATGGAGAGTGTATTAGTTGCCGTAAGTTAAATCCGAGTCATAAAATTATTGTTTACTTTATGAAAAATTGATTGCACATTGACAAAAAAATTAGGGGGCAACAGGCCCTCATATGACCTACTTTCGTCCGTGTTGTATGTAACCCCAAAGCAAGAGCTTCTCGGAGAAGAAATGAAACTCTCTCTGCCTGACCTATAAGGTTCTAACTGAAAATGACCAGAATAATCTCACTCCCCTCTTCCCTCTCCCCATATTCCCTCGCATCTTCTAACAAACTGCCACGTCGTACAATTCTTTCTAACTTCCCTTTGAAATATACTGAAATAAAATTTAGTGAGAGCCCAAAAGGACCACAGGGACAAGGGAGAAAATGTTTTGCCGGCACATAACAAAAGTTTACAACATACCGCATCCTCATCGGGAAGCACGTGTTCAATTGGGCAATCAGCATGGCATTCGGTCATTATTCCTCCAACAGGTCCTTGTGTATTGCCAGCAAGCTTTTCGTTACTTTTTCTTTGGAATTTGAATTTTCGCAACTGCTCAATGTCTTCTTTTGTTGCACCTTCCTGCTTTTTTAGACCCCATAAAAGGAGAGAAAAACATTAAGACCAGGAATAGTACAATCAATACAGTACAACAAACATCTCACAATTAAATTATTTAAAGACTAAAGCTATAAGCCATTGTCATTGTGTTCACTCAAATACCCAACAATTAGAATGACATTCACCATCTACCAAGTTGTAGGAAAGCAAATTATATAACAAGGTTCATTCCTTTTCACAGATTCTAGAAGGTCAACAATGTCAACCTGAATGAGGCACACAAATATATCAGTATAAAGAACCTTTTCTCAGAACTACACATTTATAGGACAACTGTAACCTTTTGTCATAAGAAGTATGCAATGTTATATTTAACCTCACCTTCAACCCTGAAAAATCTAAGGGATACAAGCTCGTAAACAGTCTCTGTCTTCAGGCTATTCCCAAAAAACAAACCTCAAGAAGTTACCTTTTACCCAAACGGCTGTGCATGCCACCTTCCATTCCATATCATCCATGCCAACATTTCAGAATCAGTTAAACCATATCAAAAAAAACATTTTTGCATTACAAGTTTAACAGAGTTCATCAGAATTTGTCCCCAACTTTACGTATTAAACATTTATTCACACCCAAAAAACTACCATTTGAAAGCCACGTGGCAGTAGCTGCTACTATGTTCCTTCAATAGTGACTTAGTTTATTTCACGCTAGCAAAACATTTCCTCCTAATGTATGTACAGTTACATGACTATTTCTTTCTTTTCTCTCAAGAAGAAAACAAAAGGTTAATGGCAGAGACAAGTTAATAGCAATGGTTAAGCAAGAGGGCCAATTGTGACAATCAGAGCTTCTGGCCTGCAATGTGTGCCTTGTTTTCCCAGACAATCACAAATAGTATTCTCCAGCTCAAGATACTAATACTGTGGGTTGACTTAGGCTGCTCATCTTTAACAGAAGAACAAACGCAATATTTGTTTGTCTGTTAATGTAATTGGTGTAACTAACATAATACAAGACACAAGCGTTCAATCTTTCACCATTCCAACCATTTCAGACAGAAATTCTACTCAACATCTTATATTCTAAATCCAAAGGAACCTATTGAAGTCCCTCCACCATGACAAGCAACAAAGATATAAAATTCATATCCCATATTATCAGTTTTATAGGTGCAACTGCAAGACAATTTTTCCATTGAATTCAAGCCCATTCGACTTCCAAAAACAGACCCTATAAGTGAACACATGGATCTCCCTTTGTGCCAAATAGTAATTCTACTCATTCTAGTTCCAGAGTTTCAGGCTTCTGTTTCATCCAGGCTTAATAAATTCAAAAACACATACTATCGGTAACAAATTCTACGAAATGAATTAAAGACTCAACAACGACTGCCAACTAGAATCAAATTTAAAGAAACAAACACTTGATAACTACATTCATGCATTCATACCAACACAAACAAGAACCAGTAATGAACATGACTTGCCTGGTCTGCAACTGCATACAGAAGAGCAATGATACACGGAAGACAACAGCAAACAGCAACACCAATAATGCATGCGAGCGCAATACAGAAAACGACAAAGATAACATCAAAACCCAGGAAGACTATACATAACCTGTAAAGCAAGTATTTTTGTCAAAAGTAACAAACAATAATAACAGCAGATTTTGCCAACAGAAAATAAATTACAAATAAATATATGAACAAGTTGAGTGTGTGTGAGAGGGGGTGGAGAGCCACAGAGAGAGAGAGAGAGAGAGAGAGAGAGAACAAACCAGTAAAGCTGAGGAGAATCTTCGACCAAAGCTTGACCATCAGCTGATACCCAATAGAATCCAATGACCCACCAAATAAAAGAAAACATTGTGTTGGCTGATTCAAAATGCTTTGCCATACTGCTAGGAGGAAGAAAAAAAGAAAGACAGACAGACAGACAGACATTAAAATGCATAACATAAAGAAAAAAAAAATTAGCCAATGAATAAACCAGTAATTGATTGCACTAATTTTACAACCCTCGGGCCACAACTCCGTTCCTATAAAGGCATAGAAAGTATCTCTAAATCAAAGTTACGAGGTTAACTCAGAACAAAAAATATATTAAACAACAGCATAAGCTAAACAAAGGTATTATGATCGAAAATGAAATCAGGGCAAAGAAAGCATTTTTAACTCATATCATCCAGTTTACAAATTTTTATTAAGAAAACCAAGGCTGAAAGCTTATTCACACCTAGTTACCATACCAGTTGGGGTTCTTTAATCAAAAAGTGTTACTAATCTATTGGTACAAAAACCTCCATAGTTTCGGAAATTATTAATGACATGACAGCCTCCATCATCTTTTTTCACAATCTAGGTACAACATTGTTTTCAAACACTCGAAGCAAATTGAGATGCATTTTAGAGATCTTCAGATATAGAAGTATTTGATATTTTGAACTGAAATATTTTCCCCCTTAGCTATTGAGAAACTATATTTGCCATGAGGGTTCTTTGAAGTCTTGAAGATTTGCTAGTGTCTTCAATCAGCATAGCTACTACTACTCACTTAATAGAACTCGGGGGTATGTTTGGAATGTTTTAGTCTTATGAAGAAAAATTACAAACCCTTTATGCAAGGTGGAGGACCATCCCCTTCCTTATTCCCCATTCTTTGTTCCCAAAAGCCTCCACTTCTAAACTCCCACAGACCCAACACTGGGTCCATGGATACACTAACAATTTCACAAACACGTCTCTAAGATATATTTAGTCAAAATCGGTATTTATATACAAGAAATGAAACATCAATTAGCTCATGGAGTTTTAACACACAGTAGGAAATATATGAAAGCCTGCAGGCGCAAATTCAACTCAATTCATGTCAGGCATCAACTTATGAATAACAGGAGAAAACACAAGTAACAACACTCAATATTTTTCTATTGTTCAGTAAAGTTACCATCCCTAGTTCAAAGTTGAAACGACAGTGTCGTTTGTGTTTCAGAAAATCACCTTGTAGAACCACCATCCCCAAACTGCACCGAATTCGAATACCGTCCAGAACCATCCATGGAACCGAAGCTCAAATCCCCACTGCCACTGCTTCCAACCCCAACTGCGTTGCCGTTCGACTGTTCCCCCCTCCGACTCCGTCTCCGAAACTCGAAACAAACGCACAAAACATGAACGACACACTGCAAAGCGTAACCTAAAATCCACAACCTAAGAGGCATACTAGGAGACTCATTCCGACTCAAAATCAACACCGTAACAGACGCAACAACGAAAGCAACATTCCAGAGAACGTCAAGAATCACCACCGGCTTCGAATACGCCCAATCAGTCTGCCTCTCTTCCAATTGCTCCGCCGCCGTTTCCCTCACCATCATCGACGGCTCGCGCATCATCCTCCGTCCACTCGCCTGCCTTAGAAACCTCGCCGCCTGCCGGAGACTCGGTCCACGAAGAAATCTCCGCCCGGAGTTTGACTCATCGGAAGAATTTCCGATGAGCGGTGTCGGATCGGTGGCGCCCTCGGATGAACGAGTGGTAGCCATGGCTGAATTATCACCTCTTGTAATTTCTTGTTCACGAAGCGTGAGTTAGTTTGTTCTGGACATCTGAATCTAGCGCTGATACTGTTAAGAGAGAACTGAGAAGAGATTCGAAGAAATCGCAACGATTTTTGTTGCTGAGTGTTGAACAAGGAAATTGAAATGGATAGTGTTGAAAACGAACAAAAACATTAATAAAGGAAATGGAAAACGGAAATTATAATTATGGTTGTATTTTATTTCCCTTTTAGGGGGTCCAGGGTTCCAAACAGTGACGTTTATCGGCTTTTTTTGGACACGGAACGCGCAATTGAGTTATTTATTTTTCCCGCTTAAACTAAAAGGAGGTAAATAAGTAAAGAATACGCATTTGGCTACGTTTTGTTTTCTTTTTCACTGCATGTAAGGTAGGTGGGATTTTGATGAAGCTTCAAGAGTCACAGATGTCGGCCAGGGATAATTAATGGAAATAACGACCTCGTTTTTTTGTGTTTATTAAGTAAGATACTATTAAGTTTGCTTAAAAAAAAAAGTAATATATTAAGTAAAATACTAATACTAGTGAATAGTGACCTTGCTTCAAAAAAGCAAAACTCTCCTCATTTACGTATATTTCTGGAAATTAAGTAAGTGACCTCTCTAAATTTTTCGGATATAGGTGTATTTCTGGAAAAAAATTCATTGATTTTTCCGAATTTATACGTATATTCGGAATGTATTTTGAAATTTTTTTCCTTATTCAGTAGCAACCAATCGATGAGGAAACTTTGAGCCAGGCGAGTCATCTGGACCGACACCGCGACATGATCCTGGCACTAGCACGAGGGTCAGGTTGACTAGACAGGCTGGTCACGCTTCTGAGCGTCGGAGGCGTGTCCGACAGCGAGAGCATCAGGAGCCTGCTCAGCAGGACTATCAGGAGCAGCCTGACCAGCCAGAGATACCGCAAAATTATCACAAGCCTGAGCAGCCTGCTCAGCATTATCAGGAGGAGTCTACTCAGCAGGACTATATGATGCAGGACGCTCAGCATGAGCAGGTACAGGAGCCTGCTGAGCATCACGCTCAGGCTGCTGCGGAGCAGCCTTTGTTGCACCGCTTAATGGATCACCGCGTCACTAGGCTACCGGCCGGGGAGGTAATAATAAGTAATTTATTTATTTTTTACCAAAAATTATTTAAGTAGTTTAAATTATTTATTAATTACTTTTATTTTTTTACAGGATCGAGATACGCTGAAAGTGGCATCTCACGGGGGAAGATACTTGATAAACTCCAATTTAGTGTTATTTTAGAGTTACTTTTGTGTTATTTTTACAGCAATTACTAGTAATAATATAAATTGCTGACTTAATTTGCTTTTTATTTTGCAAAAAAAAAAAGTAAGAAAAAGAATAAGAATCCAAATTAGAGCCACTTAAAAGTTATATATATATATATATATATATATATATATATGGGCTGGAAATTGAAAGATTGAGAAGGGAATTAAAAAAAGATTGGATCCCTAAAATTGAGGAGACACGTGAGCTAGAAGAAAGGAAAAAGGCAATCAACTTGGTGGCTAATTACTTGGTGAAGAGGTTAACACATGACTTGGAAAGGAATTCACCCTAACCTAGCTTCAACAATTAAAGGCATGATATATAAATAAGAAGGATAGCACAACAATAGGGGGAGCCGCATACATTAGGAGGACCTTACGCAAACAATTGGAGTGAAGACCAAGGACAGCAACGCGCATACAGTGACGGAGAGGGAGAGATTGGTTGAGTTTTGGGTACCTGTTCCTGTTCTTCACACTGTGAGAGAGCTTTGGAGCAGAAAAAGGAGACTAAATACCGAATATCAGAAATTTCTCTATTCCGGGTTATTTTTATCTTTGTAATTTATGACTCTTAATTTTATTTCACTGTGCTTGAACACTATGATACTTAAATCCTCTTTTAGGGTCTTAGGTGGATCTTGCTTGATTAGAGACCTTTTATGTTTTAATTTCTACTTTCAATTCCTAGTTTTATTTCAATTAATATTGTCCTATTATTTTTTATCACATAATTAGGATTAGCTACCCTTTTTCATGTTCATAATCAATTAGTTGATCAGCGAGGATAATTGAGGCTATAATTAATGCATGACCAAACTTTAATTTAGCCTTCCAATCATTCAACCTTTTTGTACTTCATGCTTTTCTTGAATTTAGATTCTAGCATGACCAAACTAGGGTTAATTTAGGAAAAAGAATATTAATCGCGAATGACCAAACGGATTAATAGCTTTAGTAAAGGGATTGGTAATTAAATAAAATAAGAGAATTCAGATAGAATTAGACATAGGGGAATCGAATCGAAGCTTGCAAGTGAAACCGCGACCCTAGACCTCTCTCCAAATTATTATATCTTTTATTAATTCTTGCCATTTATTTCTTTTCATTTTGTTTCTACAACATCCAAATTATTTCTTCGTCTAAACATTAAATAATCTCGATTAGTTTGCTACTTGCTAATTAATCCCTGTGGATACGATATCTTTTATACTACTTCTGCGAGAGAGTACACTTGCTCTAAGTGTGTTTTTAACGCAACAATACTCACTATTAAACCTCAGGCGCACCACCCACATATTGCCGCATGGTTGCAGAAGGCCAACCTATATATATCAGCTGGACGCCACACCTCTCAACAACATCAACCATGAGCTCATATCTGCTTTTGTTGAGAGGTGACATTCTAAGACTAGCTCCTTTCACATGCCGTGGGGGGAGATGACCGTGATGTTGGACGACGTGTCCGCGTTGCTCCACTTGCCGCTCACCGGCAATCATTTAACAGAGCCTCTTCATCTTTCCACGGCTGAGGCCGTTCAGGCTGGAGTGGATTTTGAGAGTAGATGGGACGTCGTGCTGGAACGAGTTTAATTCCACTAGGACTCCGGCATTCCGATTCAGATTTTTGGAGGATGCCTACAGAGATAATATGCACTGCGGGCAGTATGATCATGCAGCACGGTGTTATTTGCTACACTTGTTGGGAGCACCATCTTCTCCGACAAGAGTCACACTTACGTGCCTGCTAAGTGGACTCTTCTTATTTCAAATTTTGAGACATGTGGCCAGTGGGCTTGGGGTCCAGCTGCTCTGGCATTTCTCTACGACCAGCTGAACTTGGCCTCTTATTGGGAGACTAAGCAGATTGGCGGATACGCTTATCTGCTACAGGTAATTAAGAAATTAATTACTTTTATTCTTTTAATTTGTTTTATTTATATAATTACTTATTTATTCATTTATTTATTTGATTTCAGTGCTGGATTTATGAGTACTTTCCCCACCATCGTTCAGCGGAGAACCTTCCCTGATACTGGGCTTCCACGTTGCAGCAGGTGGAAGAACTTTAAGTGCAATCATCTCAAGATTAAAGATTTTCGGGAGCGGATCGATAACCTGCGGGTGGACCAGGTCATTCTGATGCCTTGGGAGGACCACAGAGTGTACGCTCCTTTTCACACCACGTCCCATTTCAGAGGTTGGCTGCTCTGGGGCGATATTGTTGTGCCATATATGGCTGACAGGGTCCGCTAGCAGTTTGGGCGCATCCAGCAAATCCCTCCTACACCCATTTCAGGATCACGTCCATCTGTAACCTCCACTTTAGAGAGATCGTCGGTCTATCCATCCCCGGTGCGGACTCTTTTTCGTACAAGCAGACCCGCACGCGTGCCGGGTGAGTGCACTGATGATTACCTACCATGGTATCGGAGGGTGTCCATTCCCCGTCTGACTCAGGTGATTTCGGCTCCGCTGATTCCAGAGCAGCATGTACCAGATCAGGAGCCTGTAACTGAGGATGTTAGTCCACAGACCTATCAGGATGCGATGGATGCTGCCGCTGGACATATACTTGATGCCATGGGATATGAGGGAGGCATTCCAGCTGATGTATATGACAGCCTCCTTCAAGCTTTGGGACACTTAGACTTTCATCCATAGTTGTATTTATTTTCGTTTTTTTGTACATGTACTCGTATTTTATCGACTTTATTATAAGGTTTTTTCTTTCGTTTGTTATCGTTATCGTACTTTATTATATTACTGT
This sequence comes from Astragalus glycyphyllos, assembly GCA_963573325.1. Lineage (NCBI taxonomy): Eukaryota > Viridiplantae > Streptophyta > Magnoliopsida > Fabales > Fabaceae > Astragalus > Astragalus glycyphyllos. The sequence continues at coordinate 54,695,987 of OY754308.1, read as the reverse complement.
TATTTATCGAGTTCCATTTATCGACTTAAACTGTTTTTTTTTTTAAAAAAATTAACTTTTCCGAATTTACCTCGTAAATTCGGAATACATTTTTTAAAAATATTCCGAATTTACACGTATTTTCGAAATATAATTTAAAAAAATGTATTCCGAATTTACACATAAATTCGGAAATTTTCATGCCCCATTCCAAATTTATCTGTAAATTCAGAAAGTTTAAAAAAAACGTATTTTTTAAAAAAAATGAGGGATATTTTGGTCCAAAAACGTATTATGTGGATATAGTTGATGATGATGAGGGTAAAAAAAAAGCCTTTATTTTTAGATAAACTTTCACAATTTTTCTTACTTTTCCTTTAAAGTGTATGAAAATGATTACTACCCTTTAAAATTTGTTAAATTCATCACAACTGAGAAGGGTGATATAGTGAAATGAAAAAAGCCAAAAAACTCCAAGCTCTCATCAGTAACAGTCATTCTCTTGAGCCTCAACTCCTCAAGTAAAGGGTACTTTTCAACAAATACCACGAGCAAAGGGTGATTTAGTTATTGATTATTGATTTATTAATTTATTTATATGAAAATCAACAGCATGAACTTCAACCAACGTCAACAAATAGGACACGACACCACTCTCTAATATCACATCTAGTTTAGCCAACAATTTGCTGTTGACTTCAGCGCTTATTCTAGAGTGTATACTGATTGCTACGCAACACAACATCTTTATCTTTATTATTATACTAAACCATAGAAAAGTCCATGTATTTGTCCACCTCACTAATGACGTCATAAATTACGTCAGCTTTTAGAAACTTCACATCAGCAATTTCCCTGTTCAGTTATCTCACGTCAGCAACGAATTACTATCCAACGGTCGACGTTTGTCCATGGCTACACCTTTATAGTATCAACGCCTAAGATTTAATTAAATTGCGGCTAGCTAAGGCTTAGATTGCACGGGATCAAATGCAGCACAGAATCAACGGTTGCCAAAGGATTGCAGACATTAATTTAAACGACAATTAATTAATAAAATCCCTAAAATAGTGGATCAATTTTTAGCATTAGTATGTATATTACAACTTGAAACCCAGGTTTTTCGCATACTCCATTCCCTGAATTAAATCCAAATCAATTCCTCCTAATTTGCAGCGTACGTTTCCTCTTTTATGCAACCGAATTTAATTCCTTCCATTGGCTTGGTGTATACATTTGCAATATTTGGCTGGCAATTAATTACATTAGTCAACCATTACAATTATAATTTATTAGACTCAATTAACACCATCATTTTGAATTAGGATTTGTTCTATTTTCCAAATCTCAAAATCAGAATATGTGAAATCTCCTCTACAGCTGCGAAAACAAGTCTCAGGAAACCCAAAAAACACGTTTTCCAGCCAAACAATACGAAATTCATAGCCCCACTTGAAGAAGAAAACTGGTTGTGGAAGGTTGTCATTTGCTAACAGATACATCTCCAAAAATTATTCGTTGAGGTAATGCCACATTGGTACACCTGCGATCCAATATTTAACAAATTATTGTTTGTGTGCATTGCAGATCGATGGAGATGCCTACTGATATGTCTGATAAATTCATATTGCAGGGCAGAAGAGCAAACATTGGATCGATAGATGAAATTACATGTTCAAGTAAGTTGTGACATTTTATATTGCTGACTTGGATAAGTAACATTATTATATTTTGTATATGAAACTGATAATTTCTTCATATACAGGATGAATCAATAGTTTTGATGGCACATATCATTGGAATATTATCCGTTTCAGGTTTGAAATTCAAAACGATTTATATGTGAGCAAGACTTCATTGTAGGTGGGTAAGATTGGTAGGTATACAACAAAGTATGTGATCTTTTACCCTTTTTTTGATAGGATCACATGGATGATGTTGCCTCTAACGATGATCTTGTTGGAACTGCTGTTCAAGTTGCAGGGACTCCATCTACCAAATATATTTGCAACATTGCAACCTCTTCAAGTGAGGTCATTCCTCTAGCTAACGAAGACCATTCTAATGGTGGGACTAATGCTTCTAAGGTTTAACTTATAGATGCCATCCTCCTCTATCGAAGGTTCATCAGTTCTTGATATGTATTCTCCATCAAGGCTAAATCTTATGAACTCTTTTAGTGTGTGCCAACCCTGTGATTAACCGTGTCTTAAACAAAAAGTAGTTAAGTATTTATATATAGATGTTTTTAATAGTGTTGGAGAAACAAAAGTTATTAAATTCTCAATTGTTGTCTATATTTTACTGGATCAATTTCAATCACATTGCTAACTGCGTTATTTTCATTAAAACATCATCACATTGAACATGATTATATATTCCTTCGTATATGGGTATACTATTCGTTCTGCAACATGTTCTAATTACTCTATATTGGATTACAAGAATCTGCATATCTGTCTTTTATTTTGACAACTATTCATACACACACTTTCTAAATTTAATTTTAATTTCACTGTGAATAGTATATCCATTACATCAACATGCTTTGACTCACCCGTTAGATCCATCTACTAATGTGTCGGGTATTATTATCACATCAAGAAAAATTCATAATTTTTTAATTTGAAGTTCGGAAAATTTTACCTGTTAGATCCACCTACTAATGTAAAATTATTTTCTTCGTAAAGCATATATACACAATACATAATCATACACATTTAGAGTAAATACTAATAACTATTTACACAAGATGTTCAAAATTTGACAAAAATTTACACAAGATGTTCAAAATTTGCCAAAAATTTACACAAGATGTTAATACTGTAATAAAATATTTTAAAATTAAATTAAGAAAAAAAAGTGATGTATACCCTTGCAGCGCGCACGGGTCATACAAACTAGTATCCATATATTGCTTAAAAAAAGGAGACCTATTTATTTCTATTGATGCATTGGTTGTAAATTTAATGAGCAGATTTTGAAATGAGGGAAACTGATAAGTCTTTTCAACCAAACTAGTCATGCGGATAGAGGAAACACATACGCTTTAGTATCCCAAGTAGGTAGTTCAATTGGCGAGCTAAGAGATAATGAAAGAGTGTTACACCGAAAGAGTGCAAGCAAGAAGTCTCAGATTCAAACCCAGGAAACTAACATTCCCCCTCCCCAATAACATTGCTTATAAAAAAACATAGACTTTAGTTTTTTTTAGCGACACATAGACTTTAGTTTTTTTTATGTCACAGACTTTAGCTGACGATTGAGAAAATTCGGATTTGATATTGGTCCAACTCAACGTACTCTCTGGAAAAATCAATCCAAACTAAGGGTTTGTTTGGTGCATCATAGATATCATAAGAGACAGGAAGAGAAGATAAATGACGTGAAGAGAAGATGAAAAGAGTAGAAAATAAGATGATTGATAAGTTGTTTGAAATAGGTGAAAGTCAAAACAAGAGAGGAGAGAAAACAAAGAGTTATATGTGCTAAATGACATAAATACCAAGATATAAAAATAAGATACGAATATTATTTAACAAAAATAAGGACATGGTTGTCATTTCACATTGATTTGCTTCATTTCCATGCATTTCTTCCCATTTTGGAGAGAAGCCAATTTAAGTGCGTTCCACCAAATATTTCCTTTTTCATTCCCTTCAATTAGAAATCAAACAGAATAAAATATATTGAAATACGTATTTTCTTTCTTCTTTACCACATTTCCCTTGTTCCAAGCACAATAAAAGGCTATATCTTTGTTTGTGAAAAATAAGAGAAAGTTAGTAGTAGTATATTTGTTTCATTTTGTCAATTTAATTATGATTTTATGATACCAATTACCATAAATAAGAGTTTTCTGTTTTTTGGGATAATAACTGCGGGGGTTTGGCGGGGAGGGGTAACCCTACCTCTATCATAGGGGTCAAACTCAGCCTCTAGTACTAACTGAGTTTGTACCTTTAGTTGAAGTGTATTAGTCACTTATGGTAATATTGAGATATTGTTTTACGAAATATGTTTTAAATTCTTAAGAAAGTTAATTAGTAATATTTTATAATTTATAATATGTTAAAATTATTGTATTAAACGCACATTAAGGGCAATGAGTATAATTTTCCTGAATGACATTGGAAGGAGTAAGTACCTAATCCCTTGGTCTCATATTAGACGTCGTTTAAGGTTGTGGCACAGGAATTAAGGAATGCAATTATTAGTACATAATTTGTAAAATAAAAAAAATCATTCTTCCCAATATATCCTTCATTAATTGAGAATGGTAAAGTTTTGACTGGAAATTTGCATTTATGTTTGAGGGTATAACAGGAAAAACATAACTTATGCTTTATTGGTATTCTAAAAAGTCACATATTATGGGACAAATATTTTTTGCTATAAAGTCATATAATATGAGACAGATGGAGTATTTGGTTAAGATTTTGGAAAGTTTAGAATCAATTACGTGAGCAAAAATAATATTCATATAATTGAAAAAAAAACAACTCATGTTTGAGTTATAGAAAGTTGATTTTGGTGGGTATAATCGATTATGATGGAAGCCAACAATTCATAATTTTTTTTGGATAAAAAAATTATGAGTGTGAGACCCAAAAAATTATATATAATTATACATCAAAAGTGATTTAACGACGATCATCCAAAGAAAACAATTCTTCTGAACTCACTTTCAAAATATCTGCAGAGGAACCTGCATAGTCACGTGGACTCTGTTTTGCCACACGTGATTTAAACTCAAAACCTTGGAGGGAACGAGGAAAGTAAAAAGGTGGCTTGAGTGAAATGGGAACTAGTATGCAAACCAAAGTGCAAAGGTGGGGTAGGAGTAAAGAATTTGGAGGTTTTTAACATAGCTCTTCTCTCTAATTGGAGGTGGAGATTACTTGTAGAAGATAGTAATGCAATGTGGAAGAAGGTGATTCTAAGTAGATATGAGTCTACTATACCGTGGGTGGATAGCGAGAGCATTAATAAAGGTTTAAAGGGATCATCAGTTTGGTGGAGAGATTTAATTACCTTGGGGGCTGATACGTTGTTAGACATATTTTGGTTCAAAAATGTTGCTAAGAAGAAATTAGACAAAGGTGACTCCTTATTGTTTTGGTCTGATCAGTGGCTGGGAAATGATAATTTTAAATCATTGTTTCCAATTTTATACAATTCATGCGAAAATAAGAGGGCCGCTGTAGCTGATATGGGAACTTGGTACAACAATTCTTGGCATTGGAAATTGGACTGGCTGGTTGAGTTGCAGGGAGAAGAAGCTGTGCAGAACGCTGATGACAGATGGATCTGGCTGCCTGATAGTGTGAAAGGTTTCTTACTTATGAGCTGTTATGACTGACTGATTTCTTCTAGTGCAAGGGCAATATGTTCGGTGTCCGAAGAAACTACAGAAGCGTGTATTGCGTTGTGGAAAAATGATGTTCCATCCAAGGCCGTGGAGGATAATATTGGACAAAATAGCGACTAGAAGTGCTCTTCACAAGCAAGGTATATTGATATCAAATCGCCATTTATGCTGCGTTCTAGGCTTTAAAGAAGACGAGACAACAACTCATTTATTTAGTGGCTGTGAAGTAACAAAGAAAGTATGGAAGGATATTTATACACGGCTGGGTTCTGACTTAATTCCAACAAATGAATTGGTGAAAGACTTTTTGCAATTTGGATCAATTTGTAAAGGGAAAAAGAGGATAGCTATAAAGCATATAGTATGGATTGCATCTGTCTGGTGTATATGGAGTGCAATGAACACTATTTTGTTTAAAGGGGAGGCACAGACAGCAAACGGTATAATAGCAGCCATTAAAAACACATCATGGATAAATAGTCCCTTAGGCTGTTTATACTCTCTGTAGCCGTTGCTGTAATTTTCATTGCTTATTGGGCACTCTTTTTCCTCCTCGCGTGTTTTTTCCATAGGGTTTTTGCCCTTGGAGGTTTTAACGAGGTCCCGCCACCACGATAAAGTGTTTATCTAAAAAAAACTTTTGTTGGTAAATAATTTTTTTAATTACTTTTAAAAACAATTTTTTTAACATCAATTTTATGAAAACCTAGGAGCAGCCAAAGAAAGTTTTCCCACCTTAGAAATTCCCTCCAATTTTGAAGCGGTGTTTGGGCATATAGGGTTTTGTGTGGGTTTTCTGCTCTCAGAAGGGAAGGCTTTCGATATCACCACAATCAATCAAGCATGGCATCTTCATCATCATCATCATCAAGCAACAACGCCAACTACGACGTACCGTGGGTAGAGAAGTACCGACCCAACAAGGTCGCCGACATCGTTGGCAATGAAGACGCCGTTTCCAGACTCCAAGTCATCGCTCGTGACGGCAACATGCCCAACATCATTTTATCCGTAACTATTTCTCTTCATTTCATCATTTTATTCTCTTTCCCCTTTTCACTGAACCCTAATTTAAGAAAGAACCATTTTCATTCTGTTATTATTGTTAGGGCCCTCCTGGAACTGGAAAAACTACTAGCATCCTCGCCCTTGCGCATGAGCTTCTAGGACCCACTTACAAAGAAGCCGTTCTGGAATTAAACGCATCAGATGATAGGTTTGGTGATCTCATCAATTTACTTTATCTAATTGAACATGAGCAAAATGGTTCTAAATTGATATATTGTGACAAAATGCGGTGAAATGTGACTGTAATTGTAGTTACGAATTACGATGCCGTTGCAGACACCTCTAAAACCGTTTATATTACGGTGGCAATTTGGAAATTAGAAATTTGTCCTGTTTAGTGTTTAATGTGGGTAATTTACTCTTTGTTGTAGAGGGATAGATGTTGTGAGGAACAAGATCAAGATGTTTGCTCAAAAGAAAGTAACATTGACTCCGGGTCGACACAAAATTGTTATACTTGATGAAGCTGATAGGTAAGTATTCAATTTCATTTTTAATGGTAATTTAATTCAATCCACTGTGTTATTTGGTTATTTTTCTTTTCTCTGGCTTTTAATTTTGTGCATTTTTATTCTGATCTCAGCATGACATCGGGAGCACAACAAGCTTTGAGAAGGACAATGGAGATATATTCTAATACCACTCGTTTTGCACTTGCTTGCAATACATCGTCTAAGATTATTGAGCCCATTCAGAGTAGGTGTGCCATTGTGCGGTTTTCACGATTGTCTGATCAGGAGATACTTGGTCGCCTCATGATTGTGGTTCAGGCTGAGAAGGTACCTCAGCTTTCTATTTTCTATGTTGAACCATGGTGTATTCCTATTTGTTGGAGGAACATAGGTTTCTAACATCTTTATCGTTTGATTATCTGTCTTTGTTGGGAATGTTACAGTTGAAATTGCATGGCCTTTTTATTGACACACACGTATCTTGTTCTTTTATGGTTCATTCATTGATACCAAAAATGGAGTGTTTTTAAATTGGAATGAAGATGTATCTGTGATTTTTATTCCTAGTTACCCAGAAACTAATACAACCTCCTAGCCTTGATATCGATTATCATCTTCCATTTTTTCCGTGGCACAATATAGCTGATGCTGATGTGGTGGTAGGGGCAGTTTGTCATAATACAGCATTCATAGCAGTTCTGAATAATATATGTTTTTGTTACTTCTGAATAGTTGGTTAGAACTACTTATGTCAACTGTATGGCAGTTAGGTAGTTTTCCATTTTTTTACTATCCTACAATTTACTATCTAGACTCTCCTCCCCAATCTTTGGTAGGATATTGAATTTAAACAATTAGAAGTACCTCAATCGAAGAGCAGAAACACTCCCATATTTCATCTCATACATATTTATTGCTATTCATCGCTAATGTTATGTTCTCTTATTGTTTGCATTAATACCTCTGTAGTCAATAACGGTCGTAATGGCCGCTGTAGCGGCCTAGCGTTGCAGCTCCTAAGCGCTACACAATATGTCATCGCGAGGTGGTTTTTACTAGAGATTATAGTGCTGCAAATTGCAGCTGTAGCGCCCACTATTGCAGCCAAATAGCACTCGTAGTGGTTGCTACTGAAAAGTTTCGTTAAAAATCCCATTTTCCCTCACTTTTAGCCGTTCCCTCTTCTTTTTTGGGCTTTTTAGCCAATTTTAACCAACTGATACAGTGCAGCTCTGTGCCTATATTCCTCTTCCTATTTTGTTTTTTTGCATTGTTTCTCCTCTCCATTCACTATTTCACAGTTCCTCTATCTTTGCTGCCATTTGTGCTCTGTTTTCACGGTTTTTCCATTGCTATGACATTAACCCAGTCACAACCACAACTATGACACTGGCAGTCAAAATTGAGATTTTACTTGGGATTGAGAAGGAGTCAAGATTGCAAATCATGCGATCCTTACACGGATTGTAAGTCCTATGAAATTCATGTGTCTGTGTACATACATGCATTTAAAGGCATAAATAACAAAAATCTTTTAATGCATTGCAAACATTTAATTAAATAAGAAAGTCAACCACTATTCATAAGTCATAAATTGGCAACTTAGCTAGAGTATTAACAATCCAAATAGGGAAATACAAAACACCTAGTTTTTAACAAGTGTGAAGACATAAACACCAAAACTAAGTAGTCAAATTCTAGATTTGCTAATCTAGAAAATCTTTTCTAGTCAAATTCAGCGATCCCACCAAAATACTCGCTGATCCCACCTATCCTATCAAATTGCAATTCTGCTTGTGACTGGGATTTCCCAGGCATCAAAGAACTTGTGGTATGGCTATATGATTTGATTAAGGCTGCAATTTTGACTACTTTGAGCATCACAACTTTGCTGTCCTTTTGCTTTCTTTGAATCTACAAACTACAAACAATCTTTTTCTAGTAAGCAGTATAAAGGACTTTTAGAAATGTCAGTAGTTGGACTTTGATCTGTTCCATTTTATGAAGATGAGATATGTTGACCCAAAAGTTCTTAAATTGAAGTTGACATATTATATTGAGTTTTCCCATGGCCACAAATTTGATGATTTTCTGACGTGAGGGATTTTTTAGGATGTTTGACCTCTTTTAATATACTTTAAAGTTCAAACAATATGGTCCTTATGGATTTCAGGGTGTTTGTTGAGCCGTATCTGGCTAGCTATGTAATAGTTTTTTTATATGAAGAAGTTTGCAGAAATGCCCTTTTGGAGTAAAACGAGTTCAGGATGTTTGGTAGCATTTGACCAGTTCCAATTTATTCCTTTTAAGCTAAATTATGTGACTATTGGCCTACTTGGTTGTGTTGCATGTAATAGTAACTAATTTTGTAGGAGGGGATATTATGTGGTGTATACATTTTTTGGTTTCTCATTTGTCTTTTATAAGGGTAGCCTAATATATGATGCTCCTTTAATTATCATAGAACGTTTTCAAAGGTTCTTGCCATTGGCAATGTGAAGTGAATAGGAAGACCCGTATGCTACAGAAAGAGCTTTAGTTGCCATCTGTTTGTTTTCAATAATATCGCTGAAATGCATGATTTAACTGTGTTATTGTTGAAGGTTCCCTATGTTCCTGAAGGACTAGAAGCCATTATTTTCACTGCTGATGGTGATATGAGGCAGGCATTGAATAACTTGCAAGCAACTAACAGTGGGTTCCAGTTTGTTAACCAAGCAAATGTTTTTAAGGTTCGAATCAACTATTATTTGCCATTTACATTTGTCACGATTTACCATTTATTTTGTTAAAATCTTTGGTTTGGTTTTAGGTTTGTGACCAACCGCATCCACTGCATGTGAAGAATATGGTGCGTAATGTGATTGAAGGGAATTTTGATGAGGCTTGTTCGGGACTCAAACAGTTGTATGACTTGGGATATTCCCCCACAGATATCATCACCACACTTTTTCGTATAATAAAAAATTATGATATGGCTGAGTACTTGAAATTGGAATTCATGAAGGTAGATAAAAATTTGGTTGCTAAATTTTAGTCTTTATTATTATGTTTTTGACTAAATATGGGATTCACACGACTTTCTTCAAATTGCAGGAAACTGGTTTTGCTCATATGAGAATTTGTGATGGAGTTGGTTCTTATCTTCAGTTGTGTGGTCTACTGGCTAAGCTTTCTCTAGTTCGCGAAGCTGCTAAAGCTGCATGAGTAGGTCGTGCTACGGACATAGTATCATTAGTTTTTGCTTTTATGGTAATGAGATTGTACTAAAGTAGATTTTATTTTAATTCTTGTATCCTTATGTTGACTTGTACACTAATGCTTCAACTTCTATGAATGTGTTGTTTAGTTGGGTCAATATCACTTTTTGGAATATTTTATTTAGTTATAATTTGTTACGAATCAAACATTAGTACATCTCAAGACATCTAGAGGAAAAGTGAAAAAAAGTTCAACTGCGTTTATGTTTTGTAACTTAGAAGATCAATTTAGAAAGAAAATAGTATTAAAGAATCAATCCAATATAAGAAAATAACTTAAAGATCTCGAGTAATTTTGCCAAACTTTCCTTCTTCACTTGTTTTAAAAGTTAGGTTTAATCACACTTTTGGTCTATCTATTATCACTCACTCATGTTTTTAATCTCCAAACTTTTTTTTCCCATGATTTTGATCTCCCTTTTTATCAATTTTAAAATCATTGCCCCTCCAAAATTTGGTCTTTGGGTCAAAATTAAGTCTGATCTAGTGGTCAAAATGAGAGTAGTATACACTATACAAGATTAAAACAGTGTGCAAAGCACGACCCCCTCCCCAACACACACTTAACCATTCAAGATGTGGGACCCAATTTGGGTTTTTGAATCTACTATTTGAGCAAAAATTGTATTGTGAGCTTAAAAATAATGCATTGTGGAGCTCACTTTAAGAACGAGTGATACTTACATACAGTACCATAGGTACTGTAATTCCTGTTCGAGGGACATGTTAGTTTTTTGTTAACCGGCATAAAAGGGCTAATAAAAATACACTCTTTAGGCAGTTTGTAGCGGTTACCTTATTTATTATGTGAATAACAACACCATCAGTTTCTAGAGTACTACATCTAAGTTATTTCCTTTAAGAATTCATAGTGTGTTTATCCTTGGAGATCCTCTAATAGACGTGGTAATTTAACCATTGAATCTCAATTTTTCATAGTTCAGCTTGATATGGTGGAACACATGCTATGCCTTTGTCATGGCATTTTTCATGGGAGAAAACAATGTGTTGACAATAAGGATATTCCCCACAATGAAATAACTAAAAAAGGCATGGCTCTCTATTAATGCCTCCCACAAACGAGGTCCAGGATTAGCTCAAATGCACAAACTTTTGATGGGTAAAAAATGAATTGGATCTTTGATTAGAGATGAGACTGGTATTTGATTTAATGAAGTAGAAACCTCAGTTAGTTTTTGATTAATGCCTCCCACGTAGAAGTATTAATACGGCAGCACAATCACAATCACAATCCACAGCTCAGTTCAAACACCGACGAAGTGTGAACCTTAAAAATTAAAATTGCATAAAAAACATTTGGCTTCGCCCGGACTCGAACCGGAGACTTTCAGTGTGTTAGACTGACGTGATAACCAACTACACCACGAAACCTTGATGCTTGTTATTACCGTTTGCTTAATTACTTTCTATGCATTCTTCTATTCAAAGTACTTTGTTTTGTTCAAATATTCAGCTCATTTTAAAAAGCATTATGAATCCTTTACCCTCAAAAACCTGTATGACCTCTCACACTTCAAAAGTTAAAATTGTTGATTTTCTAATCCTAATTAAGTTTCTCCAAATCGGCCTTCCATAGAAAAATTAATTTTTCACAGTGAAATTGTTCATTCTTTCCCATTTCTGACAATCAAGTCTTTCTGATACATGCTGACACACAAGGTTAAGTTGCAATGGACCCTAATAGATGGTTAGCAAGATCAGATATGTTAAATGTTAATAATACACAGAAAATTAAAGACAGAAAACCCTTTTAACCTTAACATTACATCAGTATCTATACCCCACAGGCATTCCAAGCTTATCCAAACGACCAGAACCTGGATAAGCCTTACTAGAAAAGCTTGCTTGCAATGCAGAGTTCCTCTGTGTAGCCAATCTTGATACCTCATATCCATTGAGTGAGTACCTATTAGATGATCCAGATCTTTCATATTGACTTGGTCTTTGTTTTGGTGCACTCAGAGATCTCACTTTGGCCTTTGATGACTCAGTATATGCCATATAACTCGGGTAATCAGAATAACCTCTAAGGTAATTTCTTGAACCATCACTCTTAGTAGGAGTAGTAAAAGGACTTCTTTTATAGCCTTCATCTTTTGAAGTTGCAGAATAAAATTGAGGACTATTCTGGGCAGTGCAAAATGGACTATCCTCAACTTCATTGACTTTTAGTGGACTGTTATAAGAATGAGCTTCATAAGATTGGCTTTGAGTTTGACCAGATTGATGAGATGTTGACTTGCTATAATATTGATCAGATGATAAAACATCACTTGTGGAGTGAAAGAGGTTTCTATGTTTTGAGGTTAAGTGTTGTTTTCCAGAATCAATTTCGACGATTCTATCGCTTTTTCCATCATTTCTGCTATAAGTTCTTATTAGTGATCTTACTTTATTCCATGATTGTTCATCTATCAGAGACTCTGATATGTTCCCACTTCTCTCTTGATTGCCATTGATCAGGACACATGATTTGGAACCATTTCTCTACAATGATATATATATATATATATATATAAAAATATCTATAAGTAGAGTCATTAAAATTTGGTAATAAGAGAAGGTATTGTGAGAAGAAAATACCTTGATTATAGGTGATTGCTCGTGTTTCATGCTTCTAGATATGACAGGGCTTTCAGATTTTTCTGGTGTTGCTGGACCCTATAAATAGTCATTTTGAAAACAATATGTTCATATCAACATTTTGATTGAGAAATTTAACCATTGGAGGATAAGTCTCACATCGAACAAAATAAAGACAACTCGCTTAATTGTAAATCTAAATTGTTTAGATTTTTTGGACGACAAAGTAACTCGCATGAATGTAATGTTCTACAATACTTACATGGAGGTGGGATGTAGATGACTTTGGATTTGAATGTGAGGCTTGCAGGGCTCGGCCGGCACTAACTCGTGCCTGTGTCCGAACAAGTGCTTGCATTCTTTTCAGCCACTCTGCTGTTCGTTTCCTCTCAATGTGGCCTCTCACCAGTGACTGGAGCTTCACCAGTCCTTTTAATGCTCGCAGAGCCTTCCTTGCCTAACAATTGTGATATCAAAAAGTAAATGAGTAACATTGTATTATCTCCAATGCACCAAGGTTCAGTTCAAAGTTATATTATAGCAGGTAATGAACTGAAGCTATGTTTATTAAGGCTCAATCTTCAATACCTCACTACATTCTCTAGTCTACATAATAAATCAAATGAAGACTGCATATATTGGCACAGCAGAACCTTTTAACAGAAGCAACTTAAGGAATTCTTACTTATAAATTTCAACAAGGTAATTTATTACACTATGAGAGAGAATGATAGCAGAGTTAGAAGACTTAAATTAGGACCAAGTTGTTTCATATGTGTAAGAGCTCAAAATTGAAGTAGAGTTATGATAATGGAGTCACGTGGAAGTACAGAACAGAGCTAAAAGAAAATTAAGGCACTCATGAAATAAGGCTCAGCAGCATGACATATTTGCAATATTAATAATTTTTTACATGAAAAAAGCGAATGAAATATTACATAATAACATAATATATCATTTTTTCATGCTATATAATTTTAAAAAAAGAAAATATTGAGCCAAACCTTCACAAAATCCCCTATGACAAAAATACAAAACCAGATGTCCCACAAAATTACAATAGCTGAAGAGAATAGAAATAATAAATAAACCATAAGAAAAGTATAAGTCTACATCAGGGACATTATGGTGGTCTATGCTGGCTCCACCTTACACCCCAAGAGCTACATATCAGAACATCCATAGGCTAACGGGACACTTTATTAGTCTTTGAAAAAATCATAGGACCAAGTAATGAGAACCTTTTAAAAGGTCACCACCTACCTACGTCTCTTCACACTACAACAGTAGTAATTCCTCCTTGTAGATTCGTTCGTATCTGTTTGTTTCCAGTGTCCCCACAGCACCAAAATGCCAATACTCTACTATTAATGTCTTTATTTAACTACAAAAAGGTCACAGAATATTTTCAATGGGCCAGCTTAGAAGAATAGAAACCATGGCCTATCAGATTTGCTCTCCACCTCGTTAACAAATTTGGCCGGAAGTGTGAAATCAAACATTGAATAAGAACCAGAGTTGACGATTAAATATTAAATCAACTTATTGTCAACAACTTCCACGTTACCTTTGTTCATAGTGAAATATTTCACTTTTTTTACCATAAAATAATTAAAATAACTATCACTCCACCTAATATATGATGTTTTAACTTTTAGGAAGCAGTTTCGTATCAATTTTATATGAAAGTAATGGTTGGTTACTACTAGCAGTGAAGTTTGTTTTTGATCCATTAAATTGTGAAAAGGAAATGCAATGTAAGAAAAGAAAACCCATATTGATACGTTTTGTAGCTCTAAGTTTTTGAGCAAAACGACACAACAAGATAACAGCTCATTAACACAAAGAACAGAACTAAAAGGAAGGAAAGGAATAAGCTTCTCAACAACCAAACCAGAAAATTTTTATCAAAAAATAATAGTATTGGTGTTCGTAAAAATAAAAAAAATAAGGATTCACATTTCAAAGTCACACACGTGTATAGAAGTAATCAAAATACTAGGAGTTAGAAAAAGAAGAAGAAGAAGAATGAAATTAATGAAAGTGTTGAATATATAGTATACTAACCAAACAGCCTCGAAAAGCGGCTTGGATCTTAACGGCAGCCCATTCTTGACGTATTCTGATACTGTTACTGGCTGTGAATCTGACCACGGCGGCAGCCGCTTGAGCAGCGGCGACGGCAGCCTCTGCCGCGGCTGCAGTTGCTACGGCTACTGCAATGGCTTGCTTGTTTTCCACGTGTTCAGTTGAGAAGGTAACATGGTTGTTATTATTGTTAAGTTGTTGTTGTTGTTGTTCTTCTCTGTAGGATTTGACAAAGCTCCAACGGCGTTTCTCTTTGGGTGGTTTCCTTGCAGAGCCACTCTCGGATTTATTTAGACCAAGAAGCCCGCGAAACCACCTTGACGCCTTTCCCATATATATCTTCTTCTTCTTCCAACTCCGTTAGTAAAAAGTAAGTGGTGTTGTTGGAGATAAAAGGAAACAATTGTGTGTAAGTGACAACGGTGAGAAGGGGGTGGAGAGAAAGGGAAGGTGAGGGGAT
Source organism: Astragalus glycyphyllos (assembly GCA_963573325.1). NCBI lineage: Eukaryota > Viridiplantae > Streptophyta > Magnoliopsida > Fabales > Fabaceae > Astragalus > Astragalus glycyphyllos. The sequence goes on along the minus strand of OY754308.1, from coordinate 54,680,705 downwards.
GAGATGAAGGGTGTGGGTGTGGGTGTGGGTGTGGGAAAAGGTGTTTTGGAGTGAGGTAATAGTGTCCCCTTTTGGACCATGAGACAAATCACCTTTTTAACACTACTTTTAATGCAATCATGTACGATTAAATTATTATTGTTAGTATTGTCTACGGTGTTTCCTTTTGAACCCTCATTCCAAACCAACCTTTTAACTCTTTTTTGTTATAAAGGGGCTTATAATTAAGTCTAATCATCTACTTAATCATACCATCCTTATCTATTCTTATCACTTAAATTTGTTGAGTTACTTTAATTAATACTTCCTCCATCCATTTGATAAAATAAGAGGCAGCTCTCATGGCACTCACCCAATCGTCCGACCTTAGTAGCCCTGCTAATTACAACCTAAACCGGTTTGTAGAAGTACAACCACTTTTCCACAAGGTCCCCAACAGGTGGATGTGACCCAAGCGGCTCAACAGGAGTGTCCTAGATGTATCCAAACTGCCATAAGCATTTGTCTGGCATGTAAGGTACAACAATGTCAGCCCATAAAAATACCCTCTAAAAAGCGATTTGGACTTAAATGCTATGAACTGCTTGTGGTCATCCCAAAGGTTCCATATGACGTGCTCGAGTCGTAGGGCATCCAACTTTCTCCAAAAATGTATAAGCTTGAGAGCATCATTCTTTTTATTTTTCCAATTCGCACAATGTGGCCGCTCAGAAGGACCGAAGTCTTTGCGATCACCAATGGTGGGGAAATACTCGAAAACCCAACACTGAAATAATAATATGAATAAATAAATTAATTATTAAATAAACAAAAAGTAAACTTGAATAGTAATTAGTTATTACGTGCAACAATGACGCGTAACCTCCCTACTAAGCAATGTTCTAGATGGAAGCATCATTCAGCTACTTGTATAAAAAGGCCAAGGCCAAACAGTTGGATCCCACACCCATGGGTAACACTCGAATGGATGTTTGTTTTGCTTTTTATTGTGAATTAGGGTAAAATTGGAAGTTTGTGCAATTTAAGAGGTATAAATCCAAAGGGGTATGAAAATTAAGAGCCTAAATGAATTTCTCAATTCTTTTAAAATTTATTCCCCTCTAAATTTTTTTTTTCATTAACCAAAAATCCCTCACGCATTGTTACTCTATCCCGTACAGGCATATACTATGATCTAATTAGCCAGTTGAAATGGTAGATTGGTAATTTTGGTATATGACACAGTGAGGTCCAACACAAATCGAGGGTCAGTGTATAACCGCTGTAGACAAACAAAGGGAGAACAGTGGATCACCGCTAAATCTAATACGGAGAGGGAGGGAGAGAGAGAGAGAAGGCTCGCGATCCCAGCAGGAAAGGAAGGATGCGAATCACAAACTGAGAACGATGGGATGGATGGATGGATGCTCACTGATACTGTTCTGTTCGGACTAGAGAGGGTAGGGTAGGGGAGGGACCACTTCCATAGGCAACAATTTCCCACGCATTTCTCCTTCTCTTATTCTTCCTAACTAATCAAGTGGAGTACTGTATTTCTTTGATTTTATCAAAAAATTATTAGTTTTGTTTTTATCATGATGCTATGTATTTATTGATTTTGTCGGGAGCTAATCTACGCTGAAAAATTTGGTTAGTCGTGTGTATTTGAGTTTATCGATCAAAATAGTTCTCTTATTTCAATATAGTTTTTGTCTCACTCAAGATTCAAGCTCGAGATTTTAGGATGAGGTTCTAATTGCGTAAATAGTCATTTTGGATTCTGAATGTGCAAAGTGCTTCGATTATAGTCTCTAAATAAATGTATGGAAATTGCAAACATGTCCCAAAGTATCAATTTATTCGTAATTTTAAGGACTAAATTTACCAACAGAAAAATATATTTGACGATAAAATGATTAATAAAACACACATTCAACGATCAATATGACTTATTAAAAAGACAATCGATGATGTGTTTGCAATTCTGTTATATTCAAGGACTTTAATCACCGCGCCTCACATATATAATTACTATCAAAATAGTTGTTTACCGCATCCGACTCCAATTATTTACCACTCGAATTGATCTTTGTTGATAAAAGAAAATGATTGGTTTCCAACATGTGGTATACTCGGGTCCCTTAACCATTAGATCTTGGGTTCGATCCCTAACTGGTGCGTATAGAAAAACATTTGTTGAGAGAAGTAAACCCCTTAAATAGATTTCAGATACCTCGTAGGATTACTCTCCACAGCTGTTGGGCGGGATATCTTGGTTTTAAAAAAATGATTGGTTTGAAAACTTTTTTTTTGGTTACCATGTCATTGGTGCGTAGTATCCACCGACTTTGCCGGTGATTAATCTAAGCCGAGGAACCTGGCTGGCCACGAGTTTCCGGCTTTGCCAAATTGGTTTGAAAACTAAAAAAAATAGATTCTCGCATCTTTTAGTTTGGCTAACTTTATGGTGTGACTTTTTTGGTACAAAACTCTATGGTGCCTTTGGTCATGATAGAAAAACAGTGGGCAACAAAACAATAGAAAAAAGAAAAATAATCTTGAAAATATTGTTTAGTGTTTTGGGTTGAGAGAAAGTGAAAAGAAAGTTGGAGGAAAGAAACCGATATTTGTAAAAGTACAAAACTAACCTTATAAATAAGAAGGAGAATAAAAATTCTAAAATATACTTTATAGTGTAAAAAAAACAAAGACTATTCCCATTAAACAAGTTTTTCTAAAAAATATTAATAATTTTTAAAATATTTTATTTGTTATATTAATTTATTTTTAATTTTATAAATCATAGATTAATTTATTTATATTTAAAAAACATCACAATTAAAAAGGGTTGGATAGTAAATTCACAAACTCATCACTCTGTTTCACTGGTTTTCCCCCTCAAAATGTACCTACTTTAATCTAAACTAATGGAGGAATATGTTTTAGAACTGTGTTTTTAAGTTTTTCTTATCGTTCTCAAATTTGCATCATTTTCGTTGAATCCTTTTGCTATAGTTCAATTTCTGCACTCAAAACGAGTTGAACGCAATTAGTCTGACGCAAATTGGTTGAGAAATGAATGAATAAGAGCCAAAGCATGTTTTATATACAAATTAATTTTTCACAGTGTTTGTTTTTGAAGCACTTTTCTAGCAAAATACGTTCCATATTTTGATTCGCTGTTGATTTTTGAGCATTTTTGGCTCAAGAATCGTTAAATTTGGTATACTATAGCTAAATCACCATTGTTGAGATTGAATGTTTATTGAACTTCAAATTCAAGATTTCGGTTCCAGAAGTGATTTTACTCATAAGCACTTTTCTGAGCTTAATTTTGATTCTATTGAATTCCTTGTGAAATTTTGTTCAAGTTATAATCCAGTTTTATTCAATTTGGTCGAGTATTGCACGAGTTATTCAAGAAACAAGAAATCGAATGACCTTGGTGTGCTTAAAAACATTCATAGTGTTATTTATTTTTCCGTGTTTTTGTTTAAAAGGACCAAACAAAAACAGATATGAAAGATAAATGACCAAACAAAAACATTTATGGAAGATAAATGATCAAAGTGAGAAAAAAAAAAGATAAGGGACTAATCTGACACGAATATGAAAGATAAATGACTAAACTGACACAAATATGAAGGTTAAAGGACCAAAAGAGCAATTTAACCTATAATTTTTGAATAGAATTAAAATATTTTAATTCAAAATTTTATCTAAAATACTTTTTTTTTGTACATATCTAAAATATTTTAATTCCCACAAAACTTACATTATGTAAAAAAACAAACACACCATTAATGAAAATGAATATGAATACACACTAATATTATCGAACTCGAAAATGTCATGTTGTAGTTGTACTAGTAGGTTTTTGTTGGGAATTCTATTGAAATTTCCATGAAAGTGAAGATGTGTGAAAATTTAAGAGGTACATTTCACAAGGTTGGTGAATGTATCTAGAGCTTTGGAAATGTGAGACAATTAATGTCCATTATGCTAAAATCATAAATGGAAGTCATGCTCTCTCTAAATAAATAGAGAAAGAGAGAAAGATCAGAAGTGATCAGAGCTGTAATTGTACGTACTTGTAAAGAACTCAAACGTATGAATAAAGGAATAAAACAAAACCAATAAATAAAAAAGAGAAAAAAAACCTTTGGACATCCTATAGTGGGACGGGCGGTATGTACGAGGCCCGGGAACGAATTCACCGCTGTATGGCTGACCGACAATGACTCCCCATTTTTCTTTTCGTATAATTTTGTTTACTATGCTAGTTGTTGTAGCATTATAAACATTATTATTACTCTTGTTGCTGTCGGGATAAATCTGACCCCTTCAACGTTCCCACCTATGTATATAGGATATTTTAAGAAGTGAACATCATGTGAGACAATTAATGTAGAATTGAAGGGCATCCAACCATGTCCTAGAGAGAAGAGGGTGTTGGTAATCACTTGCGTGATGAGAGTGTTATCTTTCTTTGTAATTCTTAAACTAAAAGTATTATAGGGTGATACACAGATTGGAGCTGTGTTACAAAGTTGTTGTAATCACATTCGTAAATTCTTTGTATTCTTCTTTCATTTATTCTTACGGTGTGTTTATCTTTATTCTCTCGTAGATTATTGAAGGTGTGGGTTAATCCATTTACGTGTGCAGGTTTCTCCCAACCATTTTTTTAGTAAGATTCACTTTTTTTTTGGGTAAGAAGTTGTAGTAGGTTTATAAACCATTGGTTGCAGAATTGCAGTGGTAGGTAAGTACTGAGCCTCTTTCCATAGGAACATAGAGAGTGATTCCGGCTACGCAAGTACTGCTAGATCACGTGACTCACACATGTCTGATGCCGACAGTTGACAGAACGAAGGTACCAAGAGAAAAGAAGAAGAAAGAAGCACGCACGCATCTCTCTTTTAACCTTCTATCTCTCTCTCAGTCTGATCAAATCTGCCAATGTATCTTTGCCCCCTTACCTTACGTACTTCCTTCCTGCTTCAACTCCTATTTTTTTTATTTTCGTCAAAAATAAAGAAATTTGTGCAAGTGGGTCCATCGTGGATTACTAATATCTAATACCAACTCAGAAATGGTCAAATATGGTCATCCACTCCACATCTTTCTTGCTTTTCCTTAATTTCGTCACTAATAATAATAAATTGAGATTGGGCATAAGCTATCGCCATGTTCAAATACTATTAGAAAGTAGAAACGGTAAAAAAGACTTTATTCACGGGTGCTGATGTTTGACAACATTATAAATTATTATTTCCCTCTTGCTTTTGCCTATATCTTATCTGGAAAAGGAGCATCATGTCAATTCTGGGGTGCATTCACCGAATCTATTTCTAGTCAAATGTTCACGAGTGAAACATAATTTAACCTTGGATGAATGTTAATATTAGTTTGTGTGTGCGTGTCACGGCATATTGATAAAGTCACTTTGATGTCAAAATTAGACCTCATTCATTAATAATAATATAATTAGGATTTTGAGGGTTGGGGCTTGAGGGTATGTTTGGATGAAGGGTTTAAAGGGGAAAAGATGGGATGATTTGATTTTCAATTCTAAATTAAGGAGCTAAGTGTGATTAGCAATGAATGTTTTATCAGTATCTATCATGTTATTCTTTAAAAAATTTAAAATTTAAAATACATATTAAAATATACTAAGCTCTTTAAAGTCCTCTCCTCCAAAGCCCTCCTAAATCCACCTCCCAAACATACCCTAAATGATTTGAGCTTCTCATTGAAGGTGTTAAAGGTCTAGGTTAAAACCAAATGAAGGAGAAAATACGCATAATAACTATTGTACTAACATTTTTTCTATCAAAAACAAAATAAGGGTATTCATATTACTTTATGCTAGTGAGTGAAACCCCTTATATAGTTAACAAACGGGCTCGTAATAGGCCTCATGTTGTGTCCACTTGGTCGGTTGGTCCTTTTGACTGAGCTCGATACATAGTCTTTCGAGTGTCGAGCCTCTTGTCGAAAGCACTTTATGCCTAAGTCCTTCATCCTGCTGATTCTTTTTGTGTTTCTTAAGTCCTTTGGCTTGTTGAGCTTGTAAAACAAAGGTAGTTAGTAACATCAAAAGGGTTATTCCCACCATTTAGCCGATCGAATGCTTGACTCCCGACTGATAGCCCGAATAAATTATGTGGACTCTTTGGTTCACTTTTCACCCGTCGGGTCTTTTGTTTGGTGCTTGAGGGTTAGCCACCTCATGAACACAAACATTGTTACTACAAGATTTGTAATATTTTTTAAAATGTGATAAAACTAATTGCATCCGTATGATCATTTTACCCGGTCTCATATGGAGGCAGATGCATTGACTTCAAGTGTATAGACATTTGATTTAGTCACCAATTTATGGCATGTGTGTCATGTGTATAATACGATAGAATTGTCGTCTTATTCACATCACTCTCGTGTGGTAGATGTTGGAATATTTTATTCCAATATCATAAATAATGGGCATATATTCTTTATTAATTATATTAGCTATTTATCAATTAGGAGCCTTGATTGATATGTGATCAAAATAAGTAAAAGGCTATATTGGATTTCTAATTACATAATTAATTAATTATTATTGATATGGGCCCAATATGAGTGGATGTCAGTGATAGCCCATTAGAGGGATAATGGGAACCCTAATAGACTGTCACACTATAAGTAGGCTATGGTCCCCAATATACCGGACGAACCGCAACACACACGTTTACTCTCCTCTCCCCATCTGAAGAGAGTCTAAGGCATTAGGAGTCCCGGTTGAGGAAGAACCATAAAGCCGACGAGTAGCTGTTGCTCGCTTATGGCCTTAGTACTTCGGTGTTGTTGTTTATGCGTTTATTTATTTTGGGCCGACCTGCGTGTCGTGATTTTAATTTAAATACGGTCTGCGCACCGTGACTTTCTCTTTATTTATTTTATTTTCACTTTAATATTGTAATTGATCGAGAAAGGCAAAAAGGGACAACACCATAAAGGACGCCACTTGGAGAGGCCATTTTTGCGCTGAAGAATTGTAATTTTTTGTAGTTTTATTCTTTTGCGTTTAGGAGACCATAACCGTACATTCAGTTTTTTTTTACGCTTATGTGTAGGATATATGTGAATTAAGACCTTTTCCCATATTTTATTATTATTAATAATAAAATTGTCTAGTATATTTTAATTGAGTTGATTGAAACAACACGTTGCCAAAGTAACCTCTGTTACGTAGGTCAATTTGATTAAATTTACAAAAGATGTAGCGTGAAATTATTCATGCGAGTTGTTGTCGGCCCAAAGGAAGGCACAACTTGGCCGAATAATAACATGCATGTGATGGTAAATGTGTGGTGATTATAAAGTTATTTATCCATGTGAGCAATTGGGGTGCCCAAAGGCAACCATTGTTTGACAGGACTTATCACCAATATTTGATCATTGCGTTGAGAGTACTGCTTGCAGTTAGTCTTTGCAATCCAAAGATTGGGGACTAATGGTGCGCTTAGTATCTTGTTTGGGTCTTTTAATTCACAATTAAAGTTATTTTTGCACATCTAATAATTATTTATAATTTGATGTGCTACTAATGTTGATTGTATGTTTATTTGTTCTGTTTTTAGTTGCTGTTGCTAGCTCTCCAAATTTTGTTACTCAAATTAACCAAATCCCTATGCTGAATGGGATGAATTTCAAGTCTTGGAAGGAATCCGTTGAAATCATTCTCGGATGTATGGACTTAGACCAAGCACTGAGGGAGGAACGACCCATTCCCACTCCGGAGAACTCTTATGAGCTCAAAATTGAGAAATGGGATCGGTCTAACCGAATGTGCCTCATGATCATCAGGAAATCAATTCCGGAAGTTTTCCGGGGCTCAATTACTGAGAATGAGAATGCTAAAAAATTCCTGGAATCAATAGAGAAATCATTTGAAAAGTGATAAGGCTGAGATAAGTAGCCATTTGGCCAAACTTACCTCTATGAAGTATAATGGTAAAGCGAACGTAAGGGAGTACATTATGGAGATGTCTAACCTTGCATCAAAACTCAAGGCACTAAAGATGCACATCCCTGATGATGTGATTGTGCATTTGGTTTTGATCTCTCTTCCTGCACAATTTGGACAATTTGTGGTGACATATAACACTCAGAAGGACAAATGGTCCCTCAATGAGCTTATGTCTCACTGTGTGCAAGAGGAAGAGAGACTGCGAAGGGGAAGGACTGAAAGTGCTCATTTGGCTTCAAATTCTCAACACAAGAAGAGGAAAAAATAATGTTACTGCAGAAGGTTCTTCTAAGAAGAAGCAGCAGAAAAACCAAGATAAGGGCTCAGCTTATTTTTTCTGCAAGAAGGCAGGACACATGAAGAAGGATTGTCCTAAATATGCCACATGGCGTGTAAAGAAGGGTAAACCTCTCACTTTTGTTTGTTCTGAAGTTAATTTAGTTTCAGTACCTAAAGATACTTGGTGGGTAGATTCTGGTGCTACTACTCACATTAGTATGTCCATGCAGGGTTGCCTGTGGAGCCAACCGCCGAGTGATGCTGAAAGATTCATCTATGTGGGCGATGGCACTAAAGTTGCAGTTGAGGCTATAGGAACTTTTAGACTATTTTTAAAGACTGGTTATTATTTGGATTTGTTTGAGACATATGTTTGCCCGTCAATTAGACGGAATTTAATTTCAGTTTCGGTTTTGGACAAATCTGGTTATGACTGTTCATTTAAAGATGCCAAAACTAGTCTCTCTTATGGTCCAAATATTATTGGTTACGGGTCTTTAATTGATAATCTTTATATGCTTGATGTTAAGCATTCCTATAACCAAATATTGCAAATAAGTTCACATGGTACGAAACGAAAATTAAATGAGAATTCCTCCACTTTATGGCATAAGCGCTTAGGTCACATCTCTAAACAGAGAATTCAGAGGCTTGTGTCGGAGGATATTCTTGGACCCTTAGATTTGTCTTACTTTCAAGTCTGCATAGAGTGTATTAAGGGGAAACAAACGAACAAGAGGAATTTAGGTGCCGAAAGAGCTAAAGACGTCTTAGAACTAATACATACAGATATTTGTGGTCCTTTCCCTACAAATTCGTGGAATGGGCAAAGGTACTTTATTACGTTCATAGACGATTACTCGCGATATGGTTACCTATATTTAATTCATGAGAAGTCTCAATCTCTAGACGTTTTCAAGTCTTTCAAAGCTGAAGTAGAACTTCAATTAGGAAAGAAAATTAAAGCTGTCAAATCGGACCGTGGTGGTGAATACTATGGTAGATATGACGGATCAGGTGAGCAACGTCCAGGGCCCTTTGCAATTTTCCTCAATGAGTGTGGAATCGTTCCGCAATACACAATGCCGGGTAAACCCAGCATGAATGGAGTTGCAGAACGACGAAATCGGACTCTTAAGGATATGGTGAGGAGTATGATTAGTCATTCTTCATTACCAGAGTCACTTTGGGGAGAAGCATTGAAAACAGCAGTTTATATCCTCAATAGAGTACCAAGCAAAGTAGTCGCTAAGACCCCTTATGAGTTATGGACTGGAAAAAAGCCCAGCATTAGGCACATACACATTTGGGGGTGTCCAGCTGAAGCCAAGCCTTACAGGCCGCATGAAGGTAAGTTGGACCCTAAGACAGTTAGTTGTTATTTTGTTGGGTACTCAGAACACTCTCGCGGGTATAAGTTTTACAACCCCACTACAAGAACATTTTTTGAAACGGGAAATGCAAGATTTCTTGAGGATGTTGAGTTTGGAGGGGAAGGAAACATAAGGAGTGTTGCTTTTGATGAAGAAACTGTTACTGACAGTGGTCAAGTCTTAGTACCTGTCATTGTTCAAGCAACAGATCCAGAAATGAATGAGAATGTTATTCCTAACATTGCTCAAGAAGAAGTCAACACTGAGTTTCCTCCTCAAGCACCACCAGAAGTTCAAACTCAACAACATCAAGAGGTGCCAGTAAGAAGATCCACTAGAGAGAGGAGAAGTGCAATTTCGGATGATTATGTTGTATTTCTCCAAGAACATGAGGAAGGTATTGGCTTGACTGAGGAAGATCCAGTCAACTTTAGTCAGGCCATGAATAGTTCTAACTCTCTTAAGTGGATTGATGCCATGAAGGATGAGATGAAGTCAATGGCTGACAATGGCGTTTGGGATCTTGTCAAGTTACCTGAAGGTAAGAAACCCATTGGTTGCAAATGGATATTTAAAACCAAGAGGAATTCCAAGGGTAACATTGAAAGATATAAGGCTCGTCTTATCGCCAAAGGCTTCACTCAAAAGGAAGGCATTGATTACAAAGAGACTTTCTCTCCAGTTTCTTCGAAAGACTCTCTCAGGATTATTATGGCACTAGTGGCTCATTTTGACTTAGAGCTGCATCAGATGGATGTGAAGACTGCGTTTCTAAATGGAAACATTGACGAAACAATTTATATGGTGCAACCAGAAAACTTTGTTTCAGGTGATCCAAAGTCTATGGTATGCAAACTAAAGAAATCCATTTATGGCCTTAAACAGGCTTCCCGTCAGTGGTATTACAAATTTCATCAAGTTATTACCTCTTATGGTTTTCAGACTAATGCGGTTGATGATTGTGTATACCAAAAGTTCAGTGGGAGTAAATTTATCTTTTTGGTGTTATATGTCGATGATATCCTATTAGCAAGTAATGATATAGGCTTATTGCACGAAACTAAGAGATTTCTCACGAAGAATTTCGAGATGAAAGATCTTGGGGACGCCTCCTTTGTCTTGGGTATCCAAATACTTAGAGATCGCTCTCAGGGTATCTTGGGATTGTCATAAAGGAGCTATATCGATACAGTTTTGGATAGATTCTTCATGAAAGATAGTAAACCGGGAGATACACCCGTGGCTAAAGGAGACAAGTTCAGTCTCAATCAGTGCCCCGCTACAGATCTTGAAAAGGTAGAGATGCAAAAGGTTCCTTATGCTTCGGCTGTGGGAAGTCTTATGTACGCTCAAGTTTGTACTCGTCCTGACATAGCATTTATAGTGGGAGTTCTTGGTAGATATTTGAGTAATCCTGGTATGCAACATTGGACAGCGGTGAAGCGCGTGATGCGCTACTTGAAGAGAACAAGAAACTACATGCTTACCTATCGGAAGTCAGATAACTTAGAGGTCATTGGGTACTCTGACTCTGATTTTGCGGGATGCCCGGATAGCAGACGTTCCACATCTGGTTACATTTTCCTTTTGGCTGGAGGGGCTATTTCCTGGAAGTCTGCCAAGCAGACTTTAGTGGCTCCTTCAACCATGGCAGCAGAGTTTGTGGCCTGTTTTGAGGCATCAAATCATGCTTTGTGGCTGCGAAATTTTGTCTCAGGCCTAAGCATCATTGGAAGCATTAAGAGGCCATTGAAGATTTATTGTGACAGTAGTGCAGCTGTCCTATACTCTAACAACAACATGAGTTCCACAAAGTCGAAATTCATCGACATCAAGTATCTTGTTGTGAAGGAAAGAGTTCAAGAGAAACAAATTTTGATAGAATATATAGGGACCAACTTTATGCTAGCGGACCAACTAACCAAAGGCTTGACACCTAAAGTTTACCATGAGCACATTGCTCATATGGGTGTTGGTTTTGAGATTGCCTTAGATTAGTGGGAGTCTTTTCTTGTTTTCCCTTGTGTTCTAGAATTTTGGTATTGATACAGACTTTATGTTATTTTTACTTTCTGCAGAAATTAAGTTGAGTTATTATTAAATATGTTTGTATCATATTGTATGCAAAATATATTTTGCATTTTCAGCAACTTCAGTTTGATCTCACTAAAGATTTAAGTTGGACCAGTTGGAAATAGGCATGACATGAGCTCACATTGCATGAAATTTCCACGCCACTCATCCATATTGATCTATGTCATCGAGTATGTTAATATGATGGTCATCGGGGTACAGTCACAAAAGACGTTAGTGACGACAGCCGCGTTGGTCTCATTGTTGATATATGAGGTGGACCAGATTGTATAGGGAAATCTAAAGATAAATAGCACTCGGATGTCGGCCTAAAGAATTATGATATAATTAGTGTAATATATTGCCCAAGTGGGAGATTGTTGGAATATTTTATTCCAATATCATAAATAATGGGCATATATTCTTTATTAATTATATTAGCTATTTATCAATTAGGAGCCTTGATTGATATGTGATCAAAATAAGTAAAAGGCTATATTGGATTTCTAATTACATAATTAATTAATTATTATTGATATGGGCCCAATATGAGTGGATGTCAGTGATAGCCCATTAGAGGGATAATGGGAACCCTAATAGACTGTCACACTATAAGTAGGCTATGGTCCCCAATATACCGGACGAACCGCAACACACACGTTTACTCTCCTCTCCCCATCTGAAGAGAGTCTAAGGCATTAGGAGTCCCGGTTGAGGAAGAACCATAAAGCCGACGAGTAGCTGTTGCTCGCTTATCACTCACTCTTTCTTCTCAGGATCCGTTCTCCACTTCTTTGCTATGGATCCAGGTATTTATCTAATCCTTGATATATCAACATGTCGTAGATCCTAAGGTCGTCGAGATCATGGTTTTGTTCTTGATTATATAGAAGCATGCTCCTATGTTTTTTTTTTGTCTTCCGCAATAGTGTATTCATGCTTGTATTATTAATTCCAACAGTAGAATGTTTAGTTTTTTATATTCCATTTCAAAAAAAAAAAAGAATACACATTCTCTGGTTTCATTCTTACTTTTAACTTGTCTATCGTGGTGGTCCATAAGGTATATATCACGGGAACATCATGGACCATGGAAGCTCTAACTTGTGCTGTTGTGCAATGTGCACATGAAAGGCATAAAATATTTTGTATATATTTAGGGAGAGTCAAAAGTGGTTATTGAGAAATAAAATTATTTTGCCCATATTTGAGTGTTCTTGAATTTCCACTCTAGAATTGATTTTAACTATAAGTTAAGATTTATACTTTTACTTCCGAAATTGACTTTTACTCTCAAATTATTCGTAAGGTCTAGCTCAACTGACAAATACTGCAGTTGTTAGGATGAATATTATGTCCTGAGTTTGAACTCGAGATCTCACAATTGTGTATGAGTTTTTTAGTTGCACTTGCCACGCCGTCTTACAAACCAAAACAAATATTTTTACTTGTAAGTTTATTGTTCAAAAGGCGCGTTTTGCAGATGTTTGTTCATGCACAAGGCAAACCCATTTGATTTGAATAACCTTTCTCATGATATTAATTAGAGTAAACCTTCCTTTCTCATGAAAATATAATAACCGAACGTATTGTAATATAATTATTTATAGTATATATTTTCCAAAGTACCAAAATACTTAATTTACTGTATATATTTTCCAAAAACTTAAACATATTGTAATTTAATTATTTTTAGTATGACAGAGAATCCAAAATTTACAACATAGTGGAAATTAAAGAGGAAAAGGGATTGAAAAATTTTAAGATCGGGGTAATTTAGTTAATTTATCTCTTTAAAAGTGTGATTAATGGATTGATCATTGATGAATGCAGTTTATAAGATCCCTCATATTTTTTTTATTAATAAGAGCCCTCATTTTTTCTAAAGAAGGATAAGAGCCCTCGTTTGTCACTTTCTCTTTTTGGTCAAAGACTAATTTCACATTTCACATGGAAGAATGATTCCAATCCAACAGACACACCGACTCGAGTCAAAGAACATTTACGTATATGAGATGAGATGACATTTATTGTACAAGCCAATGAGTCAGTGAAGTGACTGGAGTCGGTGAGGACCCACAGCACAAGAAAGAAACATTGAAATCAAGCATTCTTAGGTGGTACAGTACCTTACTTCGATAAACTGTTGATAATGATACAAACAAATTTCATTAATGAATTTCAGACCAACAAGTGCATTGTTGAAACATATATGAAACAAACAAACGCGTGCTGCACTAGGATACTATTTGAAGAACAAAGTAACCAAAACTTCTTAAATGGTACATGATCATGAACTGAAGAGTTCCAACTTTTAGCCACAACAAATTAATCATGATTGTTAAATGTTTATACCTATAAAAACAAATTCTATTGTTACTGGCAATCAGCATCGCGGTTGTAGAATGCATCCAAGGAAATACGTATGATTGATAAAAGGAATTGAAGAATAGCACAGTAGTCGATCGTGGAACTGGGATCTTTTTTCTCTTTGTCGATGAAAATCGAGATCAAGATCCACATGGAGCTGGGGAAAACCACAGGAACTTCGGATGCGTTGAAAGCATACTCCAAAAATGTTCTTAAGATTTGACATTTTGAAGCTTTGCAGTAGATAGCTTCGTAAGCATTCTGTCATGATTGAGCATGGCACTAACACTTTCAACCACTAGAACAATCTGCCCACACGAGAAGAAGCATAAGTTTACAACAACATAGCTTAATGAATCATTGAATTTTGAAACAACTTGTCAGCTTCAAACCAATTGATTCAAAATTTTAAGACAAGCATTTTGCAATGGCAATGAAGTCTTCCTAGAGAGACGAATTATGATGCTTAATTTCTTGTGTCAAACTAGGAACTTGTTAATAGAACAAAACAAGGTTAATGAAGTTCTATGGCATAATAGCTATGTTGGTTATGATCTGGGGACATTAAGGAAAGTGGTGAGGGATCAACTAGGTTCACATTTGCTTAGTATTACCTTAATATGAATATGAATACACAGTTCATAAGCTACTTCAATCAAGATAAAATAAGTGAAATGTCAAGTAGATATAGTTTGAAAAGGGCCCTCGAATATATAATTTAATGGCTAAAAGCCTAAAAGGACCGGGGAAGGAAAAATGGACAGCAACAATAATTAACATGAGGAGAAGAGAGGTGAATATCAATGAGTAGAGATAAAGCACCTGTAAGCAAGCATAAGCAATTGCAGTAGCAAAATAAAAGTTTGCGTTCCCAGTACCCTGCCAATTCATTACAAAGTTAAGGAGATGGGGATAACAATATATTTAATCTATTTGAAAATGTACATGAACCCAAAACTCCATACCCTCCATATCCATAAATTGTGCATCACAGGGCCAAGAAGTGAAACTCCAACATAACCAGAAAACAGGAAGAATGAAAACTGCATATCTGAAAAGAAAGGAAGTTGATTATTATAGAAATAGAAAAGATTACACTCAATATAAAAGGTTGGTAAGAAAAAAGTAACCTTTGAGTTCATAAGCAAATAACCCCAGTAAACCCAAGTATAGAGCTGAATCACCAACCTAGTTAAAATGAAAAACAAAACATCAATGGACTTTATGTCTGGTTATGACATGTTACAGATAGATAGAGAAGAGTTGGCAAGTTTAAGCAATTTTCAATCTTTGAAAATTGTAGATCAACATTTTCAAGTTACCTTTTTCCCTTCTAACTGTGCATATGAACACGTGAAAGTCTGCAGGTGTTTATAATTGTGCATTTTTTATTTGGGACAAATAATCTTACATATCAAGGATTGAACATTTAAAATGAAGAGAACGTCTTTCATTCTAAATTATAAGAAATTATCCGCCACACTATCTTCATGCTAAAATTTGAAGAGCTGATTTCAGTCAAGGTAAAAATAGAAATAATCAGAGAAGTTAAAATAGAACTTACTGAAGGATAAGACTTCAACATAGAAGAAATCACAATATATACAAATGCTAGAAAGCATGGTCGGTGATTAAGACGTAAGGCTAATGGCACTATCATCAATAGAATATTCCCATGGAATACTATCAAGAAGAAATTCCTGAAGAAGTCAAAAACTTCTGCAAAGAAGTACCTGTATTCAAAAATCATGAGAACTAAATAAGTGCCGAAGTTTATGGGATTAAAACAGTCTAGTCTGCACAAAAAGTGGCAGTATTCCTTCCTATAGAACATACCACAAAACTCCAATGTTTGGAGACAGATCTGGTATCGTAAGAATGAAGCCATAGGTTCTGCATAAATAGGATGGAAGTTTATTTATAAGATGCTGAAAAACTAGCTACTCTTACTAAGCAAGAATTTTGAGACAGTTGACAGCTTTTGCTGATAATATTAACAATATAAAATAAAAGAAAGAACTATACAAACTTCGTAATCAAAATCAATGTTCTTCAACGAAGCATAATACATTGAAGTCATCAAACTGAATTCATCCAGAATCAAAAGTTATTTCTTAAAAACTTATGTTCAAAGACATTCGTAATACTGTTTGGATAATAGAATAAAAAGCCACGAATAGTATAAGCTAGAAATGCTATAAACATCTAAACTAGGAAATGAATGATTGACTTCCCAAACTACATCTTATTATTTACTTCACACTAACAGTAGATTAAGAATTACATAACAAATTGATGCTATATGTACCGAAAGTTTTCCACTATACTAAGAGTCCACGTCTTGGATCATATTATTGCTGACTTCTTTTCCCCTCAGCGATAATTATGGTGGCATCTTTTCTCAAAGATGATTATATTAGTGGCGATTTCTTTTCCCTTTGAGTCTTCGACAATCATTTCAATGGTGTCTTTTCCCACAGATGAATCATATTAATGGTGACTTCTTTTCCCAACGACGATTATTCTGATGGTGACTTATGTTGGTTATGCTCACACACCTAGCTCCTATTCCCAGACTCCCAAATGCCTGGCCTCAGTCTTTTTCCTGAGTGCATTGGCCATGTCTTCGTCTCAAATACTCTGGCCCGACTCTGTCTTGTCCAAAAAGCATTGACCTCATCTCTGTCCGTAAAAGCAGTTAACAGTCTTGGTTTCAAGTTCAAATAATTTGTGTCTCCGATATTATTAGTTTGATTTTTCTCTTTCAAATGGTATATTTATAGCAAGCTTAAAGAGTAGTAAGCTTTAGTTTGAGGGGGAGTGTTAGAATATGAAAAGATCTTATCATACAGTATTTTGTTTTTTTGAATTATCTCGTAGGATTAGATTTTTATCACTTAGTGATTATTGTGATTAGGATCTCCATTCAATTAGGATTGTGAGCCTTGTGTCTTGTATCCCCATTAATAAAAATTACTTGTTAACCTTTTTGTATTATCACATCAACATCTCAATTTCATCAATCTAAATAAACCCCAATAACTTCAATACTTATAATAGAGTAAGAGATAAATAGACCCATAAGAGTTCAACTCTTTCCTCGACCCCACCATGGCAGCAGGAACTTTATAGCATCAAATTGCCCTATAAACAATGCTCTTTACTCGCAACCAAGCATAAAATTCTAGCAGTTGCCTGCTGTAATGACGAGCTTCCAAAATGACCAAAAAGAAGTATCTAGATACTATAAGCAAACAAACTGTCAAAAAAAAATAATACTATAAGCAAACAAATATCCAGATATGTTTTGTCACTTGCAAAATTATCATCAGAAATGAATAATAATAATAATAATAATAATAATAATAATAATAGAATTTAAACAAAACCTTTTGAACAACTCCTGTAGACCACCGTGCTGTTGGACATAAATGCCGCAAAGGAATAAAACATAGGACGACCACAGCAAAGCCCAGAACACAAAAAGCACAACTGGCCTCCATGAGAATACATTCAGCACCCTTTGCTCGTTCTTCGGTTCATCTTGTGAACAATTCCTATCGGTTATGTTGGAATTGTCAGCTTCAAGATTTTTCCTTTGCAAGAATAACTTAGTTGGAGGAGCATCGGGACCATACCCCAACAACAATATTACCTGTAAACAAAGATAATAGATGTAGCTACAGATAGAATAAATGATAAATTAAAAAAGAATGCAAAAATTTGCAGAACATGTTGCAAATGCTATTTAATAGATTTGAGCAACATCATACTGGGATAATAAGGATCACAGGGTATAGAGACAAGTGTGTAGCCATGACCCATCCAAAAGCTGCCAGCGGAGCTACTCCTGTTGTATATAGGTACAGTTTCAACATTAAATAAAGTATTTGATGAAGATTGAAATCTAGATATAAAAGGTAATAACGATATGTTTGATTGATGCTGTTTCAATCTTTTATGATTCCCCCAACCCCCATTATGTAATTTCTTGATGAATTCTAATTAGCATTTCAAAATTTTGATCTGCTTCTGACTTGATTCTAAGTAGCATTTGATCTGCTTCTGAAATCATTATCAGGTATAAGCATAAAATAACAGAAAAAAAAATGGAGAAAATGTCTATCACCAAGGAGCAAAAAATAAGTTTTATTTTCAGCACATGAGGACACAGACACCGTACAATTCTTGTCAGAATGAGGGAGCACATAATACTAAACCAGAAAATAGCCAAAAAAATTCCAGTGAAACTTCAAAGAAGCGAATCAGTAGAAAGAATGAAAAGTTTAAAAATTCATAAATTAAACCATAGGTTATTAGCTTCTTACGTGCACATGCTCCATAAAGTGATAACACAACCATCAAGTTCTCGACTGCAGACGTGGATAGACCAACACATGCAACAATTGTAAAAGGATTCCACAAGTATACAAGGGCAGCAAAATTCCCTGAAGGAAGAACCTCTGAAAACCATGAAGATACTATCAAAATTCAAAAAAGATAATGAAATAATTTGAGTTGTGAAAAGATCAATAGCCTGGCAAAGAACTTTAAACATAATTTACCCTTCAGAACAATAGGTGCAAATATTATGTTTTCTTCCGGACAATTTAATAACAAACCTTTCTCGGAAAGAGTGCTAGTTATCCAAATATACTTTTTCTTGTCAGCCAAACACTACATTGGCATAAGTCTTCATCATCAACGTGTTAACAGAAACCACATAAACATGTAATTTTACCCATAAGTTTCAACATTATAGGTAACATAATGGACTAATCCTTTCAATTAATATATATATATATATATATATATATATATATATATATTCAAAATTTGAAGCTTAAAACCTAGATGACATGTTTTGCAACACTAACTAGTATATCTAGCATTATTCGTGCAAGTACCATATCATGATTATCTCGTTCCATGATCAAGTACAAAATATAAAACCTCTCTTTGAATGTAAAATAGATCTTTATGTGCAAAGGTCCTCAATATTTATACACTTTTTGTATTTATCATTTAAAAACAATAAACAAAAACAGGTAAAACACACCCAACCACAACATCTGAAAATTAAACAAAAGAATCACATTTGCAGCTCATGCTAACAACCTGAATTCTCTGATAAGTGATGAAGGCCAAGGAATTGTAAACTTGAACTGTATGCCGCCTGAAGTTTTTTACCCGCACCACAAATGAGCATTGCAGTGACAACATCTGCAATCACAAAAACCAAACTATATCCAGAAATGAGTTGATATTTACTGCTTAACTAAGTACACTATATGCATCGAGAAAATAACAAGGGCAAAGACCTAAACACACAAGGTATGTCATCGTCAGGAAAAGGAATAGGAATGTAGATCTTGCCATTTGGATTATAGAAACAATAGCAATCAATAAAGATGAAGATTTGTGACACTTAGTAGCACTGTGGGCACAAATTAAAAGTGCAAAGGAGCAGTTGCCAAATCTCTCATCAAGAAAGACAAATATAACTAGCAAGCAACAGAGAGCATAGCCCTTATGCTTCATAAGATTAAAAAATAAAGAACTAACGGATACTAGTTACATTATTTAGAAGTAAAAGGCACAGAAAGTTACCTGCATAAAAGATGATCAGGTTGTCCTTCAATTCTGCATCATCAACAAGATTTTCAATCTCATTATACGATACAAATTTCAACTCCAAGTTATGATTACATATATAATTTGAAACTTGGCTCCATTGAACATAAGAAACAAAATAAAAGATTATAAAATTCATAACACATACCTTGTCACAGTGAGCGGGCCAAGAAGTGTCAACAACAAAGGAGAACCATGGTACATTGATCCTGGTAACACAAACAACAGCATGAAATTTCTAAGAATACACACAATAACAATGATAAATAAGAGCTTAATTTTATGAATGAATCAAAACAAAGTGAAGTGACAAACCAGCATAGGGTGACATTGATGACTGCTTCAACCAGTAACCCTCAGCCACTACGAAAAAAGTAGAAATTGAACTTGAGAAAAGTGCGAGTAAGAGTTAAGAAAACATGTAATTAATAAATATAGTTGATTTGGTGGGAAAGGAAGAGCTTACAACGACGAATGCTGGTAAGAGGGGTGGAGACTTCAGGACGAGAAGAGAGGTTGAGGTTTTTGGGAAAGTAAACGAGAATTAGCCTTAAGATGATGGAACCAATCCCCCAAGACCAGAAATATTGCACCTTCTTCGTCTTCATCGTTTCTAGTTTCCTTGAACACGGCGCCACTCGCACCCTCTTCTGATCGGAACTTCCCAAGTATGCACTTCCCTTCTTCGGGGTATTTCTCACGGCGAAGGGAGAGCTAATATCGACAAAACGACTTCTATTATGGTCGTTTCTGTTTTTTACATAGCAAATAGGCCCTTGAAGGGTTTTTTCCTTCTATCGTGGGCAATGTTATTAAAATCGACCCGGTCAAGTCAATGGTCGGAACTAGGGGTCTCTAGTTGACCTGCATGAGTCATGAAATTACTAAAACCTGATAAAATTAGGCATATTGCGCATAAAGTCACATATTAAAGAGCTATGAATTTTTTTACCATACAATAAAAATATCTAAAAATTCACTACTCATTCATCAAATATATATAGTATGGTAAAAAATTCATGTAATTAATAGGTAAAAAAATTCACATAATATGAAGTGGATATAATTAATAGACAAATAGTTGTTGTTTAACGTGAAGCGTTTTAAATAAAGCTAACATATTACCCATTTAATAACAAAAGGCCTGTTAGTGCAAATGCTTGGCAGCCTTACTTTCGTACCAGAGTAGTGGGTTCGATCCTCACTCCCTGCGTTTAATACTGTCAATTTTAATGGTTCACTGGTGAAGGATTTGATTTGCTCCCTCACCCTAGAACCACTCTTCTATTAAGACTTTTTTTTATTTCTTTGGTAAAAAAAAATTAAGACTTTTTACTTTTGTTTTTTGAATGGGATTGAAATATTACTTTATTTTTTTATCGGTAGTAGAGGAAACTCACACACAACAGCGATGTCTCGAGTTATAACATGAGGTCCACTCACATATTTCTTCTAGATTCAAAAATTAGTTTTAAAATGATAAAGTTATTCTCGGGTCCTTTAAGTTCATTTAAATGTTGAATTATCTTTTATCTCTCTTTTTCTCGAGTTTGGTCTTTTGAGTTTTCAAACATTAGAAAGTAGTAACGTTTGTTCTTTATAGAATTTTCATCTAATCCCGTTAAAAAATACTTATTTGGTTGTTAGTGTGTTGTTGTGTCTCTTTTTCATGCTTATGTAACTTTTACATAACCATGTGGTTGTCTAAAATAGTGTTCAAGTCATTTTATTTAATTTTTATATAAATAAAAAGATATCAAATTAGGATTCCAATTCAACTTAATAAAAAGCACAACAACCCATTGTTTTCATCTTCTTTTCACGGTTCACTCATTGCAGCTTTCATTCCCCCTCCCCCCTTTCTCTCCATCTCTTCCTCTCTCTTTCATTCTCTTGCATATCTGTCTCTCTACCAGCGACCAACCATAGCTGCATTACGCCTATAGTGTGTCCTCATCACCCTTCCCTCCACCACTTGTCCTTCTATCACGGACCCACACCTAACACCCTACTACATCTGCCACCCCTCCTTCAGTTCTTTCAGTTCCATTATTTTTCTTCTCTCTGGGTTTTCCGAACATCACCAAACACCACGGCCTTCGTCATCGCCTCTCCGACTATTGCCAAACACCACCTCTTTTGCCATCGTCTCCCTCTGGAGCTTTTGATTTTAGCTGAAAATGTGCATTATGTTGTTATCTAGAAGTTGTTATTTTGTTTCTTTTCATCACCAATTTGAATGTCTTTTATCTCCTTTCATAAACTAATAAAGGTCTAAGTTTCTTATATGAATGGCAAAAATAGTATTTAAAAATTAATTTTGCGTGCAAACTTATTTTTTATATAGATTAGCACTCTTGAGCAAGTTTAATTAATATTGTTAAGTATCCACGGGTACACGTGAATATATATTATCGACACAAAAAACTCACTTAGCACGTACTCGCGCATATAGGTGACAAGAATGAGAACTTCTTACTCGACACATCGGATAACGAGGGACTACTATCCATGTTCATTTCGCCCCATTTACACCATCTCTGCTTAATTCTTTACAGGTACAAAGTGAAATGATTTTTTGGTGAGCCCATAAACTTTTGGGTTTCACTTTGCAAACTCTTCTCAACTAAACACACCATTAATGATGGTGAATACACACTTGTCATATTAGTAAAAGAAATACAACAATTATAAATGATCTTTGGCGGGGAAACCCACCAACTAGATGTGAGAATAGACCAGACCAGTCAACAGGGGCTCCGGCCTGCCTACATCAGGCCAAGTTTTTTTATAAACAAATAAGGCTTGAGCCTTTTTAAAATCCCATTTAGCTAAAAAAATATGAGGCTACAAGCCATTAAAAAAGCCTATTAGGCCTATTAGGTCAGTCTATTTAAGTAAAAATAAAGTATATTATTATATTAATTTTTGTATTTCATGTAAAGTCATAAATTTGCTAATATTTTCTGTTAATTTAATTAAAAGTATTGTCCTACATCAATTTTCGACATATTTAAAAATTATTATAAAATAGAATTTAAATTGGATGTCATATAAAATAAAACATAATCTCTCTGATCTAGTAGCTCTTTAGTCTATTTTCAAAAGCATATATCGTTTAAAGATTGTAGGCTTTTGTAAAAATAATAATGAAATAGGCTTTTAAACAGACTTTCAGGCCTTGCTAGGCTTTCACAAAGGTCAGACTAGGTCTAAAAATTTGGTCTATGACGAGCCATATGCGAAACTCAGACCTAACACTTTCAACGCAGGTCAGACCCAGACATTACAAAACCTAGTTCGGCTCAACCTATTTCCACCCCTACCACTAATTAACTCGCCATTTTTACCTCATTATTAGCGGGTTTGGGTGGGTGAATTTGGATTGTATGTAGTCATTTTAAAGATGCAGGAAAGCAATTAGTGCATTGATTACTTGTTGTATAGCTTTATTAAATTGCCATGTTAGATTTCTTTAAAACAAATGTTCCAATGAAGTAACCGCATGACTACAGCTTTAAATGTTCGCATACGATCTAAATCCCGTGTGAGCGAGTTCGCCTATTTTAAGCAAAAAAATGTATGATTTAGTTACAAATTTATTTATTTTAATGGTAGGCTAGTTAGTTGGTCCACCGGTAGACTCAATTTCTCAACTTACTATTCTTTTGCAGGTTTATTGGTCTCACAATTTTTGGCCGACTCAAGACGAGACAGATTCGGCCATTGGTTTGATGAACCATGAACCTAACAAGAGAAAAATAATGTTTGTTTTTCACTTTTTAACGAATAACCAAAGTCCTTTATTATTAAAAAAAACAAATAACCAAAGCGCAGTCAAATCTTGGTTCATTATTAGTGGTCAACAAAACGACGGAGAATCCAATTAGTGCGTCAGGTGCTGTACATAGGCACGAGCGACTTGATAAAACTACTAGTATGCGTTTACTTTTTTTTCTTGCACAAAATGTTTTAATTAAAAATTAAGCTACACTATTTAATCAAATCAAATAAAAATCACATGAAATGAAATAACAAAAAATTCATTATAGTTTATCAAAAAAAAAATCATTAACAAATAGAAATGGGAAATAAAATACCTCCACACTCACCTATTTATTACCCTCGGTTTATACAATGGGAAAGAAAGATATAAATCAATGATACGAAAAGAAATAAAATAAAATATTGTCAAAAAAGAAATAAATAAAATACAATTAAGTACAGTTAAATATTGCTTTTAAAAAAAAGTACAATTAAATGTTAATGAAATTTGTTATTAGAATTACAAAGTGAAGAATGAATTAATATTTTCTGACGAAAACAGATTAATTTTTTATAAATAATAACATCGTATATTATTTAACACACTCTTCTGAAGGAGTTTTTTTTAAAATATCACAAAAAAAATTAAAAATACAAAAATGCCACAAATGTAGCACTATTTCCTTAAATGCAACATTTTTAAAAATAGTTAGAGTATTCCATCTTAAAAGTGCGATAGCCTAACATAAACAATTAATAATTTTTTTTTAAAACTTTTAGTTAGCCTCTCGCACTTTCATAGTGATATGGCCATTATCCATATTTTTTTTCTTTTTTTCTATTATTTTAATGTCCTTTGGTGACATTGGTGTCTTTTTAGGAACTTTAAGGTTCAGAAAAATTTTATGTTTAAATAAGTGAAGTTCTTTCCTCAATAACAGGTTTGGTGAAGAAAAAAATGTAACTCTGTGACGAAATATGAAAAATGTGATGATAAGCAGTGTGTTTTGGTTACTAAATAAGTTGGTTTTGATGATGAGTTTCACAAGAAAAATATGTAAATACCAGATTGGTCATCTGTCACCAAAACATGATTAATTTTGTGGGGAACGTATGAAATTGACAAATTATATGACATTTTACAACCACATGTCTTTGTGCTTACATTTCTGAAATTGACAAATTAGTTTACCAAAGAAAATATGTAAATATTTGGTTGGTCTTTATCACAAAAACATGGTTAATTTTGTTGGGAGGGTGGTCAAAAGTCTGAAACTGGCAAATTTTATCGCCAAAGTTATTTATATTTTTCCTAAACAATTTATCGAGGATTGAACTTGACATATTTGAATGGATAAAATTTTTCCACACCTTAAAGTACCCGAAAACCCAATGCTTAGTGTTGTCGTTTACAAATTTTGTCACGATATTTTTTTTCCTCCAAACTGGCTACTAAACAATTAAGTTTTTTTCCGAATCCTAAAGTACCCCAAAACATACAGCTTCGCATCGCCGCATTTTTCATATTTTGTCACAGTTACATTTTTTTCTTCACCAAACCTGTTATTGAGGAAAAAGCTTCACGTATTTAAACATATAAATTTTTTTCAGACCCTAAAGTACCTAAAAACACAATAATGTCACCAATAACATTAAAATAATTAAAAAAAAGAAATATGATCAAAGGCCATTGCACTATGAAATTGCGATAGGCTAACTTCAAATTTTTTAAAAAAATAAAAAATTATTAATTATTTATGTTAGATTATCGCACTTTTAAAATAAAATACCCTAACTATTTTAAAAAGTGTGGCATTTAGGAAAATAGTGGCATACTTGTGGCATTTTTGTATTTTTAAATTTTGTTTGATATTTAAAAAAAAAACTCCTCTTCTGAATGCATTTTTTTAACAAAATTAATACACCTTTTTGAATATTAAAGTTCGTATGAGTTTTATCATATTTAAATAAGACTCATACACTATAGTTTAGTGTAACCAATTTAAATCTCATCTAATAAGTAATAAATGAAAATATTAAAAAAAAAATGAAAGTTAAAAATGTATTTTTTTTATCAAAAAAAAAAAGTATTGCTACCCTATAATACTCCGACATAGATAAGAGATAATTTTTATTATTTATTTTATTATTATTATTATTATTATTATTATTATTACTAATCTATAAAATCCAGATGTTTATGTCTTTGTCAAAAAATACAGTATGCAATTATGCATTGTACCGAAGAAAAGCAACGGTCATGTGTGAACGGATATCAGGGGACAGTACGTGCAACGTGGCACGTGAGAAAATCGCATTTTGATGACTAATCCGTACACCAACTCTCCTTCCAACGGTCATATTTGACCGACATTCATCAACGGTCATATAACATCTCACCTCTTTACCGTTCGATCTCTATCAAAGGGCTGAGGAACAAAGTTATCAACAAGCATGCCGTCATCATCTTATTCCCCTTTCTCATGTTGGTAAATCACCCCACCCCACTCGTAGGCCCAGAAAAAAGAAAGAAGAACTATCTCGCTGATGGAGACAGCCCCTCAACTTCAACTTCAACTTCAATAGTGATAAAGAAGAACTGCATCAACAACAACAACATGGAAATGGAGGGTAACCTTAGTTTTCTTATTCTATAAAACAGCCAGTTATTTACGGTTAGTGTTTTCTTTTGGGAGGGTTTTATTGTATTGTATGTAATTCATGCAAATGCAAATGCATGTTTAAGGTACATTCATCAGAGGTTGGGTTTCTGTTTGTTCATTGCATTGCTTTTGCATTGCAATGATGAAGTTGTTCAACGTTTCTACTGCTAATATGGGTTTCAATATTTCTCAGGACTTCTACTTCTGCTACAAACTCCAAGGTGTATGTTTCTGTTTCTCATCCCTTCTTCCTCTTCTTAAACTCAAAACTACTATAAATCACTTGATCTAATGACCTTAGTTTGAACCATTTTGGAATCCGATGATCTTTGTTTTTTTTCATGCTAGCTAGCTAGGTTGTTTTTTCATTACAAATTCTTTCATTCTTTCCTGCATATAAAATTGATTGATATTCTTTTGTTATATTATCTTACATTTTACAGATTCATTCAATTCAATTCATATAGGAACACTTTGTAAGAAAACACAACAGTTTGAGTTTGTTTTGGTGTTGTATATTCATCGGATTCCTTTTTTTCATAAAAAGAATTTTTACACACACACACACCCTTAGATTGTGACACTGCATTTCTCTTCTTTTAATTGAGTTTTTTTGAGGTGAAAAAAAATACACATTTTATTCTTCACTTGATCAAGTTATTACTAGATATATAAAGAGATAGAAAGGGAAGGGAAAAAAGAAGCAGCAGCATTGGGGTGAGTGAGGAAACAAGAGTTGCAAAAGCCATAGACGATGTTGGCTGGGTGTTCTAGTTCGACATTGTTGTCACCAAGGCATAGATTAAGGACTGAAGCATCTGCACAATTTCAAGCTTGCCATTTCCAGCTACCTTCAATGAACACACAGAGACTAGACTTACCTTGCAGCTTCCCTAGGAAAGAAACCGCATCACGTTCGCAGCCATTGAGGCCGGTTGGGATTTCAATAGAGAAGAGTATTGAAGCCAAAAGCAGCACTTTGAAGCAAAACATCCGACTTCCACCTTTGACAACTACAGCTCAGACAACATTGGGAGAGATCAAGAATGAGGAGTATTGGGAGAAGGGTGATAGAAAGAGTTTGAAGAGGCTTGCAGAACATGATAGTTCATTTGATGAGTCAGAGTCTTTTGTTAACAGAGCTAAGAGGAAGAAGGGTGTGGATTCTGATGAAGAAAGGGAGTTTTGGGGTGCTGGTAATTTTTGGGGTGGATTTAACCCTTCACTCCCTTTCTCTTCTGGATATGAGGAAAGGGTTTGTTTTGCTCCCTCTGAAGTGGTTTCTGCACCATTATCCAACAACCCTTGGCTGGAATCGGCTGTAACAACGATCACTAATTTTGGTGAGGGTAGCAACCCTCATCAACATCATGTCATGGAAGGTTCAGTCTCAAATGCTTCATCAGAGAGCCAGAGCTTGAGCCTTAGGTTGAATGAGAATGTATCAGAACATGAAGAGGGTAATGGTTCTGGGAATCCGTATCATCATGAAGGCACTGAAGTGGAGACGGGAGAAGAAGATGAACAAGAGGAGAATCGTGGCTTCGAGCTAGTGAGTTTGCTAACTGGTTGTGTTGATGCTATTGGATCAAGAAATGTAGCTGCAATCAACCATTTCATTGCAAAATTGGGTGATCTTGCCTCTCCAAGGGGAACCTCTATAAGCCGCATTTGTGCTTATTTCACAGAAGCCTTAGCCATCAGGGTCACAAGGCTTTGGCCTCATGTTTTTCACATTACCACCACTTCTAGAGACCTAGATAGGGTGATTGATAATGATGATGAAACTGGCACTTCACTGAGGCTTCTAAACCAGGTTAGCCCAATTCCAAAGTTTCTTCATTTCACATCAAATGAGATGCTGTTGAGAGCTTTTGAAGGGAAAGACAGGGTTCACATTATAGATTTTGACATAAAGCAAGGACTTCAATGGCCTAGCTTATTCCAAAGTTTAGCTTCTAGGACTAACCCTCCAAGCCATGTTAGAATCACTGGTGTGGGAGAATCCAAGCAAGAGTTGAATGAAACAGGAGACAGACTATCTGGTTTTGCTGAGGCATTGAACATCCCCTTTGAGTTTCATCCAGTGGTGGATAGACTTGAAGATGTGAGACTTTGGATGCTTCATGTGAAGGAACACGAGACGGTGGCAGTGAACTGTATTCTGCAGCTTCATAAGACCCTTTATGATGGTAGTGGAGGAGCATTGAGGGACTTTTTAGGCCTCATTCGTAGCACTAATCCTACTGTTATTGTTATGGCGGAGCAAGAAGCGGGACACAACGAGGCCAGATTGGAAACAAGGGTGTGTAATTCGTTAAAGTATTACTCGGCACTGTTCGATTCGATTGATCACAGTGGACTTCCAATGGAGAGTTCGATGAGGATGAAGATAGAAGAGATGTATGCTAGGGAGATAAGGAACATTGTTGCTTGTGAAGGAAGGGACAGATTGGAGAGGCACGAGAATTTCGGGAATTGGAGAAAGATGATGGTAGAGCATGGAGGGTTCAGATGCATGGGAGTCACTGATAGGGAAATGATTCAGAGCCAGTTTCTATTGAGGATGTATTCTTGTGATAGTTACAGTGTGAAGAAGCAGGAGAAGGAAGGAGCAGCAGCACTTACATTGGGTTGGTTTGACCAACCTCTTTATACAGTTTCAGCATGGACACCAGTTGATGTTGCTGGAAGCTCATCATCTTTTTCTCAGCCAGCTTGAGGAGTGGATTCATTCTATTCTATACAGTATACATTTTGTCAGAGTCAGATATACAGAGACAACAACATAAGGGTAGCAAAAATTGTCATTATTATTATTAATATTAATTATTCTTTCAAAATTGTCATTATTATTATTATTCTTTCATTCTTTGTTGCAGATAAGATTTACTAGTTCAAAGAGTAGTTATTAGTGCAAGTTGTTTGTAATACAGCAATACTGAAGTCAAGTTCTAGACATACATTTGAATTCAATTTCTATTCATTGTTTCATTCTTTTTGTGTATTCCTTCTCAATCAAGTTCTTGTGTGTATTGTACTTGTAAGTGAAAATGAAATTCAGTGAAATGAAATTATTTGCAATTCCCTATTATTCCTGTTTGCTGTTACATATGTCTATTACTCAGTACTTTTATCGAACATTTCACCTGCAACTAGTTTCAAATTGAGCCTAGTTAATTATGAGTTCAACTATCAAACTAATGCAGGACATAACATCCAAGCTGAAACAATTGTTTTTTTTTGTAGCAGTAGTAATTATCAAACTTTTTTGGTGCAATTAAAAGAAAACGCCTCACAAGTTTTCAGACAACAAATAAACCTTGTGGATAAGCATGGGTACCACAAGACACAAGTCTTTCTTAAATATCAAAACTCCATCAACAAAGTGTACCACAAGTCTTTCTTAAATATCAAAACTCCATCAACAAAGTGGATACTGATAAACTGTTAACAGTAAAACAAAACCCAACAATGGGGCATGCAGTACTCTCCGACTCCAAGTAATAGAGATAACAAAATCACAAAATAAAGCTCACAATATTAGAAAGAATCAACGTACTGAAACTTCATAAAAGAAAGAAGCACATTTGACTTCTAATCATCTACTACAACAACACCTTTTATCTCTTCTCTTTTGCTATTGACACACTCCTTTCTTTTTTCTATTTTTTTACAAACTTTCTTTTTCCTATTGGTTAAACATGAAGCACACTTCGGTGTTCAATTTGATTATGAGAATAATTAATATTAAAATAGGGGACATGTTAGTCCTTTTATTAGTTTCCGTTGAAACTCAGTTGTTTAAGTGCTAACGTGTCAAGTTAGATTGATGATGCAGCCGTTAAAGTCGCTTATGTGACCATATTAGAGAGTCAAATTTAAAGGATCCATTTAAATCTCTTGTATTTCTAATTTTGAGACATTTGGTATCTCATGTTTGACTTGTACCGACTCCATCGTCTTCTCCATTTGAATGTTAACCCTATTTTTGAAGCTCCAATCTAATTCTACTTAGCAAACTAGCACCACTAGCTTCAAGTTCCTCTTTTGTTCATATGTTTTCAAGACGGTCACAAGTGATCACCTATCGGGATATTTTTTGTGGTTATCGAGATTAAATCTCAAAATCTCCACTTTGCGAGAGTTTATAATGGTACGTGTCCTTTATCCGCATAGAAAAAGATAAATGATGCATACGTGGACTCTTTTCTAAGTTGTAACATCAAAATTTTGCTTTTCATATCAAAATTATGAAAAAGGTTATTTAGATTAAAATGACAACATCAATGTCCTATTATGGCCCGTTTGTTACAGATTAAAAAGTAAGTGATTTTGTTGTTAAATAATTTAGAGATTAGTTTTTAGAGATTTTTAAGAAAATGAGATGTTATTTTGTATTTGTGTAACATACTGAAAATCACTTATTTTTTTAAAAAAATCATTCTTTAAAAACTGATTTTATGAGAAGCTACCCAAAACAGCTTCTCACATGAAGCAGTTTTTGGATTATTTTCAACTTTTCATTTTTTTAATAATCTGTAACAAACGGATAACATGGCGTCATAAGAGATTATTTTTTAAAAAATAAGCCGTAACAAGTGGGCTCTTTGTATGTCTTTAAATCATATAGATATGCTTATTAAAATGGATGCAGATTGATGATGAAAATGATATAGCAAGTGTTTTTACTTCTCACTTCCAGAACCTATTCTTTTCCTCGGATCTTCTTTGAATAAATGAAGCTAAAAACGTGGTCCAAGGTCATGTAAGTGCTACAATGAGGGAAGTTTTGAGGTTGTCACAGATGAATGTGATTTAATCCAATTACTAGGAATGTGATTGCTAAGTATTTTTTAAAAACATGTTTGTTAGCTACAAGCTCGAGAATCCAATTCTCGTGAATAATTTACAAATTTGTTTGGTCTGTACCATACATTCCTTGGAATAAACATTGTAATTATCAACATACCCCTATTTATATGAAATGTTATTTTAACTTAAAGGTGAAACGAAATATAAAATTAAAGTGATTATTAATTTATAATTTTTTTACAATAATATTTTGTTACGATTTAGTATTTTGTAAAAGATTCTTTTATATGTATATATTTATTGTGAAAAAAAAAAACAACGTAATAAAGACCGATAGGGAATGTGTGAGGAAAAAGGCCGGTAACAATGTGGATCACCCAAAAGGAGATTGTATGGATTGTGGGTGATGGCCAACATGATATTTGTAGTGCTAACTGGTTGCCATACTAATATGGTTACAAAATATGGACGGCGAAACTACCAAACTGTAAAATCTCCATATTTACAGATTCTATGGTAGAGAACTCTTTGAACTAAGATTTGAGTGAGCCAACTTTTTTGCCTTTTGAAGCAATGCAAATCCGTCAAATTTCTCCTACACAAGAAAGGAAACAAGATGGATGGGTATAGGGTCAGATAGAAAATGTCTTTTCACTGTGAAACCTGTATACCATAGCATCAAGAAATGGAATAATACATCACCAAATCATGGCTCTACATCTTCGGTTGACAATGAGATTTGGAAAAACTCTGACAGCTTTAAACTATTCCTAAACATGTTCATTTAGCATGGAGTATCCTAAACAACTCTCTTCCTATAAAGCGAAAATTGGCCCCTAGAGATACTCCTAGTGATCCCTTTTGATTAAGATGTGCAGAACATTTGAAGAACATTAATCACGTGTTCAAAGATTGTGAAGGGGTAAAGACAATTTGGTTCTCATTTACATTAGGAATAAATTTTGAGGAGGGCTACTTGTGCTTTTCACCTACGTACGTGATGATGTGATTGCTCATGTGCTATCCCTCACTTTTTCCATTTGATGACAAGAAGCAAATTGTATTTTGAAGACAAACATATCACTACTGAAGCGATATTTGAAGGGGCTTGGAGTAAGCTAGGTGAACTCATTTCTTTGTAATCGGCCGAAGCATGACCAACAAATGTTGTTTCAATAAATCCTCCAGGGCCTACTCGAAAGGTACCACCACCTAATGAATTTTACAAAATTAATTTTGATCCTCCATGGTGTAGGTGCAATTGTTAGAGACTATCCTAGCTCTTTTTATGCTGCTGCAACTTGGTCTTTTCTAGTTCACCGTATTCTTATGTAGCTGAAGCAATTGCTATTAGAAAAACCTTATATTTTGCTTTTGAAATGGGCCTATTCAATATGCAGGGGAAAACTGATTGCTTGCAACTAGTGGTTAGTGGGGGAGGGAATGAGTGCCTTTAGAGCGGGAAAGACACACATGCACACACCTTTAGCTCTTCGTGTCTATCTCTCTCCTCAATTATTTTCTCTCTCATCTTTTTCCCGCCAAAATAAGCCTAAAGGTAGCAAAGACACCTAATACTCAAGTCACTGAATATTTTTCCGTGGTTAGTGACTTGAGGATTTCAACAAGAATGTTTTCTTACTCTAGACGAATTTTATACGAGTATAATGACATTTCAAATATATTTAGAGAAAGGGTAATGTGATGGCTCATCATTTAACTAAGTATGTTCTCCATAACCCTAACATCGTTTGGATTGAGAACATCTCTAGTTGTATTATTTCCTATTTGAAAGTTAGAGAGAAAACTCTAAAGGTCTATTATATTGAAAGTGGTAAAAATATTACTAAGGGAAGAAGATGATTACAAATGAGTGTACCATCTACCTTATATACTAACCAACTAATGGGCCTTACTATCTAATGAGCCTTATTACCCAACTAATGGGCTTACTATCTATATTTTAACAGCCTCCCGCAAGCTGGAAGGTGTTCACAACACTTCCAGCTTGAGATAAGCAATACAAAATACTATCAAAGTAAAGAAAATAAAGAGCAATCCGAATTGGTAGTAGTTGAGGTGCATAGGTCCTAGAAGTCTTCGACCAATCTTTGGGCCCTTTCAAGCTTCTTCCAGCGTCTCCACAACATTCACTCCAATAGAATCAACAAACTCCACTCTTAGGCATAATCATCCAAGTGCCAAAGAAGTTAACAAAAGCTTAACCATCGGGTAGAAACCACAACTCAAGGTTTAACTACTCAGAGGAAGCAACAAACCAACATTTAACCATCAAGCAAAAGCCACAGCTCAAGGCTTAATCACTTGAGGGAAGCAAACCGCTTAACCACCATAGGGTAGAAGCAAACATCAACAAGGCCATAAGGCCAAAGGCTTAACCACCAAACAGAAACTATACCTCAAAGTTTAACCATTTGGCAGAAGCACATCAACGCTTAACCATCAAGAGTACTTAATCACTCAAGACAGAAGCAAAATCTCAATGCTTAACCATTTATAGCAGAAGCATCATGCTTAACCACCATAAACAAAAGCTAAAAAAAAACCAAGCCAATTAATGAAATTGACAATCAACTTCAGAAGAACTAATTCCAAATATGAGCAAGGGAGCAAGACCTTCAATCAAACCAGAAAACTTTGCATGTGACAACAAGAATACTCACTAGTTATCAACTCTACCATGAAACCCCTTTGTTGAACAAACTTTAGCGCAATCGGCCAATACCAAAAACACCAACAAAAAAACTTTGGCACCTTCGAGTGGTAATTAAAGTTGGCATACCTGCCACAAACTATATCTCCATCAAGACCACTTGAAGCCATCTGCTACAACAATCCAATTAAAGCTAAACATCAACAAAACAACAAAGAGGCAAATCACCAAACGCTTGGTGTGCACAAATGTGATATAGGAATCAAGTGCCACTGTTTAGTAACTTCCAAAGAGAAGAAGGAGAATTGCTATTCGGGTCTCCAAAGTATGCAGAAACATCCAAGCCAAATTCAACTATCAACACCTTGCATGAATGCCACTATAATGTGAGGCATGGAGATGTGAAAGGCACCTAATACCGTGTGTGGAACACCATCCTCCCAATTTTGTTTTACAATTACCACTAAACACCATTAAAGAAGCTACTGCTTTCAATCTTTCCTTTCATACCAAAAAAAATTAAGCACAAAACCATAATTATGGATGTCTCCATTCACAATCAACATCAAATAGAAAGTTCACAATCAATTTAAACAGATTCCCATTTCTCTTTTTTTTCACCACACTCCACACAACAACAAACTACTAATCTAAAATCTCCATTCTAACAAAACACCAGGTTACCAAGTTAACAAAGAGCACCTTAATTCAAAAATCATTTACCTCCATAGAAAACATCAGCAGGTTTTCACCACATCTCAAAACCTCCCTAAAGGTTGCATAGCAATTGTAATAGTCTCCATGCTTGGCAAACTCACCAACCATGAGACTCCATGTTGTCGGGTCTCTCATTGGCATTACATCAAACAGATAATTGGCAACCACAAGCTTCAAAATTAAAAGAAACTCAGCCAACTCATTGAGCCAAAGATCAGCAAATTCAAGATTCTTCCAAGCCTGAAACCAAGGCCTTCTCATAAAACTTAATTGATCGTTCTAAATCACCAGGACGAAGCATTACTTGGCACAATGGCTCAGGTGTTGAAGCTCTTTGGATTAGCTCAAAAATGTAACCATCAGGATCCTTCGCAAAAGCAATAACAGATGATACCATCAAATATTTAGAGAATGAAATAGTTAGAGAATGAAAATAAGATTCAAGAACATATCAAGAAAAAAATGGCGCAAACAAAAAAAATTGGAAAAGAAAATGAATGAAAAAAGGAAACTAATAAAATAAAGAAAATGACTTAGATAGTGCGAAATTCATGGAGGATACCATGTTTGTTCTGATACCATGTTGAAAAACATGACATCCATGAAAATTAGAGAGAAAACTCTAAAGGTCTATTATATTGAAAGTGGTAAAAATATTACTAAGGGAAGAAGATGATTACAAATAAGTGTACCATCTACCTTATATACTAACCAACTAATGGGCCTTACTATCTAATGACCTTACTATCTAATGAGTCTTATTACCCAACTAATGGACTTACTATCTATATTTTAACAGGGTCATAAATTTTTTTTGGTTCTAGATGGAGAGTGACAAGTACCACTTGAAACTCACAATTTGAAGGGTCATAATAAAAACTTGAAGGGTCATAATTTGAAGGGTCATAATAAAAACTTTTCCACGTAATCTTTTTTTTTTAAAAGCTATGTGTTATATAATGATCCTTTGATTTGAAGCCTCTGAAGTTGACCTTTTGGCATATATACTCCATAATAAATCATATCTCCAGAATTCGCCGTTGATGTCGGCATCATTAGTTAGGAATTGTTGCACTTCGATTGGATTTGTCCAATTGCACAGCTTTTTGCACTAGTAACTAGCCACTCACCGTATTCAGATTTTTTTGCTACAGTGAAGAGGTGATGGTTCTAAAGATATTTTCATTATTTTGTTCGAAAGCTAATGATTATCGACAATGAATAAGATATACCAAGGAATAAGTTTTACTACCTTCTGTCAAAATCATTTATCATTAACTCGTGTGTAGATGTGTTACAAAAAATATGTTACATTATACACCTATATTTCTTCCATCTCATATGACGTTTTAGTTATTTCACACAAATTAAAAAAATTAGTTAATTTCATATAGAGAGTAGAAATTTTAGTCTACTTTACAAAATTATCTCTCATTAATGATATTGGGAAGATAAATTAATATAATTAGAAGAAAAGAGATTATTAAATAGTGGAGAGTATGATATGAAAAAAAAAACATTAATGATGTATTGGTAATGTAAAATGTCATATAGTATGGGTCAATCTTTTTTTTGGTAACACGACATATAATATGGGACGAAGGGAAGACAAATTTTAGTTGATAGAAGACGACTTCTATCCATGCACATTCAAATAGTATTATAATTTATTGTAACAGAAAAGAGAGTATATTTTAGGACCCGTTAGATTATATTGTTTGAATCCTCTGCTGCACGGTGCAGAGGATCCAAATACTGTAATCTACTATAACTTTGTTAGCTAACTAAGAAGACTTGCTATATTTATAATCATTCATCTTGTTTTATCTCTTGAGAGCATATAACCTAATGACAAAACACATGTATGTGCTTCGTGCACACTGGATACTGATTCTCTAGCTACCTTGATGGTGAAAAAAAACACAAACCTTTAGGTGATTTTAGGCATAAAAGAGAGAGAATATAAAAAAAATATGGAGGGAAAAGATGAGAGATAGAAATGAGAAATGAGAAAAATAAAGACAAAGACAAGTGTCTTTTCTCACCCTCAAAGTAGAGAAATTCATTTGCACATGAAGGTATGTTTTAAATTCATAAATTTCGTTTTCCTTCTCATTCTCCACATCATCGCTCCGACTATTTATACTAATGTGAAGAAAAACGCTCATATTGTTTTATATTTTTCTCCTCGAACTTTAACTAACTTGAAATTTAGGTCACTTGTGCAATATTTTGAATATTCGAAAAAGTAAGCATGCGGCTAAAAAAAAAAATGCATAGATGCCAATTTAACAACTTTTTCTTAAACAATTACGTGGAAGGCGACGGTTACAACACAACGTGTTTGTTTTATCTTATTTTATATGGCTCAAAATCTCTTGGGAACTTTTTAAAATTCTTCATTTATACTTAAAGATGGGAACGGGAATTCTTGTTGGTCCTTTTGCTTAAATAATGTTACGTGGGCTCGCTGAGAAAAACAAAAGGCTGATTAATATATACTAGCCGACTCGTGCTACGCATGGGGTTGACTAAATTTTAGTTAGCAAAACTAAAGTAAAATCGGAAGGGGAAACCCTCTTTAATAAACCAATCATTCAAGACAACAGTTTTCTGTCAACTGCAGTAATCAAACTTGGGAGCACTAAGTCGACCCGTGTCCCAGGGTAGCTTATGCTAGTGGACCAATGATGTTGGTTTGTAAAATATATAGTCAAATAATTGTGGATTGAAATTAAATTATAGCTATAAATTAAATAAGAAGATTATAAAATTTAAAAAGAATATTGACAAAAAACGTTGAAATTAAACATCCATAGATAATGGGAAGAAAATGTCTAAAGCTTTTAATAACATAATCCATATTTATCAAATGTAAATATAAAAACTTAGCCCATGATAAGAAAGAAAAGAAGACAACACAATTAAAAACTAAAACACGTGGGTATCATGCATAGTTGTATGAAAACTCATGATAAAATAGGAGCAGTTATATAAAGTTGAAAGAAGATGGTGGAGGTTGTATTATAAATGTGGCTGAAGTTCCCGTTAGAAGAAGATAAAAATTTAAACACCAGTTAAAGTATGTTTTTAATACCGTTTGATGCGAAATGACAAAAATAAAGAAGACAACACAAATAGAAAGTGAAACACGTGGGTATCGTGCAGGGTTAGATGAAAACCACCAATAAAATAGCACCACCTATAGAAAGTTGAAAGTAATGTTAGCTAGTAGCTTATACATAGTTGGTTGAAATATATGTGTATCACTCCCGTGCGATGCACGGGGTGAGCTAGTATCGATGGATGTAAATGTATTAAATCAACTCATTTTTTTACCAAAAAAACATTAATATTGTGAGAAGATGACTATTAATTAGAAATAGTTTAGTAAATGTATTTATTTTTTCCATAAATCCAAGAAAATTAAATGCATAAAACTACTATTCTTAATATGTGTAAAAGTAATTATTTTTGCTTATAATCAAGTCTGGAAGAAGTACATC
Source organism: Astragalus glycyphyllos (assembly GCA_963573325.1). Classification (NCBI taxonomy): domain Eukaryota; kingdom Viridiplantae; phylum Streptophyta; class Magnoliopsida; order Fabales; family Fabaceae; genus Astragalus; species Astragalus glycyphyllos. The sequence goes on along the minus strand of OY754308.1, from coordinate 54,642,840 downwards.
AATACATCATGCAAGGTTAAATAAAAATCACCATTAAAATAAAAACACCTATACAAAATTGTAAGAAAATGTTGGAGAGTTCTATTGTAAATGAGAGCGAAGTTCCCATGGAAAAAAGTTAAGTTTTAAATATAAATTAAATAACAATATTATAAAATTAAAAATAAACTTTAACAAAGACATTGGAATTGAAAATTCACAAATAATAAGAAGAAGAAAAAATATAAAAAGTTTTAATAATGTTATCTATATTTATCAGAAATATAAAAACCTAACCCATAATGAAAAAGAAAATAAGATAACACAAATAGAAAGTGAAACATGTATGTAGGTATCATAAAGAGTCTGATTTAAAACTAAACACCAATTTAAGTATGCTTCTAATACTCGCTGGTGCGAAATTATCAAAATAAAGAAGAAAACACCAATTTGAACATGTAAACATTTTTCTGGAACCTATTTTGTCACGAATGTTTTTTTGCTTTTTCATCAAACATGTTATTGAGGAACGAACTTCGCGTATTTGAACATCTAAAAAAAATTTGGGACCCTATAGTATCCCAAAATACATCGTCAGCATCACACTTTACGTATTTTATCACAAGCTTATTATTATTTTTTACCAAACCGGTTATTTACAAAGATACTTCTGGTATTTGAAGACTTAAAAAGTTTTTATGAATCCTAAAGTACCCCAAAACATACTATTTAACATTTCACTTTAAGCATTTTGGTACAAAATGATTTTTTTCACAATCAAGTACACTAAAACACACTGTTTAGCATCTCACTTTACGTATTTTGTCACAAACTTATTATTCTTTTTAACCAAACAGTTTACTACGAAGAAACTTCTGGTATTTGAAGAATTTTTTTTTTATGAATTCTAAAGTACCGCAAAACATACTACTTAACATTTCACACGTATTTTGGTACAAAATATTTTTTTTCCACCATAAGTACACCAAAACATGCTGTTTAGCATCTCACTTTACGTATTTTGCCACAAACTTATTATTATTTTTTACCAATCCGTTTACTTTCGAAGAAATTTTTGGTATTTGAAGAGTTAAATTTTTTTATGAATCCTAAAGTACCCTAAAACATATTGCTTAACATTTCACTTTACGCATTTTTGTACAAAATAAATTTTTTGCCCAAGTACACTAAAACACACTGTTTAGCATCTCGTTATATATTTTGTAATGAAATTAAATCTTTTTCTCACAAAATGGATTATTGAAGAATTTTTTTTTGCATATTTAAACATCTAAAATTTTTCGAGACTGTAAAATACCCCTTAAAATATAAAAAAGAAAAAATACAAAATTTTAAAATATAAAAGTAGAAAAAAAAAACTGAAACCAAAATGGAAGAAGGGAAAAAAATGAAGAAAAAAAGTAAAACTTTAAAATATAAAAGAAGAAAAAGGAAAAAGAGAAAAAATGGAAAAAAGGAAAAGAAGGAAAGAAAAAAAAAAGTTTTGGAGCCAATTTGAAGTGGCATGACAAGCCACATATATATAAGAGATACTCCCTCCAAGAATATAATCTAAAATAGGTCAACGAAAGTTGATACTGTTAGTTTAAAATTTGGACTAAACACTACAACATTTAGACCCTATGGCAACGCCTAAAATTGCAATGCCAAAAAAACCGTTGCCTTAGCCAACAATGGCAACGGTTTTTTGAACCCGTTGCTAATTCATTTTTTTTAAATTTTTTTGTTGGCAACGGTTAAAAACCGTTCCCATAAGGTCTACGGCAACGGTTTTTTGTTTAAGCTTTAGCCAACGGTTCATAAACGTTGCCATACGGACAATTATGAAAAAATAAAAAAATTGGGCGCTAAATAGTAGCCCCTTTTCTGATTCCCCAAAGTTTTTGGTGACAAACCAAAAAAAAATTCAACCCAAAAATAAACTTAAACTAAAAAAATCAAAAACCAAAAAACCAAAAACATGACTACTCTCAGCATCTCTCTCACAAAACACTCTAACGCAAAAACACTTAGAAACGCTCACCACAAACGCTCACAAGAACCTTAAATCACGCTCACCAAAAATTCGTTTCTCTCAGAAACACTCAGAGATTCATCTTCGTTTTTTTCATAGAGCCCTCAAAACTCTCAGCGTTTTCGTTTCACTCACGGAACACCTCCCTCGCGAACCCTAAATCGAAAGCGTGAAGATCTGAAGCGTGAACGCAAGAGTCAAAGGCAGCGTGAAGCGTGCAGATCGGAGAGTTCAGTTATGCGACCATTTTGGGGGCTTATGTGAGCGTCGCCGCTTTCTTTTTCTGCGCCGACGATGAGGCCGCACTCTACCAGGATTACGATCGATGCTCTTTTTCCGATTTCTGATGCTTCCTATTCATTTCGATCTTGTGAGAGTGTCGCTGCATCATTTTCTCTACCGCCGATGAAGCCACACTCTACTGTGCCTGCGGCGAGAAGGTATTTCTCTATTGTTTTCTATTATCGATAGATCTTCTGTTTCTGATTTCTGATGCTCCTTATTCATTTCTGATGCTTCTGTTTATCCTCAAATTTTTGACTCTAATGTTGTTATAATCTGATGTTTCTTTCAGTGTTCAGTATTCATGACGTTTTAATTTCGTCATTGATGTAGTCAGATTGAAATTTGAAATCTTAGGCTTCTTGACCTCTCAATTTATGTAGGGCAACAAATACTTGCAATTAAGTTCTCCAGTTTTATTGTAGTTTCCTAAATATAATTTGGTAATTTGATAACTTTGATATGATTAGATCCTTTTGTTGACTCATGATTTGTTATTTTCCTGGAATATCTATTCTTATCTTTGATTGCAGGAACTTGTAAACAAAATTGTTTGACATTCTAGGTCTGTAAAAGAAACCAACAGAAACTTAGTCAACTGATCTTTTGCCATACTGGAAGGCCAGTTCTTTATCATCTTTTGGTTTATGATGTGGAATGTGGATTTTGTTTGTGTTAATTGTGCCTTTTCTTCTTATTCTTTGTTGCTGCAGATTAATTTTCTTTGTAAGATAATCCCAAGACAAATAAAGGCTGAAAAGGCTGCTAGTGTTATCAGAGAAACTGTGGAAGATTTTATTGAAAAATGTAAAGAGATTGTAGAATCAGAAGGGGAAAGAATTGATGTTGATGAATATGTTAATGACACTGATCCTAGTATCCTCAGGTTCTTGCTTGCCAGCTGAGGAGAGGTATGTTGTATTTCTATTGTTGTATAATGTGCTTTATCAGGGTTTTATAGTTTACTTTCAGTTTCTTTTCTTCTTTGTTCTTCATGTTGTATATTTTTATTTGATGGTTCTACTTGTCAGGTTTCCAGTGTACAATTAAGGGATGATCTTTTGTCGATGTTAGTTGCTGGTCATGAGACCACTGGTTCTGTGTTGACTTGGACACTTTATCGTCTAAGTAAGGTACCATTTCACTTTTCTTCATTCTTTTTGTTTTCCTTCTAAATGATATTGCTTCTATAGTTTTACACCCCAGTTATGGTATTACTGCAAAAGCTCTTTCCAATAGTGTTAATGAGTTTTTTTTACATATTTTTTGTAAGGTAACATGCAAATTGATCATGCAAATTGACATGTTTCTACCTTTTGGGTTTAATTAATCTTTTCTATACCTTTTCTATAACCATATTATTTCTATGTCTTGATATAAGTTTTCATATCACATATTTCACTTTTCTCATCATGATTTATTTAGTATTTCTTCTTTGGTTAGTGTCTTGAAGACGTGAAGAGTCGTTACCTTTATTTAAGAGAAGACTCTTAGGGGTCTTGTTTGTCTTTGGGCTAGAGAGACACAGGTTCAGGTACATATTGTTTTCAATCATGATCTATTTTCTTTATAAGGAGTTTAATTTATGTCATGGAATGATATTATTATCCTTTTTGTATTCTGAGTTCTGACATTCTTCCCCTCAGTTAGCCTTGGTTATCAATGTCTCATCTAGAAAACAAAATCTGCCCACCTTTAAATTCTAATTGTAATAATCAAGCCTTTCACAAGAATTTTAATTGTTCTCTTATAGGGAATTGTAATGCTTATGTCAAGGGAATTCTAATTATAGAGACAATAGAGAAACAAAGAATAAAAGAATAGACATGTTATCAAAAAATAGTTGAACTCTTGAATGCTTAAACATGAAACCAGACTACTAATGTTTGAAAAACACTGACAGACAAGTGAAAATGGGTTCATGCTGCCTGGCAGTGTGAGCATGATTACTTCTACATGTAATCTACATTTGGTTGTGATTGTCATAGTTAGCCAGGTTAGTCCTATTGGAGGTTGTTGCAAAATTCTTTTTTGGCTTGTGCTCAACTGTTGGACTGACTGACAGAACAAACATGTTGTCAACTAGATAAGTTCTAATAGAACAAACATCATGAGTGGGACTAATTTTGGGTGACTAATTATACAGCCATCTGTCTTAGGGATATATATGATGATGATATCTTCCTAATGATATAAGCTAACCTTGATATAATTTTGGATGGTCATTAAAAAATTAAGCGATAATGATGAAAGACATTGAAATTAAAATAGAGACAAAGAAGATGGAGGAGATGAAAGGAGAGAATCAAAGTCCATCTCAAATACTAGTTACTAGTGTTCATTATTATAATTTGACCAAAGACATATTTAAAATTATAGTTTCACAAGCTAATCAAGTTCAGCCATCTGTCTTGTGAGTTGTTGATAAGCTACGGTTTGTTTCCAAATAACTAATATATAACTACTTCATGCATCATTGTTGATTCTCCTTTTCACTTAATATTTCTATCAACTAAACTTCTTCTCTTTCTGTTTTTTCCAACCAAAGTTCTTTTAAGGAAGGAAAGAGGAACTAACAGTGTATTTATTTTGTAGAAGCTGGCTTATTGACATTGAAGGATTTGCAAAGAAAGTGAAAAACACTATCCTGTCAACAGCTGATGAAATTAAGGATTGTGAAGCATACCCTGAATGCCCAAAATGTCACCGTCACATTGATAACACTGATGTATGCTACATTTCAACATAATATTCAGTTCAATTCAATTTCAGTGTATATTTTGGTCTCAAATTCACACACACCAAAATTGAAAATAGCTATAAGCTTACAAGTCTATAAACAATGAACACTGCTCTCACAAAGTTCTTGATGCTACATTAGAGTTTGTACATTCTCCAATTCTCAGTTAGTTTGTAATGACAGTTGTTTTGATAAAGAATTAATGACTAGAATTGTTTTACTTTAGGTTCAACATTAATGTTTCCTTTGAACGATTAGAGCAACAATTGTTTTGCTATGTAAGGATTAATGTTTACTTTAGGTAAAGAACTAATAGCAACGGTTTTTTCGTGTTGCCAATGACTTTATCAAGGAAAACGGTTTTTGAGCGTATTCTATAATATATTAGGCAACGGTTTTTCAGTGTTGCCATACCTGGCAACGGTTTCCAAGTGTTGCCCCTTATGGCAACGGTTTTTAAGTGTTGTGCTAAATGGCAACGCTTATTGACCGTTGCCATAGTGTGGAAAACAAAACCGTTACTTTTCAGTTATCAATGGCAACGGTTTATGCTATGCGTTGCCTTTGGGCACAAAAAAACCGTTGCCTTTGGTTTAGGCAACGCCCGCAGAAACCGGTTTTAAAACCGTTGCCGAAGGGTAAGGCAACGATTTTTCAGCTTTGCGAAACTGTTTTCGAGCGTTGCCGTAGGGTCAAAATGTTGTAGTGAAATATACTAACTTTCGCTAACTTATTTTAGTTTATATTCTATAACAGAAGGAGTATGAAGGAGTACGAGGAGTTCATATATGCAACTTCAGATAGGTATTCAACATTTTTATTTCATTTGGAAGCTGAAGCTTACAACCGATCTCAAATCTCTTGTTTTGGCTGTCAATCAGAATCTCCGTGTTATAACCTCTGAGATGGACTCCAAAAAAGTGGTAGATGATGCTTATGATATAAACACAGTCCGATCTGAATATGGTTCATTAGTTACTAAGAATAAATCCATTCTTAATTTAAATAATGATCACAATATTGTGTTTGTGAAGCAATGAACGAAGGGTATTGCTCATGCCTTGGCGTGAGCATGCATCTACTATCCGTGCTCTTCGCATTTTCTAACTATGTCCGTAGTTTATTTTGTTAGAGAAATTTAAAGGTAAGGGTTGCTCATGCCTTGGCACGAGCATGCATCTACTACATGTCGGGGCCGGCCTAACCTATTTGGAGGCCTAACGCGAACTTTTTAGTGAGACCCTTTAAAGGAGAAAATAACATAAATGTGAGAAATATTTAAAAAAAATTAAAACCTATTAAAGTGAGGAAATACAATAGAAACTATAGGCTTTATAAAAATTCAAAAATGAAATAGAATTTTATATTGACAATAATTGTAATTTTTAAAATTTAAACTATAAAACAGCATATTATTTGTAAGTTGATGTAGTGGTAAGGTTTTGGCTAATTATTAATTTATAACTATTTTTTAATTTTAATAATATGTAAAACAAAAATTTCAAGAAAAGGAAGCCAACAAGATTTGAACTTGTGACCAACTAATTAAAGAACAATACTTCCACCAACTGTGCCATACTGATTTTAGGAAATTGAGGACCCTTTTTAACATATGACACTTAATTTGAAGCCCTTTTTAGGCATATAAAAAGTTGTTTTTTTGAGGCCCAAAGCCCTTGCTTTGGTTGCTTGGGCCTTGGGCCGGCCCTGCTACATGTGCTCTTCGCATTTTCTAACTATGTCCCTAGTTCATTTTGTTAGAGAAATTTTAAAGGTAAGGGAATGATGTCTCAGATGGGAAAAACCTCCGGTTCTTTGAGCACTTACAAAAAAAATTATATTTATCTCACTCCAAAAAAACTAGTGAGACTTTAAACTTGAGACCTCTCGAATAGAAATTATGTCACGCTCCACTAGGTCGATTAGTTCGAGTTTGTATTTTAAACTCTAAATGCATTCATCTAGTTGATTTAAAAAAACAAAAACAAGAATGGGCACGGTTAAGAGCGGAAGGAAATAGCTCAAAATAGCTCATATCAGCATATAAAAAGGCCTACAACCTAATGTATAAATATAGGTAAGATTAAGATTTTTTAAAAAGTGTAGTATTTTTTTTGTTGATCAAAGTCTAATATTTATTTAAACTATCTAAAATACTATTTAGGTCTAACGCACAGAACTATTTAAATTAATATAAATATGATATATTTTTATTTTTCTTTGACCAAAATTTTTATTGTTATAATTATAGAAAGAATTTTTAATATCTTAAATTATATATTTTTCCACATTTATTTAAGTATATTTATCTTAGATGTTAAAAACTAGAATTTTATAAAAACAAAACATAAAAAATATCAATAGATTAAACATAATTATAAATCAAAACGAAATTAGGTAAATTGTTATATTATAAATGGATAAAAGTCTTTGTCAAAAAAAAAAAAGGATAAAAGTAAAATAACTCTTTTTTGACAGGAAAAATGAACTGCTAGTTTTTGTTGAATGACTTTCGGTGGTAATTAGTAATTACGGTGGTTGAGTTGAGAGGATAGTATTAAATATCGACTTCCGTTTTCGCCTTTCCGTCCAGTAATACGTGTCTGATGTCATATCCCGCTGTCACGTTCGCTTTCCGAGGAATCAAACAAAATATTAAAAAGTGAAAATAAAAACAATTAAAAGAATTTCAGCTTCAAGAAGCAATAGAGAGAGAGAGAGAGAAAGAGAGAGGAGAAGAAGAAGAAAGCCAAGTTGAGTTGAGTGGAGTTGAGTCGTCTCGTCGAGTTGGTTTTCCTTTTCTGGTTTTGGAAGATTCTAGAATCCGACGGTGGATGGGGATCAGGTTTTCAATTTCATCTCAGGCGTCAAAACCTAGTTTGGGCGATTTACCGGAAGGTTGCGCCGCTGTTATGATGAAGTACATGGATCCTCCTCAGATTTGCAGATTAGCTTCTTTGAATCGCGCTTTTCGTGGTGCTTCTTGGTCTGATTTTGTCTGGGAATCAAAATTGCCCCCAAATTATGAAGTCCTTGTTCGTAAAATCTTTAACGGTTTGCCTTCTCATTTGGGGAAAAGAGAGATTTATGAACGCCTTTGTACCGTTAATTCTTTCGATAGAGGCACCAAGGTAAATTAATCGCTTGATTTTGTTTATGTGAAGAAAAGAGGATTGTTATTTTTTTATTATTTAATTTGATTTTTATTTTTGGAATTGCAGAAAGTTTGGCTAGATAGAAGCATGGGTGAGCTGTGTTTGTCGATATCAGCTAAGGGATTGTCAATAACGAGGATTGATGATCGAAGATATTGGAACCATATTCCCTCTGAAGAATCTAGGTGAGATTCTTCATTCTTCATTTTTGTTGTTCATCTTATTAGGGTAGGAACAATTTTAATTTCAATTTCAATTAGCAATTCAATGGCAGGGAGATTGATTGGTTGAGTTGAGAAGATAGGGGTAATTGCAAGGTGGAACGTTTTGAATGAAAATCATTTTGGACTAACTTGCTGAAACAAGAACACCAGGAAATCTGGAAAATGAATTTTTACTAATTTTCACTTTCATGAATTTTCCATCTTCCCATGCGCCATCTGGTTATTATTTGAGTAAAACCTAAGGCTACAAAACTCATGAAAGTAGCAATCCTTGAGAAATCCCAGCTAGGTTCCAAGTAAATGTTAAATTTATAAAAAATTAATCACCTTAAATAATCTCTGTATTAAAGTTAAAAATCTTAATAACCCTAAAATACTACCAAATGTCCAAAGTTGCAATCAATTCCCTATATCATATATACCATTCACTTAATAATGCTAATATTGTTCCTATCTCGTACCCACCCCCCTTTCATTCTATTCCTTTTCTCTGCTACTTTTTTATAAACTATGCATTCTATCCCTTTATTCTTTTCAAGAAGGTAGTCATTGAGATAATGAAATCATTTCGGGTATGGATCCTGTCCTTCCGGTCCTCTCCATCCTCCCTATCTCTCTCCCCTTTTCTCCCCTGTTTAGCTTTACCCTTCTACTCTCTATTCTCTCTCCTCCTTCTCTTTGTTAGTTGCAGGAGAGGATCCGCACAAGGAGTTAAAACAAGCTAACTGGGAAGGTAACAATCATGTATTCATGATCTAGTGTTTTATGTCCTAGGAAATTTTGTGGCTATATTTGCACATGTTCAGCAGTCCCTTGGAGTCTTGGCTGTGTATTGTGTGTTCCAAATTCGCCTACCACGTGAAACTTGTAGCTTTGGTATTGTTCTGTATTAGCTGAATTGTGTACTTGTCTCGTACTCTCGTGCTATTGTCAAGGACAACGTAACATATGCATATTTATGAAGGTTGCACTTCATTTCCTATGTTATTCTGTTTCATGAAGCTCCAATTTATGTCATTCAATTTCCAAAATAACTAGTCCAGTAGTTACATGTTGAATCATTTTAATAGTGCTTTGGAGTAAAGCCATTGTTATCTCCATCGTTTGCAGATTCAGCACTGTTGCATACCTCCAACAAATCTGGTGGTTTGAAGTGGATGGTGAAGTTGAGTTTCCATTTCCAGCTGGGTCATACAGCCTATTCTTCAGAATACATCTAGGGAAAGCCTCCAAGAGGTTTGGGCGACGGGTTTGCAACACAGAACATGTTCATGGGTGGGATAAAAAGCCCGTGCAATTTCAGCTATGGACTTCAGATGGACAGTATGCCTCATCCCAATGTTTTCTGAAAGGACCCGGGAAATGGCAGTATTATCATGGTGGCGATTTTGTGGTTGAGGATGGCAGTGTTGATACAAAAGTGAAATTCTCTATGACTCAAATAGATTGCACACACACTAAAGGTGGTCTCTGTTTTGATTCTGTGCTCGTGTTCCCGAGTGAATTCAGAAAGGTTAAGGAATTTTTGAACTTCTCTTAACCTTTACAGTAAAAATATGCTATTTTAGTGTTTTGTACTTATAGAGCTTAGGGCTGTGTCAGGAGGAATAGAGAATCGAGTTTTTAATATGGTTCTTTTAGGTTTAGAATTTTGTAGAAACCAGGGGGCGATGTATAAATGTATATATATTGTCTATTTGATTAGCCTGGAAGGAACATTCTATCATAATATGGTGTGTGGTGAAGAATATTGTATACCTGTGGCAGATGGATTAGAATTATTTGTCCATTTGACTACAAGGAACTTGGATCAAGTTGGAAGGAAACGAATGAAGTGGACTACTTTTTTTAATTTTTTGGGATAAAGGAATATGATTTACTCCCGTGAAACTTGGTATTCATTTAACTTTAATTTTCTTGCTTTATTTACACACTATTTTATTTTCTTCAAAGAAGAGAAGGAAGGATAAGGATATTGATGGATGTGGATGAGAAAATGAAAATCAGTTATAAATTATGTGATGTGATTAAGAGGAGTGGAATTGGAGGGGTGGGGCTCGTTCTTCCTTAATCAAGTGTTGAGGGTTCGATCCTTACCTTGGGTATGGAGCAGCTTTAAATCACTGGGCCAGCTGTCCCATCTTTCGAGGTGTCTCCAATCTAGTGAGGAGATTAGTCACTGCGTTCGGCGGTGGATATCTTGATCTCGACAAAAAAATAAAATTTAAAATCTCTTAAACTTATCTTCTTTCCAAATCCTACAATACTGTAGTAAAGTTAGAATCAAGCGAGGAGGAGTTTTTCTTCTATTTCCCTTTCAATTAAACTATAAGATAATTTCACAAAAATTCCTCCCCTTTCTATTTTCTAGCCCAAAACTCAGTTGCCTAAGGTTGAGTTGATCGTAAGCGTGCATTCTAACACAATTCCTGTGGATAACTAAATTCTAGTGGACAAGATATTCCATCATGTACTTTGTTATTTGTGCACTTCTTAGTTCTTCTTACACACCTTGTGCACTCAATGAATCAAACTTTGTGGTGCATTTCCTTTCAATGCCGCTTATCACTTGAGACAAACTTATATATGTAACACCTTTATCAATGAAGCTTCCTTCAGCAATATTTGCGCATCCTTGTATTCCACATGTCGCATCTTTTTTGATAACCACGCTTTATATAGTGCAGAGCATAGGGGGATGGTCTAGTATGGGAAACAAGAATTAACCGTGATTTAAATCTTAGAAATATATCCATGTACAGTTTATAATTTTTGATAACACCTTTTTTTTTCACCACCGAAAAAAAGATGAGAGAAAATTAAAAGTCCAAAAAAGCACGACCTAGTGGTGGCTAAGGAACAAAAAAGATGACAAAAAAGCACAACCTAGTGGTGGCTAAGGAACAAAAAAGATGAGAGGAAATTAAGACATGGTTTTTTTTTACTCCACACTTTGACCATATACTCCCACATAATTTGATAAACCGAAAATACCCCCATGAAATTGACTTAAACGGATTTATCTCCCATGGAATTGCATTTTTAAAAGCGGATTTATCTCCCATTAGGTAAATCCTCTTTGAAAAAATACAAAGCGAATTTACCTCATGGGAAGATAAATCTGCTTTGGAAAAAATGCAAATCGGATTTATCTCCTATAGAGGTAAATCTGCTTTGTAAAATACAGAGCGAATTTACCTCCATAGGAAATAAATCCGATTGGAACTTTTTCATGGTGGGTATTTTTGGTTTATCAAATTATGTAGGGGTATATGGTCAAAGGGTGGGGGTAAAAAAAACCCTTAAGAGATAAGAGGTCAACTATGTAATAACACCATAAAGGTTGGCCCATACTACAGGAGCCTAATAAACACTAAGGTTTTTTTTTTCCTGTACCCCCACTATCTTCCCATCTACCCCCACGACCCATGCGAAAAGACCAAAATACCCTTCACAAAATTTAAAAACACTAACATATCCCCAGTTCAATTTTTTTTTTGAAATTTCGTATATACCTATATACGAAATTCCCCAAAAAATTCGAAATCGTATATAGGTATATACAATTTTCCCTAAAAATTTTAAAAAATAAAATCATATATACCTAAGGTGGGGGTATATACGATTTGTTAAATTACAAAACCGTATGTACCCCCACACCTAAGTATATACGACTTTGTAACCCAAAAAACTAAATAAATAAATCATTTAAAAAATGTAAATTATTTTTTTTTTAGAAAAATAAATTAGATATGAATATTGACTGTCTTTTGGTTCTGTTTAGTGTGTAGTTTGTTAACACGTGACGTTGTTATATGTCGAGCGAATAATTTAGGCTAAAAAATCAGTTTTCGGGCAACCTACTCCGATTGTAATGAAACCACAGCCATTAAAAAATCGGTGTTTTTATAATTTTTGGATTAGTTTTGACTCTTTAACAAATTTTTAGTAGCATTTTAACCTTTTTTTTTAAAAATTAAAACAATTTTTTTTAATAACAAGTCGTATATACATAAGGGGGTGTATATACGACTTGTTTAAAAAAATTTCACATATATACGATTTGAATTTTTCAAAGTCGTATATATGTAGGGTGAGGTATATACGATTTTTGGTCAAATTTTTTTAGGGGTATTTCGTCCAAAAAAGTTGTGGGGGTATATGAGAAGGTGGTAGGGGTACCAAAAAAAACCAAACACTAAACATTCACCCACACATTGAATCTTGCGGCACTAATAATGATAGGGCTGAAAAATGTAAGTTATTTAGCCTTTAACAGTTACAATTAAATAACTTAAATGACCAATTTGTTACAATTAAATAACTTAAAGGACCTAAGTGGTACGAAAATAACTTAAAGGACCAACTTGTTAAAATTAAATAACTTAAAGGACCCAAGTGGTATGAAAAAAACTTAAAGGACCGACTTGTTACAATTAAATAACTTAAAGGACCTCTAGTGTAATTTACCCTAATTTAAATGTCTGCAAATAAAGTGCTAATGGAGTAAAATGATAGGTATGACTAAATGATACAAATTAATATTGCTTGACTTCCCGATCGATAGTTTAATCTCTCTAACGTAGCCGAGATTGACTCAGAATTGTTAAGTCATTAAGTGATTTGATGGTAATGTTTTGTTGTTATTGCTGGTTGGTTTTATGGGTATTGTTATTGGAGACTTGTCGCACAATGGGCAAGTTATCCTTCGTCGATGATTCACGAACAAGTTCGTGATGAAGAATCTTGTCGCAGTAGGGGCAAGAACTCGTTGCAGTATGGACGAGCGGCATCTTCGTGATTGAGATCTGTTGAAGGAACCTTGTCGCAGCATGGGCAAGGACTCGTCACAGCATGGGCGAGCCGTACCTTAAAAGTTGATGATTGCAACAGGAGCTCGTCGCAGTATGGGCAATGACTCGTCGCAGTATGGGCGAGCCGTACCTCAATAGTTGAAATTGTATAGGAGGAACCTTGTCGTAGTATGGGCAAGGACTCGTCGCAGTATAGGCGAGCCGTACCTCAATAGTTGAAATTGTATAGGAAGAACCTTGTCGCAGTATGGGCAAGGACTCGTTGCAGTATGGCGAGTCGTACCTCAATAGTTGAAATTGTATAGGAGGAACATTGTCGCAGTATGTGCAAGGACTCGTCGCAGTATGCACGAGCCGTACCTCAAGGATGGTAGGGATGATGATAGGTGGGGTGGTAAGCAAACGGGAGTAGTAATAGAGACGGCCACGACCGGCCTTGCGGGTAGGCCCAGGGGGGAGGTTCTAAGCGGGGCACTGTTGGGACATTCCACAAACTACTGGGGTACCCTGACTAGACTCTATCTATTTCCCAGGATGTGAGGGCACTTGCATCCACTTACCCAGAGTTAGATGGATCTAGACTTATCGTGGAGTAGTGGGTAGGATCTTCCCAATATTGAAGATGACGACACTAGTTAATGTTCAATCGAGCACGCATGGCATATTCGCTGTTTTCACTGTTGTGGTATTCTCCGCTCGTCGATGATGATGAACTCAATTGATGATTGACTGGGCATGCTAGTTATGTTTGTCGCAGATACTATTCTGATTTTGTTGTGTGATGTGATCTCATCACTTTTTTTTTTTTGCACGAGTCCTCTCTCTGGTTCCACTTTGTTAATCTTTGCTGAATAGACTCGTTGTGTTGTCACTCTTTAGGGGTTGACTCTTTGACTTTGATTTGATGGATTGTGATATTCTTGCTATTTTAGTTTCGGTCTTATGTTCCTTATATGGTTTGGACGCTCTTTCTCGTCCGTGCACCACTTTTTTTAGATTAAGTTACAGTTGCCGTTGGAGCAGCCTTTTACGCTCGTGCAGCAGGAGAGATTTGATTCTACCTGTTGATGTCACTCTTTGTTTGATTATTGGATTAAAGGTTAATTGTTCTGATCATGTGACATCGGGATTGGGGTTGTATTTGCAAAATTGTATTTCAAGTTATTTTGTTATTGTATTAATTAAAAGAAATGTTTTATCGCGTTAGTATTTAAAGTCATTTTTGTTACCGTATTGAAATAAAAGTTTTATCCCTTTAGTCGTTAATGTTAGTATAAATCATGTTTATGATTTAAGGAGTTGATTGACATCTTTTAGTTGCGAAAGATATTTCGAAAATAGATTCACAATTTGATTTGAAAAACAAATTTACTCGTTTTTCGCATTTTTTCATCTATAATTACTTTTGGGGTAAATGGTGTCACAATTCCTGTCATCGGCGCCCAAGTTAGTCCTACTTGTGGTTCCTAGGGCAATGGTGCCCCTTTTATTGCTACTTTTGGCACTAATTTTCATTATGTGGATTCTCAAGATGATGAATTTGACGAGGTCATATCCTAAAGAAAGGTTAGACAATACAATTAGAAGAATGCTAGAAAAATGAGCAATCAAACCCGCTCTAGGGCCGCTCAATCGAACTTAACAAAAGAAGTACCTCTTAGAATTATGCTCTTGAAGAAAACAAAATTATTTATATATAAATTTAAATATTGGTGATGAATAATTAAATTCTCAAACTTTAAATTTGAATTTGTTCTTACTTCACTCAAAGTTCAAATTTTAATTTATCTATAACAGTTATTGGACCGTCCAAACCGGCATCTTCCCTAGGGACCTCGGCACGTCCACACAATACAGATGTTTCACTGGAGCTCTACCAGATGGTAGTCCTGCAGACGTGCACGTGTACTCGGCTTAAAGGAGACCGGATAAGGATGAGACAGAACTCCCAAGACAAGTGGCAAAAGGACAGAGTGATGACAAAGGAAACCGGCATGCAATCACCCCGACAGTTAGAGTAGAGTTCGGCTATAAATACCAACCAGAACAATAGGGCAAGACATCCGATAACCATTGTATTACTTCTATACCGTGATAGACAAAAAGCTATCCGGCCTTTTGTAACCTATTCGAATCTCTAATAAATTATTCAAGTACAGTTATAATAACATGTTAGTTTTTACTTATCACTGTTATCTTATCTATTTTTTTTGTTCAATGTTATCCTATGTATTTAAATCCTTATTTTTATTAAACTATTAAATCCTATCTACCCATCAAAGTAACTAGCCGCCTGACCCGTGCTACGCACGGGGTTGACTAATTTTTAGTTAGCAAAATTAAACTAAAATCGGAATAGGAAAACCTCTTTAATAAACCAATCATTCAAGACAACAGTTTTCTGTCCACTGCAAGAATCAAACTCGGGAGCACTAAGTCGACCCCGTGTCTCAGGGTAGCTTATGCCAGTGGACCAATGATGTTGGTTTGTAAAATATATAGTCAAATAATTGTGGATTGAAATTAAATTATAGCTATAAATTGAATAAGAAGATTATAAAATTTAAAAAGAATATTGACAAAAAAACGTTGAAATTAAACATCCATAGATAATGGGAAGAAAATGTCTAAAACTTTTAATAACATAATCCATATTTATTAAATGTAAATATAAAAACTTAACCCATAATAAGAAAGAAAAGAAGACAAGACAATTAAAAACTAAAACACTTGGGTATCATGCATGGTTGTATGAAAACTCATGATAAAATAGGAGCAGTTATACAAAGTTGAAATAAGATAAAAATTTAAACACCAGTTAAAGTATGTTTTTAATACCGTTTGATGCGAAAAGACAAAAATAAAGAAGACAACACAAATAGAAAGTGAAACACGTGGGTATCGTGCAGGGTTAGATGAAAACCACAAATAAAATAGAATCACCTATAGAAAGTTGAAAGAGCGCGATGAGGGGATCTATTGTAAACGTGGCCGAAATTCCCGTAAATAAAAATTAAATTAAATAACTATAAATTAAATAAAAATATTATAAAATTAAAAAGAAACATTAACAAAGACATCGAAATTCAACATTAACAAAGAAACTTTAATAACGTTATCTATATTTATCAAATGTAAATATAAAAAATTAATACATAATTAAAGAGAAAATAAGAGAACATAATTAGAAAGTGAAACACGTACGTATAGGTATCATGCAGAGTTTGATTTAAAACCACCAATAAAATAGAAGCACATATACAAAGTTGAAACAGTTTTTGAAGAAAGAAGTTCGCATATTTGAATAAAATAGAAGCACATAGAAACACATAGAAACACTATTTAGTATCGCACTACATATTTTGTCACAATTTTTTTCCACCAAACGGGTTTTTGGAATGAGTTTTGTGTATCTGAACATGTAAAAAAATTTGAATCCTAAAATAATTCAACAAATTATTTGGCATCACATTTTACGTATTTTGTCTCGTATTTGTTTTATTTTTCGTCAAACAGGTTGTTGAGGAACAAACTTTACGTATCTGAACATATAAAATTTGTTCTGGTCCCTAAAGTACCCCAAAATTCAATGTTGGCATCACACTTTACCTATTTTGTCACAAAGCTATTTTTTTTTTACCAAACCAATTATTGAGGAAAAAACTTTGGGTGTTTGAACAGCTAATTTTTTTCTGAATCCTAAAGTGCCTCAACACACATTGGTTAACATCGTACTTTACGTATTTTGTTAAAAAAATATTTTTTTCACCATCAAGTATACCAAAGCACACTGTTTAGCATCTCATTTTATGTATTTTGTCATGAAATTAAATCTTTTTTTCACCAAATCGATAATTTAAAAACAAAATTTGCATATTTAAACATCTAAAATTTTTCGAGACCATAGAGTACTCGTTAAAATACTAAAAAGGAAAAAATGGAAAACATTAAAATAAAAAAGAGGACAAAAAAAAAGAAAAAAAAAATAAAGTTAAAAAAGAAAGTGCAGCAATTCCCGCGCGGGGTTGGCTAAATTCTATCGTATATCGAGTAATTAAATCTTTTCGAAAGACTAATATCTCATTGTGCTTGAATGCAAATTTTGCACTGGTCAACACTGAGTTTGTCAACTGTGAGAATCAAAATCAGGAGCACGGGATTGACTCCCGGGCCCCAAGGTAACCTATGCCATTGGACAAATAGTGTTAGTCTGCAAAATATAAAATCTAATAACTGTGAATAAAAATTAAATTATAAATGTAAATTTTAATAAAAAGATTATAAATTTTAAAAAGAACATTAACCTTTGATATAAGAAGAAAAAGTCTAAAAAAATTTAATAATATAATCCACATTCATCAAATGTAAATAAAAAAATTAACCCATAATTAGAAAGAAAGAAAAAAACAACACAATTAAAAAGTGAAACACGCTGGATATCAAGCATGGTTGAAAGAAACCCATGATAAAATAGGAGTAGTTATACAAAATTGAAAAAGATTTTGGAGATTTTATTGTAAATGCGACTGAAGTTCCCGTTGAAAGAAGATCATGAAGGTTGTATTGTAAATATGTCTGAAGTTCCCGCAGGAGTCAATGCAGCAATGTTATACTCGAATTTTAAAGAAAGATAAAAATATAAACACCAACTAAAGAATGGTTTAAATACCCGTTGGTGCGAAATGACAAAAACATAGAAGAAAACACAAATAGAAAGTGAAACACGTGGTATCGTGTAGGGTTGGATGAAAACTACAAATAAAATAGAAGCACCTATAGAAAGTTGAAAGAGTACGATTGAGGGACCTATTGTAAATGTGACTAAAGTTTACGTAAATAAAAATTAAATTAAAACTATAAATTAAATAATAAGATTAAAAAATTAAAAACAAAAAGTTATTGAGAAACAAACTTCACGTATTTAAACATTTTAAAAAATTTCGGGACCCTAAAGTACCCCAAAATAAGATGAGGAAGGTTCTATGTAATATGGCTGAAGTTCTCTCTCTCTGGAGTCAACGTAGCAACGTTGTACTCGAATTATAAAGAAAGATAAAAATATAAAAATATAAAAACCAATTAAAGAATGGTTTAAATACCAGTTTGGTACGAAATGACCAAACTAAAGAAGAAAACACAAAGACAAAGCGAAACACATGGAATCGTGCAGAGTTGGATGGAAATTACCAGTAAATTAGAAGCACTTAAAGAAAATTGAAAGAGTACGGTTGAGGGATGTGTTGTAAATGTGACTGAAATTTTTGTAAACCAAAATTAAATAAGAATTATAAAATTAAAAAGAAAAGGTTATTGAGGATCGAACTTCGTGTACTTGAATATCTAAAAAATTTTCGGGACCCTAAAGTACCCTAAAATAAACTGTCACCATCCCACTTAATGCATTTTTTCACAAACTTATTTTTTTTACCTCACCGGTTATTTACGAAAAAACTTCTTTGAAGAGTTAAATTTTTTTAAATCCCAAAGTACTTCAAAACATACAACTTGACATTTCACTTTATGCATTTCGTTACAAAATAGTTTTTTATATCATCAAGCACACAAAAACACACTTTTTAACATCTCACTTTACCTATTTTTTCATGAAATTAATTACTTTTTCAATGAATCAATTATTAAAAACCAAAATTTACATATTTAAACATCTAATTTTTCTCGAGACCGTAAAGTACTCTTCAAAATATAAAAGAAGCAAAAACATAAAAAAGCTGAACAAAAAATTGAAATAAAAAAAGAAGAGAAGAAAAATTTCAACTCCAAGTAATTAATTTTTTTACCAAGATAAGATAGTATATACCATTTTTTTAATTATAATATGATGAAGTTTCCAATATAAAGCTAAGTATGATTATAAACTCTCTCTTCTTATTTTATCTATGTAGGAGTTTATTTTTTGACGAAAAGGCTCCTCTAAATGATTGGCTGGCATAATTTCACACTGGAAATATAATTTTTACAAAACCAACGAAAAAACCACATGCCAGAAAGAAGGAACGTTTTATTTACGTGGCACCGAGAAATCAAGAGGGAGCCACGTAGTAAGTGAAGTAGGGAGTGGTTAAGAAAGAGATGGAAATATTTTTCACGGTGCAGAAGGAAAAAATGGCAGTTTGGCGGGGAAGTGACATGCCACGTACAATAAAGAGATGGAACGCTTCTCCCACCCTTGAAATAGTCTATTATGAAAAAGATTTTAAAAGAAAAATGACGACTTATATTATTGCCGGTTAATGGATAAACATCCTTATTTAAAAAGGATCCGTATCAAATAAACCGTTAAAAAGAACATAAAATATATTGTTTTTTTTTACAAAATAAAATATATTGTTAATCAACCAGAATTTCGGTGTTTACTTTGGTTGTTTCCTTGGCAACAAAAACTGAAAAATCCCAAAAAAATTGACGGAGTTTCCGAAGAACACAACAAACACAAAGGATGTGATGTGAATGTTTAAGACGAGAAACCATAGAGGGTAGAAAGAAGGTGTGGTGACTGTTGCGGAGGGTAAGGTATAAGGTATTTGGAGGGCATATTCGTCATCTCACCAATATATCCTCCATCTTCCAATCTTGTTGACAATTAATTAATTAATTAAATAATTAAAAATTGAACTTCAAAGGTTCGCGTCGTCGAAAGATTGATAGAAAACCCACAACAACACACCACACCACACCAAACAACAATTCAATCAAATCTTGTCTTTGGCCATGGAGCTTCAACTGGATTCCATGGCCGCTTCAATTGGAGTTTCCATCGCCGTCCTCCGCTTCCTTCTCTGCTTCGTCGCAACCATTCCGCTTAGCTTCTTATGGCGCTTCGTTCCCGGTCGCCTCCCTAAACACTTCTACTCCGCCGCCGTCGGTATTATTCTCTCTTACCTCTCCTTCGGCTTCTCCTCCAATCTCCATTTCCTTGTCCCTATGCTCCTTGGTTACGCTTCCATGCTCCTTTACCGTCCTCGATGTGGCCTCATCACTTTCTTCTTGGGATTCGGATACCTCATTGGCTGGTAAACTCACAAATTCACATTCAGTTTCAAATTCTTTCATTACAATTCGATTAAGCACTTTTTCGTTTGTTTTTTGTAGTCATGTGTATTATATGAGTGGAGATGCATGGAAAGAAGGTGGTATCGATGCAACTGGTAAGCGTTGATTCATATTTTTATCTTCAATATTTTTATTTATTTTTACTGAGGAATAAGAATAAATGAAGCTGTTAATTTTGTTGGTTGATCATTAATTATGGTGTATTATTGATGAATTTGTAAATATAGGGGCCTTAATGGTTTTGACACTGAAGGTTATTTCGTGTGCGATTAATTATAATGATGGAATGTTGAAAGAGGATACTTTGCGTGAGGCTCAGAAGAAATACCGTTTGATCAATTTGCCTTCTCCTATTGAGTATATTGGTTACTGTCTCTGTTGTGGAAGTCACTTTGCTGGTCCTGTTTTTGAAATGAAGGATTATCTTGATTGGACTGAAGGAAAAGGGGTATGTTAATGCCCAATTCTCCTTGAATTTTAACCATGGACCTACCACAATAGTTTATGATGACAAATACTCCCTCTAGACTTATTTATAAGCAAAGAACACAGTGTTAGGCTCATTGAATAACTGTTGTATTTGGTCTTTAATGAACCTAAAACTGCATTTTATGCTTATAAATGCATCCAGAGGAGTATTTGCTATTTCAGTTTCAACTCAAGGTTTTATTGTTATTTGCAGATTTGGAGTTCTGGAGCAAAGGGACTATCGCCATCACCTTATGGGGCGACAATTCGAGCACTACTTCAAGCTGGTTTTTGTATGGGATTGTACTTAAACCTTGTGCCTCATTTTCCTTTGTCTAAGTTTACTGATCCTTCATACAATGAATGGGGCTTCTTGAAAAAATTGGGTTACCAGTATATGTCTGGATTTACCGCACGCTGGAAATATTATTTCATTTGGTCGATTTCGGAAGCTTCTATTATCATCTCTGGCCTGGGTTTTAGTGGCTGGACTGATTCCTCTCCGCCAAAGCCACGCTGGGACCGAGCAAAGAATGTAGATATATTAGGTGTGGAGCTTGCTAAGAGTGCAGTTACGATTCCAGCTGTGTGGAATATTCAAGTCAGCACCTGGCTTCGCCATTGTGAGTTTATTTCTATTCAGTTTGGATGCTTTTCTTGCAGATGCTTGCTTAGCTAGTAAATATCTTTCAATTTTACGCATTGTGCTTAACTTAGGGTCCTAGCTGCATGATTATCAAGTTTTGGTAACAATTCAGCTATAATATATTTTAGGTCGTCACCTGTTTGGTTCTTTAATTATTTTTACATCAAGTATTTATTGGATCATATTAAATAATCTCTCTTCTTGAGTTATAACATATTTGTGTAGTAACTTATAGCTTGATCAAACCAGGGACAAAAAACTGGTGATCAAGCGATCAACAGTTGAAAGTCATTGTTAATTACCTAGGCTTGATGTAAAACTGAAAATTGGTGTTGATTACTCCCTCCGTATCAAAATAATAGTCGTTTAAGGTTTTTGCACACATATTAAGAAAGACAATAAAGTAGTAGACAAACATAGTAATTTTACTAAACTAACCCTAAGACACATAATTAGTGCATGAGTATTTTAATGTTTAAAAAACTCAAAAGTCACTCATGCATGTAAATACATCTACGGCTGTGGCATTGAAAAAAGGAAAAGCCAACTATACTTGCTATAATCATCATGAGAAATATACAGCGCCAATTGGAAAATTTGGAAACGTTGGCATGGCTCAAGGCAACGCATGCATCAGAAGTTATTGTGCTGAGGGTAAAGTTGGAATTTTTGTTTTACTTTATCTTGGAAAACTGAAAACGACCATTATTTAGAAAATTTGCATTCTTGCTTAAACGACTATAATATTGATACAGAGGGAGTACCTATTTACTTTCCGTGCATAAGGGTTGACATTGAAATACAAAGTAACCATGTTGCTATTCTCTGTCTTTTGGTAGACGTTTATGAAAGGCTTATTCAGGATGGGAAGAAACCAGGATTCCTTCAGTTACTTGCCACACAGACAGTTAGTGCTATTTGGCATGTGAGTAAAATTTGGCTGCATTTTAAGTTGCCCCCTTTTTTGACAAATGCTTCCCCTGCTTAATATTACAGTATTTGGTACGTGCATTATTATTGCTTCAAGCATTCCCGCTATCCTTGCAAATACGTACGTAGTTTTTTAGGTAGCTGATGAACAATGGGTTTGACACGAAACAGCTCTGCTGCGCTGTGCTACTATTTCATACTGTTGAATTGAATCCATGCTTTATGCGTTGAGATCCATGACTTAAAAAAATCCTATTAACATTTTGACATTATTACTGCAGGGGTTATATCCCGGATACATTATATTCTTTGTTCAATCAGCATTGATGATTGCTGGTTCCAGAGGTATACATATTGAATTATGTTCATTTTCTATCGTTTCTTCAGTTAATTAACTTGCGTTGCCGTTTTTCTTTTCAAACAGTCATTTACAGATGGCAGCAAGCAGTGCCTCCAACAATTAAGAATGCCTTGGTGTTCATTAATTTTGCTTACACACTTTTGGTTCTGAATTATTCTAGTGTTGGTTTCATGGTTTGTCCTCTCTCTCTCTCTTTCTCTTTCTCCAATTTATATGCAAAGATTTACAATAACTCGGATTTTTATAGGTTTTGTATAATTTTTTACTATGTTTGAATAGGTATTAAGTCTGCATGAAACTCTCACCTCATATGGAAGCGTGTATTTTATTGGAACTATTCTTCCGGTTGTTGTCATTCTTCTTGGTAAAATAATCAAACCTGCAAGGCCTGTCAGATCGAAAACTCGTAAGGAACAATGAGGTAAACAGTGCAGTCATTCTCTTTGGAGTTTCTGAAATCAAATTAAGATAATGGGAGAGACTGGATTTTCAATTTCCACGGCTTCAACCCTTGGTTTTCAATGTTTTGTAACAGCTCCTTTAGTTAGTCTTGAAAAGGGTTGGCCGTTTTATGCTTTTGGCTCTGGCATTGAATTGTATTTTTGAAGTTAGAAACACCATGCTGACAGATTGATAAGAGCAGTTATTTAGGAAATGCTGGGAACAGATTGTATTTCTGTGCTCTGTTGGCTTTCTTCGTAACAATTATTGCAAGCAGATTTGAGATTTAAATTTAGTGACTTTTAGAGTTCATGATTTTGGTGACTAGAGGTTTTTTTTTTTGGGAGAGAGAAAGTTGTTGAGAGATAGACACAAGCAAAAACAAACATATAATAAGCCTGTGTTTGGAAACACATCTATCATCTATGTTTCATGTCCATTTAGAAGCAACATAGATTCACTCTAATCGTACGTTTGATACACTTCTACCGTAGATCCAAACATGAGCTAAATAATCTACCAACATTTTCATTATCATTTTGATCTGTTTTTGGCGAATCAGAATGCATATCCCAAGTTTTTATTGTTCTTTCCATTTTAGGTCTAAAATTATTGTTCTTAAGATGTTTACTTCGGAATTGATGATTGATTATAGGATTCAAAGATCCTAAAAGTAAATTGGCAACAGGAATGTGACGTAACGGTGGGAATAGTTTCACTTCCAACTTCCAAAGCTGTGTTATTTCTGTGCACAATCATGTTTGTAGTTAACACAATCACAAACGTACTGTATAGACTGCTGGAAATTTTCAAATTCCCTGTCTCTCACATAATTGGAGAATCTTATTACTTGAGTAAGAATATTCTCATTGTTGTGTAAAATGCTTAATGTTCAAGTAAATAACGCAAAAACACATTTGAACACGACAATGAATTGAGGGTTTTTTTCAATGCTAGCTACAAACTACAATTATCTACTGTATTCAGTTATCATTTATACCATCACAACTATGTAATTAATCCTACTTTATTTATTATGTACATTGATATTTCTAAGGGTGATGCATAACA